>JAOUQX010000029.1:2060360-2072474 GCA_028566295.1 Liobagrus marginatus
TAATATATCCCACCCACTAACAGTAATATATCCCACCCGCTAACAGTAATATATCCCACACGCTAACAGTAATATATACCACACACTAACAGTAATATATCCCACCCGCTAACAGTAATATATCCCACCCATTAACAGTAATATATCCCACCCACTAACAGTAATATATCCCACCCGCTAACAATAATATATCCTAGCCACTAACAATAATATATCCTAGCCACTAACAGTAACATATCCCACCCACTTACAGTAATATATCCCACCCATTAACAGTAATATATCCCACCCGCTAACAGTAATATATCCCACCCACTAACAGGTGCCATGATAAATAAATATTCAATGTTATTCACTTGAGCTGTTCATTAAGATCAACAGATTTGTTTGAAATGTTTTTCAACACATTACTGACCGGTCCAGTGCAAACCTTTCTAGACCATTGCGGACACGTGAAAATCAAAAGAACTTTGATCTCATTTTTTAACCTTAACTGCATTAAATGTTGCAAACAGTGCAGTGAGCAACACTGTCCTTATTTCATGCGTTCTTTCTTCTTGCTCGTTCTCTCCCTTGACTTCACGATTGTATCTAATTTGCGAGCGTCTGGGATCCACTATGAATACACAGGAGACTCCTGGAACACGTCCGTGAGAGGTGGGATGTCCGGGATAAGGGTAAGTATGTTGACTAGGTTGTGAAATACCTTGAGTTACTTTCCATCCCTTATCTCTGATCACATTTAATTCTCCTCTAATATGTCCTAGACCAACGTCCCATTTATGTTTCCTTTGACGACATGGCCCAGTACAGCTATTAGAAAAACAGGAGTTTGGTGTGCTGTATTGTAGGAAAAGAAAATGACTGCAGTGTAATTCACTGTTCCTGCTGCTTTCACGTTTACCTGCAACTAGTTTTTGATTGACTGAAATCCCGCATACTGCACCTGTCCAAGGATGATGCTTCCTGCTTCCATCAACTCTTCACCTTAGTTATACAGCTATACTGACAGGGATCTTCTCTCTTTGCCATGATTGTCTTTTCCCTGAGTTTCTCATTTGGGGGCATATCAGTGATATCATCACTTGTTGCATGAAATCTTCTGAAAAAAATTACAATAACAACACTACAAGAGAACACTAAAATAAATCTTATTCCTATTTTATAAATCCATAAAATTATATTTGTATGTACACAGCTGAAAAACAACGTATGTAAATGTGAAGTAGTTATATATTCATTGAATAAGTTAAATAATACAATTAGTGGCTGAATAGTAGGATATCGCATTACTACACATTATTAAATGAATGACTTCTTCTATGTAACAAAAAAATATATATATATATATTGCCAACTTTTGCATAATTCTTCTAATCTAATATCTTGTTTATAAGAATTTGTATTTTAAATGCATGAAACTGCCTGTAGTTGCACAACTGTAGCACAGGACACTCAGTTTATTCATGTTAATGATGTCCCTGTCAGTCACAGCATCTTGCTTTTCACTCTTTAGCCCCTCCCCCTTTTGATGCTGCAGTATTAACCAATACTATAACCCAAACAGGAAAAACTTACACTGAACTGCAGTTTTTGTTGTCGTCTCCTCTGCGCGCGGTTCTTCCTCCATCACATCGGACTTGAGTGAACTTGCTTGTTTTGGTCAGTTAGATACTGCAGCGCCCTTGTCCCTGCAGCTTTCATAGAGGTGGATGAATGACGCCGCTGAGAGCGCGAGCGCCGCGCACTGACGCTCCACTGTCAGAGTGGGTGACGTAGCTGTGTGGCGCATCTTAAAGGGACAAGAGCACCAAAACAAAATACACCGTATATGACCATAATGCAGTTTTACACAGAGGTACAAATTGAAGGAAGACACTTGCAGCTTGTTATGAGACTATGAGCATGACGGTTCTGACCTTGTATTAATATATACCAAGTTGAAGCATGCAACCTGATGCTTTTATCCAGAGTGATTTACAACAAGCAGTTAAGGGGTTAAAGGCCTTACTTAGGGGACCAGCAGTGGTTGCTTGGCAGTGCTGGGAATTGAACCCTGGTCTTCATCTCAGCAGTTCAACACCTTAACTACCGAGCTACCACTATCCGCTACCACTATAGTGTCTATGCAGCAATGAAATGAAGGCTTATTCAAACAGCACTGAGGGAAATATGGGCTCAATTACAGAATTTAAAGGAGACTTACATTTTTATAACAATTGCTCTTTTTCAACACGTTTATGTTCGGTGCATTTTTGAAAACATTAAATCTAATCCAACAAACCGGAATTGTAATATTCATTGATGGAGACTTTAAAGCACTCGTGTGCGTCGCTCTGGATAAGGGCGTGTGCTAAATATTGTAAATGTAATTTATACAAATAAGCAGTTGAGAACCAGGGGTCTTGTTCAGGGGCCCATTAGTCTTAGCTTGGTAGTTTGGAGATTCACATTTATAATCTTTCAATTATGAGTCCACTGCCTTGTGAAGGGTGTGGTGGCTCAATGGTAAAAGGCTCTGGGTCAGTGATCAGTGAGTCAGGGTTCAAGCCTCACACCAGGCGAGCTACCATCATTGGGTCCTTGAGCAAGGACCTCACTTGCTCCAGGGGTGCCGTTTGTTCTGCCTGACCCTGTGCTCTGACCCCTGCGTTCAAATTCATATGCTGGGATATGTGTAATAAAAACATTTCATTGAATGTATGTGATAAATAGGATCTATAAAATGGCTTAAAATAGTGACACTTTTACAAGAATTTTACAACCAAAAGCATAGACTTAATATAAAATAATGATATTAATTATAAAGCTTAATGTGCAAGTTGATCAGGGTGGACCTCTTACTCTGAAAGACCCAATACTAAATAATCCAAACTGACAATTCTTTTACATCTTTTTTCTTTTACATTTACTGGTACATTTCTTATTTTGTTATTATTTAATCAAATGTTATCTAATAGTATTAATCAGTGTCCATAAATAATTTGAGTTATGGGATGTCTGAAACAGTGACATGAACATTTACACGCATCACACAAAAAGTGACAAACATAAAATAAGTTAACATTGGTTTTCATGAAATGAGAACAATCGGTTTCATTGATTTAACCAAACATAGATTGAAAAATAACCCAGAAATAGTCAGAAATGACCTCACAGAACAAACACATTTTTTGAACTGGTAGCACACGCACACAACTGTGTGATTTACGGGTTAATTTACTAAACGTGTTGAGACTAAGAATCTGCAAACAAAATCCAGATTCCAGTCAATTATGTTCTGCAAATAAGGGCTCAGAAAGGTGGGCATCCTGAACAGGATGAGAATCAGTGCAGGTGCTTTTCTTAAAACAAGAGGCACAATTGGGCTTTCTTTAATCAATGTCCTAAAGCCTTTGAAAAAGGTGACCAGGTGTTATGATGATGTCACTGTAGGGGGCACTCTGGTGCAGGCATATAGCATGCTGTTTCTTCAGCACCAGCAGACAGAAGAACATGGCGGCTGCGTTGGATCGTCTGCAATTCTTACACATTTCACGAAGGCTAAATGTGGCATCAAGGCTGCTGTTCTGCTTCTGTTATGACACATAAATAATAGCGATGTTAGATCATACACAAAGCCACCGACAAATATACACGGACACATACACAGACTCAAGTGTGTTCAGTAATGCACGTGTTTCATTGTGATCAACGTTATATCCTGAATACCAATCAATGTGACATTTATGCCTCTACGCTTTAAAAGGTCTGAGGACTTGAGTGGCAGAATCAGAGAGCTTCATTGCCAAGTGTGTTTACACGCACACACAAGGAAATGGTGTCTTCCAGTACAGAAAGTACGGACATAGATAAGACTAGAGGATTGCTGCATTAGTTGATTTAGGTAGATTTAACAAAGGAAATCCCACTGTTGTTAAGAAGCTATCAACCAAAGTGAAAACAGACCAACATGTTGATAAAAGAAACCGAAATTCTCCAGTTTTTCAAATGTAAAAGCTGACCAGCTTCTTAAAATGAGGGGTAGGTTTGTCTTTGTTTTTGAGTGAGATGAAGGCATGAGATGCCACACCCTTACTGAAACTAGCAGACAGGCACCTTGCCCCTTAAGATATCCAGTTTCAGAAAAACTGCATCATCCTTTTTACTTTTCCAGGCCTGCATCAGTAACAGACCACAAAGAACCATCCCTGTGGACAGAGTTTGGATTATCTTACTTTCATGGCCTGGAGGAGATTCTGTGCTCGACTAGCCATTCTCTTTTCCTCCACGTTCTGGCTGTCCAAGTGCTGTAATTAAAAAAATAAAATAAAATGGTATGACAGATTACTCAAATGAAACATGGCGTTTCAAAGCAGAGTGGGCATACTTTTGTACCAGACGGAGAGATACGAGTGTCCTTTGTTGGACACAGCTAATAAACTGAAATTCTGGTTCACACCAGTACAAACAGACACTGTGTGTAAGAGGAATTTATACAGGACCTGTGTCTGCATCAGAAAAGTTTCACTGTCAATTCCAGGTGGATGGACCAGCATTGACACCTCAGAAAGTGGATCTGGGTGCCAGACCTCCAACCTGCTTTCCTGTAGGAGAGGGAAGAGGAAAGGGAGAACACGAGGCAGAGGAAGAGTATACATGCATAGTGGGATGTCAGAAGCACAATTTATTTTTGGTGTTATTTTATGTGCAATGTCCCCCAGCCAGGATACAGACACTCAAATTCCCTGACCAGGACAAAGGGCTTACTGAAGGGCTTACTAATGAATAAATAAACAATATATAAGCAGATATAACGTGCTGTGATGTTGGCTCAACGGTGATGGTGGCTCAACGGTATAAGGCTGGGTCAGTGATCAGAGGGTCGGGGGTTCAAGCCTCGCACCGGGCAAGCTACCATCATTGGGTCCTTGAGCAAGACCCTTAACCTCACTTGATCCAAGGGTGCTGTTCGTTCTGGCTGACCCTGCACTCTGACCCCAGAGTATTCGTATGCTGGGATATGCGGAACAAAAACATTTCACTGCGTGTATGTGATAAATACGATCTGAAAATGAAATGTCAGTAATCATTCAGATCTTCAATTAAGTACAAATTGTAAACACTACTAAGAAAATGATTCTGCTGCCCCCTAGTGATTAAATACAACCATGCTGTGTCTTTTTACAGTATTAAATTCTATTATTTAAAAAAATTCTAACATTGGATGCTGAAGGCTCTGTATGTATGAAAGATGGTTCGATAAAGCTGGATGCATCTGCTGCCCTCTTTTCTTCCACAGACTCTTGCAGTAAGCTCATCTCGTCCATCATACGCAAAGCAGAACTCTCATTCTCAGCTGCACATAAACACAACAAGAGAACAACACCTTTATTTGTTACTTCACTGAATATAGTGCTGCTCTAATGTCCTTACGTGTGTGTGAATAGGCATTTGCATTACCTTCTCTCATTTGCTCCCTTCTCTGATTGGGATCACTTTCATCTTTGGTTTGTCTGTTTGGCCCCATTCTCCTGGATAACACTTCTCTAGGAAAGAGCTAGATGAGAAAGGGGGAGGACGTTTAGCCAGGCTGCAGTGGTTCAGTGCACAACTGACAGGGTAACAACCCAGAATCCACCAATTTGGCAGATTAATAATAACTGAGAGCCTTTTCTTGCACTTCTACTGGGATGATGGAAAACTAGACCAAACATATAGACATGAATGTCTGTACATCTGTCTGGGTCAGTGTGACATGGCCTTTTAATATTGACTAGACTTTACACAAAATCTAAATATTTTAATTACGGCATCCATTTTACCGAAACATGCTGTATTTTTACAATATTTCATTATAAATCAGCAACTTTGAGTTTCCTCTTCTATAAATGCTAAAAGCTTCAACCCACAGATAATTACACGCTCTTTCACTGAACTGTGAGTTCAGACCCCTTTTGCATGTAGCAATTATGGAGAACACAGAATAGTGTGGGAGGCCAGACATGATGTGGGAAGACATGATTAGTGGTCTGCCTGCATTACAATGACCACCTGTTGAGTGCAGCTTCTTTGAGGGAAATGCACATTTTATGAAGAAATCTCTAGATATTCATAAAGCCTGTGTTTGTGTGTGTGTTACCTTCTGCAGGTTACTGTTCATGACAGGATGGCAGAAATGTGAAAACAGATAGTCCACGCCTCCATTTTCCTTCCAGTTCATGACTTGCCGTGTAGGAGGGGCTATGTCTGGTTCAGTCAGGAGGTCAGAGCAATCAGCTAGCTGGGATTTGATGACTTCATTAGAAAGCTCCTTAAAATGATCTACCACCAGCTTCCGTTTCCTACTCCCTTTTTTCCTTTCTGAAGATGCTGAGAATGATAATCAAAAGCATTATTTTTTGCTCTTAATTATAACGCTACAGCAAAATGCATCAGTGCATCTTACAATGGAAACTAACCACAAAAATGTATATAGTTAATAAAATGTATAAAACACCTTTCCCTTAATTCATAGTACCAATATTGCAAGATCTATTTGATTTGAAGATTTGAATGCTTGGTGCACAGAAATGATGCTGCTGGATTACGGTTGCTGAATTCTAAAAACATCTTGTATTATAAAACAGATTTCTCTCAATATGACTAATTATGCTTGTTATTGTCTTGGACTAGAGACATACGTGTAACAGCGACAGGTTCTAGGGCAAAGCCTTCTGCTACATTCTCCAGCAATGTGGTCTCATTCAGTGTGGGAGTTTCTGGCAAGGCCTCGAAGGTTCTTATAGAAAGCTCTGGAGAAGGAATTGCACAAAAGTGAAATCAAATTGTGAGAAAAGTAGTATACTACTAGTTTTTCTATACACTTGACTTTATGGAATAAAACTGAACAAAAACATTTTGTAAGCAATTTTTGCATGGTCTTTAAGCAGTGATGAGACACAAATGCGCCAAAGGTTAGCGTAAAAAAAAAACCCCATCTCATTACTGCAATACATATAAATACCACCAGGAGGTGCACAGTGTAAGCTGTTTCCACAGGACCACACAACCAAGGTTTTAAAAGGTCTCATACACTACTGTTATCACAAAATGAAATAAATATGGGCAACACCAAATATAAAAATACCCAGACACCAATATTTACCTGCAGGATTAATAGCAGTTGGTGGGGGTGTTGCAGGGAACTCATCTGATGAGTCATTATAGGAAGCAGTGAACAGTGCATTCTCATTAGCATTTGCTATGAAATCTGTACATACACACAAAAAGATTTCGGTTATAGCAGCATAAATTATGAAGTATATTTAGATTACTATATTTCATTGAGTTTGCTCGTCATTCAAATAAAGAACTTGTATAGATATTTCAAGCAAGTAGAATAACGTTACCAAATTTGTGAGTACACATGTAAATACACACACACACATATATATATATAAAAATTAGAGATACTGCTCTTAACAATTTTGATTTAAACTGTGATGTGCAAAATTGTTGACTACCAACAAGATCAAAAGCCATGCCCTCATCACCGAATGCATCATCAATTGCACCAAGACTTCGAAAACTTGTATCAAAAAATCCTTGATGAGAGTGGGTTTCATCTCCTATAAAAAAAAAAATATGACACAATATATCTTCCAATGCATGCAGTTACAATGAGATTTTACCATTAGATTTGGCTCTTATGATATGCATCACCTAAGTCATCCATGGCAAGGAAACTGCTTCCAAAGTTTTCCTTCATAGTGATTTCCTCTGTGCGGCTCTGGTTCAGCGAGAAGTGATCAACCACATCAATAGAACTAAAGAAAAACAACCACAGAAAAATCCCTTTATTGTTGTAGTGAGCGTGAAGGTGGATAAAAAATTGAAGACGAAACATCTTGTCTATGAAGTAGATTAAAAAGATTAAAACTTTAGATCTGGCAGCTGAGACTCAAACTCAGGAAATTCCTCAGGAAGTGTAATGGCTTTCACCATGGCTACCATCCCTTCTTCAGGCAGATCCAACTGTCCTGTTATGACAAAACAAGCACATGACCATAATTTAATAGATGCTCAGTTGTGTTCGACCTGTTTCTCAGCTTTTAACTCTCAATATAGATAATACTAGAAAAATAATAGAAGGGAATAAACATTTCTACCTGTTTGACTAATTAATCTTGAGGTGAAACAAAAATATTTGATATCAAAGGCACACTTTTACATATACAGTATTCAGTCTGTTTGACTCTGGTGTGTTTATGGGGTTTGGGGTCACTTCCAAACTAAAGCATTCGGAACATGACAACTCAAATGTCAACCAGTAGGAGGTAACCAATGACGGAACGATTTTAGTCTTTACTCTGCACGCACCCCAATTTAATTTAATATTCAGCCAAATTAATTGGGTAATACCATCCAAGCGATAGATTATAGGTTAATGTATTAGCTGAAGAAAAGGTGATCTAGGAGAAGCGTTTTTGCCAACTCATGTAATTCTACTACCCACACAAATGAACTATGATGTTGAAAAGTAAATCAGCCAGTTTTGGTGAAACATCAACATCCCAATTAGAAGTTTTTTAATAAACGTATTTGAGTGTGATGGCTGTATGGTTTAAATCCAGTCGGTTTATCTTCAGGATCTGTGATCACCTGGGCGGAAAGCCACTTTGATTTTAACCACGGCATCATTGCAGTCTGCAAGAAGATATTTGGCTTTCCTGAAGTAGATCCGCACAACACCCAGGAGCAGGTGACCCGAAGTCCGCAGGCCAATCTTTACCTGGTATTAAAACGTAGACACACACACACAAGATGTAATACATTTTTTGTATACAATAATACAAAATTGCAGTCCTCAGATAAAATGTGCATATATGGAGGAACATATAGCTTACCCTAGGAGAAATAATATCCTCTACTGTCGCCTCTAGGTTACATTCAAATACATGGGCTTTGGTTAGCTTCTTTTCCCAGTGGGCTGCAAGCCATATCCTGGCCAAGGGGCCACGTTTAGAGGTAAAGAGTTGGGTAAAAAAGTCCATCTTCGGTAGCTGTCATTCAGTACATTAGCCAGTACGAAATTAGTCAGAGTTCTCACTAGCAGCTACTTTCACATTCATATACAGAGTAACCAAACACCTGTTACCAAGAAGAAAGATGGGTGATACTAGTTAAAGGAATGTCGTGAACTATGTTTTTGGTTATTTAAAAATCGATTGTAAATGGAAGGATGTTCTGAAAATGTAAAATTTATTATATTAGTTCTTGTATTTATGCATAGAAAAGCGCGCGGGAAGGCTAGTAAAGGCTAGCTAATCTTAGACTAGTATGCTAAAACGACTGTTTATTTGGGTAGCAAGACAATTTATACTATATTAAAATTAATTCGTGAGACTCTAACTAAATATCCGCGTCATTATCGGTGGTTTACTAAACCAATTAACAATGTCTTACCTTTGAATTTTGTGGGTATGCCTAAATATGAAGTGTTTATTAACAAGACGGCTTATATTAAAGCTGCTGCTAAAAACGAAAAAAAACAAGCTCGCGCATCCCGCCAATTTTGACTGCCCACGAGCACTGAACCTGAAATGAAAACTTTTACTAAAATATTATGTAGTATGGGGTTGACAAAAAAACACGTTATTTTTTATCTTCATCTGAAGTTGCTTGCTTTCTCTTAGCACTTCGGTGTACAAAATGTGACAGGTAATGTCGTCTTTTCTAAACATTATTACATAAAAATGCTCAAAACACGGAGTATTGTTATGCAAAGCCTTACAGTAGCAGTGGGCGTGTCAATTAAGCAGACCAACTGTCAATCATTCAGTGTATCAGCCAATCATCTAGGGCCAGTATTTAAAGCTGGCCAATCGGAAAGCCACAAATTCGATCGGCTTATCAAATATTTATTCGTGTCATAATAAACCTTAAAATAGCCATTATAAATTACGTACTGCATGACAAATAGGTTTAAGTAGTTATTTATGTTTATTTATTTATCAAAATGTAATATATATATACACATATGCATTCCAGTCTTTTTCAATCAGAATGCAAACGTTTAAATAAATATTTGCCTAACAACATAAAAAGTGCCTAATTATTAGCTACTCAGTCAAACAGAACTTTGAACTATTTTATTGCTTATTTCTTTTTTTAAACATATTAGGGTTGCATGGTTTATCCATGTTATTGGACAGAACAAGGAAAGTTGAGAACCTGGAGGAAATCCATGTGGGAACAGGGGGAAAAAATAAGACCCTCCAAACATAGCGTAACCTGATACAGGCATTGCAACTGCTGAATGAACAGCTTTAGTATTAGCCTAACTTCTACAGTGTTTATAAAACAGCCTGTTGTATTGAATTAGCAGTGAGTAGTAATCAGAGCTAACACCCACAGTGATATATTACACTTACAGTGCCTCAGTGGTTAATTTGCATTCATATTGAATAACTTCAACTATACAGTATTAGGTTGTATAAGTGGGGTTGAACACTTTGTCAATTCAACGCATATGATTTTATTCAACACCAAGATAATCAAATCCTCGTTGTAGATATCGTGATTTTAATACTACAGTATTAGTTTTGTTATGGGAGTTCACGCAAGATTTATTTTTACCTACATTTAACCAACTGCTTTTTGACCTCCTTCCTGTATTGTTTACTTAGCGCCAGTTAAGAGTGCGCGCTCGCGCTGTGTCTAGTAAACGTAAAAGGTGTGCAAGCGTGCAAGGTGTGCTCATTGGAATCTAAAGGAAAACCCACCCAGAAGTTCTGTAAGTTTCCAAATATCGTAACGGTTACTCGTAAAGTCGTTTTTGACAACTGACAAGTATTATTTTTATTTTTATTATTATTATTATTTCTTGGTGGAGCCATGCCTTAACGTACGTTTCGAACCTGTACATGGGATTTTGTCTCACAGAGAAGAGTGTGCGGTTGATGGAGTCCGGCGCGTGCAATGAAGAGAGTCTCCGCGCGCTCTTCCGCGCGTGCGACGTCGGCAGTTCGGGTGTTATTGAGAAATGGGAGTTTGAGCGGATGTGTTCGGAGCTCCGCGTGCGCTCGGCGGATATCGACGACATATTCACTAAACTGGACGCGAACGAGGACGGAGCTATAAACATGAACGAGTTTATCCGCGGATTTCAGACGGTTTCCGGTCTGTCGAGTGAAGGAGGGATGAGCGAGCGGGTGAACGGCGGGGAGACTTTCACACTGGCCTGGGAGGATTTCAAAAGGCGGCTCGGGGAACAAACCGAGTTCATACCGCGGTGAGAACAAACACCACAGAAAAACAACAATAGCCTACTAAAGTATTAAAGATTTACAATTAGTCTTAAAGTCCCTGTAATCATGTAATGTTCTGTCTAATTGGAAAAAAAACTTTATAAAGCCCACACTCGCCGAACACTAGTAAACAGTTTATAGTATAGCCGCAAGTTTACAATCAAATTTACCCTTAATGTAAAATAGTGAGTGAATTCCTTTCAGTGAATAAAATTATTCAAAACTGTAAACATCTTTAGTAGTTGAATAGGTATAAAAACCGAGTAGAAGTCAAATTCATGAAAGTAAACATTACATAACCTCTGTAGATGTTAATATACTTCAATGAAGTAAACAGTTTATGATGTGTTCAATAAACAGCGTATGCTGTATTCAACAGTATGTGCGTAGGCGTTATTAAATATTATGCTATTTTAAAAAAGGGGTTATTTAGCATTATAAAAGGTTCTTGATCAGTGTAGATATTAATCAGCATTAGGAAAGATATTTGAACACGTGACATATCAACTGCAGATTATTTTTGTTCATTAACACACCAGGCAGTAAAATATATACAGAAAACGGATAATGTTTATTATAACAATATCATATTAACTCGTCTGTCCTACAGCCTGGACATTTCTTGAAAAACATTTCAGGAAAATAAATAAATATACAGGCGGCTACATATGTTTTGGGTACCAAATCATTTTTTTTTTGGCAAACAATAGTGTATCGCTAGTATTAAATGAAGTAAATTATTTAAAAGACAAATTTTCCTGAGATACAAAGTTCAAAGTTTAAAGTTCAAAGTTTATTGGTCACATGTACATTATACGTGGTACAACATACAGTGAAATGCTTT
>JAOUQX010000029.1:2199611-2211938 GCA_028566295.1 Liobagrus marginatus
ACACACACACACACACACACACACACACACACACACACACACACACACACACACACACACACACACACACAGTGTAACTTTCTCATCGTCGAAACGGACTAAAGCACACACACCGCTGTGCCTCACCAGTGGAGCTCTTCCAACAGCGCTGAGGTACTGCAGCAGACCCTTGGTGTGGTAGATGGTGGGGTGAAGCTCTGCACTGGGGTTCTGCCACTGTCTGTTCAAGTCCTCGCCGCTCAGAGAACATCTATGACTAGACCCAAGAACAGAGAGAATCGGATTCGTAGTCATCACTAAGACAGGAAAAGAAATCAAACTCCTATATCATGCTTTATCTTTATCCCAATACGATGAACAACACTTTTTTTTTTTAATTAAAGGCACGATAGGAGATCTCGGCAAGAGTTCTTCTGGTTGAAAGTCTCTTCACATCCCGATAGCACTCTTTACATTAAGTGTTCTAAACGTATTTATATCGTCTGCGGAAGGCGTAGGACCCAAAACACTTAATCAAATCAAAACGTTTGGTCCGAACGTTACACTAGGCCGTCCTACCTGCTTGTTAACATATGTATTATCGTACATCTGTGCACCCTGTTAGCGCCGACAGCTACATCATCAGCGCTATGTTCCTGTTATAAGTTTCTGCGTGTAATTACGTGTTTATAAAGTATCTTACGTCGGTTATTGTATTATTACGGCTTTGTACTGTAATATTTACTCACCGCTGAATTACACGAGCTAATCTCACTCTCTCATTTTGTCATTTTAGCCTCTGCTCTGCCTGAACACATTCATGTGCTTCGGAGGAGGCGACTTTGGAAAGGGATTATGCAGGGAAGGCGGGTGTTTGGATTTCAAAGCTAGCTTGATATTGCTAGCATCTCCGAAAATGTTTACCTCACCTTTAAAGAATTCTTTTTTTTCGCTTAACTTGGAATATATGGAGTATTTACGGTCGCCCCTTCTTTACATAAGTGTTTGTTACTCCAGACGGCATTTTTGAGCGTTTACACACATGTGAAAGCAAACTTCGAGGAAAGCGATGCTAAACTATACAAATACCGTGCCGCACTAAAATCTAGACTCCACTGGATGTAAACATTAATGGAGGAAACGTGAATTCAAACTATGAAACTAAGAAGCACTGGAAATGACCAATCTGTAATGACCGGTGGACTTCGCACATCTGTGTACGTACTTGCCATTGATGACTCCATCCGGGTTGAGCATGGGGACGATTTTGAAAATGTAGCTCTCTCGAAGGCTTTGTGCCAGAGGACTGGCGCTCATCAGGAACTCCAGCGTTCCCTTCATCACCCAGCTGGCGTTGGTCTCGCCGGGGTGAACGCGTGCCGAGAGGAACACCAGCGGCCGGTTCTCTGCACGCACACCGTAGCCGCCGGGTTCAAATGTTGATTACAGTGTGGGTCACTTTAATACCTCGCAAATAATGTGTCTAGTGCTGTAGCAAAGATATTTTAAACAATTATTAATGATGAAAGACGCATTTACATTTACGGTTCCGGCATTTCAGACACGCCTTTATTCAGCTTGACTTACATTTATCCAACTGAGCAGCGTTAAGGGCCTTACTCAGGGGCCCAGCAGTGGTCGCTTGGTGATTTTAGGAATTGAACCCGCAATCTTCCGATCAACAGCCCAACACTGTAACCAATGAACTACTCTAGAAATGGTTGTAGAGTGTGTGTGTGTGTGTGTGTGTGTGTGTTCGGGGATCAAATAACCTGACAAAAAATGTGGAATACCGCAGTTTTGACCTTTGATCTAGACACATTTTGCTGGTCCCAATAAGGTGCACTACTTTATTGTTGTTGTAAACAATCTTCAACTTTGATGTATTAAAAAAAAAAAGCTAAAAGCCAAAATGTTTCCTTGGGTATGGGTTCGATTAGTATTCGGTGAATATATTAGCATTAGCATGAATTAGCTACATCAATGTGTTAAATGTGTGTGTGAGTGGAATAGACGTACTGAACTGGCAGACATGGTCGATGCTAGAAGACTCTGGCATGGCTGTGATGGTCAGCAGAGGGCAGTCGTTTCCGCTGAGCGTCTTGCAAAGCTGTTGCTGTCTGTAGTAGATGTACGGCGTGCACAGAGCGCGCAGCTTGTGCAGATGCATCTGACACACACCGATAACACACAACATGTCACACAACATCGCATTGGACTCGTTCTCAGACGCAGAAAGTTCAGTGTAGAGAAATGGACCGAAGGTGAGGAGCGGAAGCCGGTACCTTCAGGGTTGAGTAGGTGTACGGGTAATGATAGGCAAAGTAGCAGACGTCGTCCTTGTGATGAAAGGTCACAGTAAACGTGATGGTGTAATAGGATTTGCCCTTCTGACCGCCGGCTGCAATG
The DNA here is from genome assembly GCA_028566295.1 of Liobagrus marginatus. Lineage (NCBI taxonomy): Eukaryota > Metazoa > Chordata > Actinopteri > Siluriformes > Amblycipitidae > Liobagrus > Liobagrus marginatus. The sequence continues at coordinate 2,202,000 of JAOUQX010000029.1, forward strand.
GAGCTCCGAGAGAAATGGTTCCTGTTTGGACAGGAAATAGAGTACGGTCAGAAATCGTGTCCACACAGCGCAACATTCAAACTTTCAAACTGACGCACACCGATCGCTAGCGGTGACTTATCTTGACCGCTTACGGTATCTTGACCCCAAGTGCGAGTTTGGAATAAAGGAGAACTTACTTGTAGTAGCAGATGTCGGATCCGGTACGAACCCAGTGAGGGCTGCCCCTGATCGCTTCCTGTACCGAGTACATGAGCGGCTGCATGCCTGCATGTAGGCATGATCACATTAGCGCACTGCCACAGATAGACTAGAACATCTCCAGTACAAATACACAGATTAGATCGTTCATTCCAGTCATCTAACGAGTCGTTTATCATGTGTGGTACACCACGGTGCAAGTCAACGGCTAGAGGTCACAGTAAAACAAAGACCTTGGGCTTCTTTTCCACTATATGTTGTCGTGTAAGCTCGTAGCGTCTAGCTCACCGTAGTTGAACTGGCTGTTGGATTTCTCACAGTTGATGATGTTGAAGCGATAGGGTACCCCCATCCGCATGCCGCTCACCTCGAAGTAGAACCACTGATGATAGTGGTTACTGTTGATGTCGGAGTTTAACACCAAGTCGTATTCAAACCTAAAGCGTACGGAAAAGGACCGATACAATCCTGCACAATTACACATCTCCTGCAGCAGCAGCACACAATTAAACACTGAGCATTATTGCTATTATTGCTCATGTCAACCGATCCATTTCACACTTACTTTCTGACTTGAATTGCTTTGCGCAAGTTCCCCGACTCGAACCGCGAGTTGAACTTCAGAGACTCGTCGTCGTCAATTAACGGACAGCTAAAGAAAATGACAGAGAGACTTTTCTTTTTGAAGGAAACATTAAAAAGTAAAAACATTATGGGAAAACGGTCACAGCGATCAGACACGATGACTGACCTTTGCAGGTCAAGATCGTACACAACCTTATCCATGATATCGCTGGGGTGAATGAGCCTCTCGATATCCTGGAAGATTTTTGCCCTGTTGACAAAAGCGGTTCGAATGAACTACTGTAACTACTGTACATCATAAAACTTAAAACAGCCCCCATCACTGTATGCTTTACGGTAACTATACACATTTCTACCAGTTTAGGTGACATCAGCAGCTTGAGTTTATAACATACTCGCCTCTGAACACCATAAACCCTCTCGAAATTGTGCGCACGAAAGCTAGGTGCCACGTGCCCAAAGTAATCCGGATACGCCACCTCAGTGTACCCAGGCACAGAGACCGTCCCCTGCACCATCTCCAGGTACAGCTCAGGGTCATGCAGAGGCAAAAGGGCAGCAGTGTCAGGCACCTCAAGCTCTGCCTGCTCTCCGCCGTCTTCTTGGAGCCCCACCTCCATACAGCTTCCTCCATTCAGCGGATCAGACGTGTCGAGAAGCAGCCGGTTCAGACTGTGGACCAGCTCCCGCTCTGGAGCTTTGGAGTTTGAGATGGTGCCCAGACCCCCGGTTCGTTCTTCATCGTTCTGGTGTGAGGATTTGTTTCTAGTTTTGCTCTCAGCCGTAGGGATGACTATAGGGCATTTTTGGTGTTTGGGATCCTCAGGAGCAGGAGGGGATGTGGAGTTGCTCGTCTCAAAGTCATAGTCCTGAAAAAGAGAGCGTCTAAGGTGAATGGCAAGCAGACGCCGTATGTCATGGTGAAAGCTCCTTTTTTTTTTATTCACCTGGACGCTTTTCAACACTAGATGGAGAACAATTTAATAAAGACGTGCATGTGATATCGATCAAGTAGCGCTAATGTAGTTCTGTCTGCAGTTCCCATCAGACCGGGTGCAGAAATAAAGAACCAGTGCTAAACCGTTTCTAAAGATATGGCAAAAGTCTGTTGATGACTACTGGGGAATTTCAAATGCACGTGACTTTTAAAGAGAAAATAGACCGTAATTTCAAGGATGTGACACCCTACGCTAGTTGACTTCGTTAGCGACTTTTGAAACGACTAGCAACATGATTGACAAGCAAGTACACACTTCCTCATCCTGATTGCTTGGATATTGGTTTCTCCTCCCTTTATGACGGACATTTACACCTCACGCTGCATCGGGAAAACCACCAGCATTGTGGCTGACTAGACACTCTTCACCCTCTGGAAAAAGGTACCGAAGCATTCGGGCCACTACAACCAGACTGTCCAACAGTTTTTACCCACAAGCCATCAGGCTTCTTGACACAAAAATCTGAAACACGCACGCACGCACGCACACGTTCACTTCTAAGTCACTTACTTTTATTTATATATAAATAGCAGGTGACACAAAGGCCTGATTCACGTCACTCATTCACTATTTAACAAACTATTAAAAAAAAGTTACTTAAAGGTAAATTAAAGGTTGTGGTTGGAAATTTCCAACCTTCAATAACCTTTCAATGCTAAAGATTTGCTTTGGTTAGTGTAAAGCTTCAGTTGACATTTTCCAAGGCATTTAGCAGAGGCTCTGATCCATTATCTTATTAATCCAGCTGCGCAGTTGAGGGTTAAGGGCCTGGCTCAGGGGCCCAGCAGTGACCGCTTTATAGAGCTGGGAATCACACCTGCAATCTTCTGATTAGCAGTCCAACACCTTAACCACTTAGTTACCACTTCAGGTCCAGAAATGAGCTCTGCCTTCATCGGTAAAGCGGATTCGCTCAGTGGTTCAGAAGATAATGATGACTATGAATGTTCCCATGTTTACAATACAATATAATCATCAATAATAACCTTAATAATCAATAATAACCTTAGCACCATATAGTAAATTAAGGGCAACCCCTTACCTGAAAATCCTCAGAGAATTCCGGAAAGAAACGCTCGAAAGGTCTTAGTTCGTCGAACGGGCGTACAGGTGTCTGTCTGGGCCGCAGTTTGTTAAGATCAGTCTCAATGTCATCATTCTGCAATAAACAGAATGTGTTAAGTTATTCCCAAATTCTGATCATAATAATATTTGCACAGGACGTTGCATGACATTAGCAACTTGAACCAGATTACATTTCGACTTGTATTTGTGCCGCAACAGAGGAGTCCTGTATTAAAGGTGAAGAACTGACCTGTGACTTGTGGTCCTTCTCATCTTCCTCGTTCTCTGAATCGACCTCGGGGTCTTCGTTATCGTCGCTCTCGTCCAAAACGTCGTCCACTGCGGAAGACAAGATATCGGCTTATCGCACGCTGACGTTTAACTGGAGCTTGTAGAGCGCCGATCCCGTAACCTACCCAGATTAGGGTGATGAAGACGACGCCACCTGAAGCGTGTCTATTTCCTTATGTCTATGTTCATGAAAAGCAATCGGCAGATGCCTTTATCCAGAGCGACTTACATTTGTCTTGTTTAACCAACTGAGCAGTTGAGGGCCTTGTTAAGGGGCCCAGATGTGACAATTTGGTGGTGCTGGGAATTTAACCCACAATCTTCCGATCAGCGGTCCAACACCATAACCAGTGAGCTACAAATTAGACTATACACAAAGCTGTATAGAACCGATAGCGATAGTAAACAATATAGAGAATAAATGTTATTTCTTATTATTATATTTTTATATTATTAATTAAAAATTTTGGTAACACTTTATATGAAGACCAGGCTTATAATGAATGTTAGTCCCATTTATACTTATTTATACGTATTATTATTCTACAAATATACTTATAAGGACTCATTAAGACCTATGATGCATTATAAGAACCGTTATAGCTACATTTATGTTATTTTATAAATTACTTATATGCTATGTTTATAATGAATGTTAGTCCCAATTATACTTATTTATAAGTACGGTAAGTATTACTATTATATAAATAGATTTATAAATTAAGGCCTATAATGCATTATAACCTATAAGAACCATTATAGCTACAATTATATTATTTTATAATTACTTATACGTTATGCTTATAATAAAGTATAGCCCCATTTATAATTATGTATTATTGTTCTATAAATATATGTATAAAGACTCATTAAGGCCTATAATGCGCGATAAGATCCTATAAGAACCATTATAGCTACATTTATATTATTATAATTATTGTTCTATAAATATACTTATAAAGACTCATTAAGGCCTATAATGCATTATAAGAACCGTTATAGTTATATTTGTTATTTTTAAAATTACATATAAGACGCATTTCCTTTTGGTTTTTCTTTACAGCCTAGTACCAAATGATTCACGTCCTGGTAGTTGGGGACCCCTATGATAGAGGACACTTTACTAATGTTAACGTATTGACTGCACCTTTATATTGTGTTCAATATTAATATGTTGTATTCTTCCTCTGCATGTGTCAGTGTATATCATGGGCTTTACCCTCTGGCAGCTGACTGTATAGCTGAGCTACGGGTCCGCCAGCTGGAACGTGTGGTAGCGGGTAATGAAAGACGCTCTTAATAGTGGGCAGAGGCATGCGGTTCTTGGGAAAGCACTTTCTCATGATCAGGCTGGAAATGTTGACCAAAGGATCCAAAGTCCTAACGGGCAAACACTCCTGATCAACAGAGACACAATAATACACAAAATATCTGAGAGGTAGTCATACACATTGTTTACGTCTCATATCAAAATGCTGTTAACATGCAGAGAGTAAAACACTGGGGGTGATGAGGTGATGTAATACAGCTCGACGCAAATCTGAGTCACTTTTAACAGTTATAGTATTTCTAGTAATTATTTGAAATTCTCATTAAAGTTGAAATTCATTTATCTCCTATAAGAGAGGAAACTGGTTTCTTTGACATTCCACAAAACTAAATAGAGCCATATACAAGTAGATCTTAAAAAAAATTCATTGGTTCAGTTGTTAAGGTGTTGGACTACTCCAACTGATCAGAAGACTGTCGGTTCACCTCCCGGCACCATCAAGCAGCCACCGCTTGGCCCCCGAGTCAGGCTCGAACACTTAATTGCTCAGTCGGATTAGAAAGAGATAAATTAAAAATGTCAATTTAGATCTTATTTATCACATACACAATCCCAGCTTATGAATTTGAAGGCTGGGGTCAGAGCGCAGGATGAGCCAGAACGTTCGGTGCCCCCTGGAGCAACTGAGGTTAAGGGCCTTGCTCAAGGACACAATGATGGTAGCTTGCCTGGTGCGAGGCTTGAACCCCGACCCTCTGATCACAGACCCAGATCTTTACCATTAAGCCACCACCACTACCACCAGATAAATGTAGGTCGCTCTAAATAAGTGCACCTGCCAAATGCGAAATATGTATTAATTCATATTTCCAGGATTTCTTTGAAGCTGGTGACATCACATTACCCATTTGTCAATTATTTTTATACCACATACTTTTAGACTAACATTTTTTATCCAACTGAGCAGTTGAGGTTTAAGAGTCCTGCTCCAGGGCCCAGCAGTGCAATTTTTAATGGTGCTGGGAATTGAACCTATGATCTCACGATCAGTTGTCCAACACCATAACCACTGAGCTCCACTCACCCGGAACCTGGGAATCAATAAACAGCGGTAAAGTTGCCAGCCCATAATAAAAGCAGACTAGAATCAAATGAAGATATTGTCTTACAGTCGAGGTGTTGTAAAGGATCCTCATGCCATCTGCGTCGATGAACGCTTTCCTGCCCAGCTTGTTGTTGACGATGTTTTTGATGCAACCCAGAATGCTTTTGCGAATCAGCACGTTCCTGTGGCGCGTGTCGTTGCGGTGCCAGTCCTGGTAGATGGTCAGCAGAGCCGGCACGTGTCCCCGGTCTATCGCCCGCCTAGCGTTCATCTCTGAAAAACGTAAAGCACATACGATGTGAGCTTCCTAATGGGGCGCCCTTTTAATAAACACACATTATGCGAAACCTAGCTTCAGACTGAATATCTGTACAACAGGAAACGAATCAAAAAACGAATCAACTTATTAACTGAATGAATCAAAGCCTGAAATACTGATCCATCAGCAGATGACTTACTTGATTTCAGCAGTGTTGCCAACGTATCAAGGGCCACTCTGAGGTTAAAAAAACAGCAACAACAAAAAAAAAGTTGGTGAGATCTATATTCCGTTCATGATGCGGTCATCACTAATCCTGCTCTACGGTGTTCCGACTCGCAGCGTCACACATACTTCATGAGTGTGGTGTTCCTCTTGTTGTAGGGACCGACGACCCGGAACATCATCTCCACGACGCCACTCTTTCCCAGAGACACGGCGTTCACTGCTGCTGACGGAAACAGGAGTCGGAAAATATTCCAAGTGACAACTAGAACACTTGTGGATCTTTAGGAGTGGACGAAACGGCAAAAGAATCTGAATTACATTTATCTGTAATCGGTAGATATGCTACAGAAACTTCTTCAATCCGTGATCATTTTACAGGGTGGGAAGGTCGTGGGTTTGATTCCCAGCACCACCAATTTGTCACTGCTGGGCCCCTGAGCAAGGCCCTTAACACTTAACTGCTCAGTTGGATAAATGAATAAGATAAATCTAAGTCACTCTGGATAAGGTCGTCTGCCGAATGCTGTAAATGTAAACAGGAAGTAACTTATTTTTGGATACACTATCTTGCCAAAAGTTTTTGGACACCTTACCATCATATCCATATGTGTTTTTAAACATCTCATTCCAGATTTAGTCTCACTGTTACTCCTAGAATAACCTCCACACTTCAGGAAAGGCTTTACGCTAGGATTGTGTAGCGTTGCTTTTGGGGATTTGTTTATTTATCCCCAATAGTATGAGTGAGATCAGACACTAATGTTGTAATAGTGAGGAGGTTCTGGGGTGCAGTCGGTGTTCCAGTTCATCCCAAAGCTGTTCAGTGGGGTTGAGTAGACACTTGAGTTCTTCCACTCCAATTGTAACACATAACGTCTACATGGAGCTCAGCTCAGGGGCTTTGTGCACAGGGGCATTGTCACGCTGGAATAATGTTGGAGTATCTTGGTTCCAGTGAAGGAAAATCGTAATGCAAGGACATACAAAAGACATTCTGGACAACTGTTTGCTTTCCGACTTGTGGCAACATGTTTGGAAAACCACATCTATGGGTGTGCTGATAAAGTGTCCATAAACTTATGCTGTAATAGTGTGTGGCAGAAACAGTGTTGGGGTGTCAATACGGTGCTAATATCCAACACTAATACTCTAGATAGATTAGATTAGATCGATAAATAGATAGATAGACAGACTTGATCGATTAGATAAATAAATGGCAGAATTTCCTACATAATTGCTGCTGATCAGCTACAACTTATTAAGGTCCGTATTTGTGCACGTGGCTGAAACGTGCCGAGGTTCGAGCTTTTGCACACTCACAGTTGCTGGCGCAGACGCGGAGGACCTGTAAACACGGCAACAGCAGCTTGTAGTTCTGCAGGTTTTGTTTCAGGAGACTGACGGTGACGCTCAGGGCTCCGTTCAGCCGCGCTTTAATGCCGAACTTCCTGTCTGCGGAGTTGGACGGAGTTAATTAGCACCGCTACAGAAACAGCTGCACTCGGGACACGGCGCTGGTTCGTACCTTTTGGCCCGACTTTAGCGAGCAGCGAGTGGATCTGCAGCATGAGCTCCTCGCTGGGGGACGGCTCTCTGCCTGAGCTGAGTAGTAAGTGCATGAGGACACCGCTGCCCCCTTTACACACAAACACTCCGATTCTGCGGCCGCCACCTACACACACAAACACACGCTTACTTAAACACTCATACACACGCATTTACACTCACATACACACAGGAACACACTTAGTTACACACACATACATATTCGCATACACACTTATTGAACACTTGCATACACACTCAAATACACTTTTACTTAAACACCGACATACACATGCATTCACACTCACATACACACTGGAACACACTTAGTTAAACTCATACACACTCTCATACACACACAGATACACACACATACGCATGCACACTTATTGCATTCACACTCACATACACACACTTATTTAAACACTCACATACACGCTGGAACACACAAATGCACGTTCATGAAAACAAGTTCACACACACACACACGCACGCGCCTGGATGTCGTGCTGCACAATGTATAAAGCAGCATTGTACTGAGTAAAGATGCCCCTCGGCTGTGGATCAGTGGCAGGCCGTGTGACCTGCGCCGCACTAAAACACTGACGCTCTTCACTGCGATTAAAAGCAACACGACAGAGCGATAAGAAGCGAGCGGACGACGCTTTATCTGTTTGTTTACAGGCGACACTCACAAAATGTAAACGTCCCCAAATCCAACAGTGAGAGTGGAAACATTTCATGTCGCGCTTCGGGACCTTGAACTCACCCACAGTCAACAGCTCGTTCAGAATCGCCAGAATGTTCAGAGTCGTCTGCAAATCCCTGGTGTTCTGTACAGCAACACATAAATAAATAAACAAACAAATAATCATGAGAGATAGATAGATAGATAGATATAGATAGACGAATAAACCCAAACGACAAACAAATAAAATAGTTAACAAAACAGAAATAAATTAAATATACATTACAAATATAAGAAAAGAAAGAAAAACGATAAATAAACAGTTTGAGTTGATTAATATTGTAAATAACATCAGTGGCACGATTATTGACCGCAGCATTTATGTTTATTAACAACAGCATTATTATTATTATTATTATTATTATTATTATTATCATCATCATCCAGTAACTACGATGCAGTGTTGGCACTACTTCCTGCAGTGCATTGTGGGATTTTGCATGTGTTGCATATAGTATACATTATATAGTATCTAACACGTGTATGTGTGTGTGTGTGTGTGTGTGTGTGTGTGTGTGTGTGTGTGTGTGTGTGAGCGAGTTACTTAATTTCTTTTAACTCTAGAGAGCACAGAATGACCTCCATCCCGCTCGAGCCTTTAGCCATGATCTCTTTATGCGTCTTCTCTGAAACACAGCAGCAGAACAGAACCAACATCAGCTCTGTGCGTGTCTTAGTTACTAATCGGATAAAACACAACATTCGTAAGGTTGCCAGTGCCTTTCTAACGCAGCCGGTGTTTTGGCACGGCTATCGGATGCTTTAACGCGGATTAGATTGGTGCTTATTTTGGATTAATGTTGATTGGAGGACATGTCCCCTTGCCTTGACCCATTCCTCCACATGTAGACATTTCAAACATGTCAACGCGTTTCAGGCAGGACAATCCGTATCGGGCGCAGGGCTCTGAAACCCGCGTCTGGTTACCGTCTCATGATCACGTTTCCCAGCCGTCTGAATGAGCCGGTTCTTCAACAAAAACAGGAGAACAACCAATGAAACGAAACAAACGAGCTAAAGTCAGTTGTTTTGGTCTCGTTCTCATTCTGGGCCTTAAATTTCAAGCATGTGCAAGAGAAAAACCCGAGTATCCTCAGCACACGGTCAGAGCTGAGGGTAAAGTGACTTCGACGGTAACAGGGAAGTGGAAGCCGTGTTTACGTTTGATTTACACAACGAGAGCAGAGTTTGGTGTGTGTGTGCTGACAGGCCTTGAAATAGAACACAATGGAAACACGCTTCATCGCATCTAAACAACGAGCCAAACGTGCACGCAGAAATCCCAAAGCACTGACCGTTACTAATGCCACATCAAAGGGTCTGCTTTAAGAAATCTTATTAAAATATTCATGATTTACTGACGGAATCATTCGCAGAATGAAAGACGTCACATTGCTTTGTTTATTATTCCTTCAAAGCAGCCGCACAGCCACAACACATGTTGGATTGAAGGTCCTTTCAGAAAGCTTGTAGAGCATGCTTTACAAACACAATACTACTTTCTTAAGGACTAGTCACTGACCGCAACGACCATTCACTGACCACAAATGTCCGCGATGACTAATCACTGACCACAAATGTCCGCGATGACTAATCTCTGACCACAAATGTCCGCGATGACTAATCTCTGAGCACAAATGTCCG
>JAOUQX010000029.1:2255383-2265551 GCA_028566295.1 Liobagrus marginatus
ACTATACTAATGTTAATAATGTTAAATGCAGGACCCTATAGTGTAAATAAAAGACACCACCATTTAGCCCTATTTTGGCATTTGCGCTAATTAAATACCCTTATAAACATGGGAAATAAAGTGAGCAGTTCATTAGGTACTAATTCTCGATGGATTCCAAACACACACCGTGAAAAGGAACCCGTGAGCAGGTCAGGTACTGTGCAAACATGTGAAGACGGGGACAATTCCAAAGAGCAAAGTTTTTCTGCCATTTAAAAGCGAAACAGTCACATGGAGAACAACACGGCTGTATTAGAACCTTAAGCATAGCCAGGTCATGTGACATGCGACGGCGTGTTGGTGGACTGAGGATTGTAGCACCCTGATGTTTACGCAAAAGATCAGGGATGCAAGTAAAGAGTGTATTTAACGTCTAGCGCATGGATATAATATATACGGTAAATGAGTTAATGCAGAGTGTTTACAGTTCGGCTGATTCGGGTTATTACTTAAACAAACAAGGAGGTCAAACCAAGCAGTTAAGGGTTAAGGGTCGTGCTCAGGGGCCCAGCAGTGGTAGCTTGGCAGTGCTGGGAATCGAACCCCGGTTTTCGGATCAGTCCAACACCTTACCCTCTGAGCTACCACTTCCCCCTTTTAATTTGAATTAAGATAACTTAAGAATCGATTTCATGTTCATACATTATTTGCATCGCTCACATAAACCTGCACGTAAAAGTATTACATATGATTTTTGTGTGTGTGTGTGTTTCACAGTCAAGGGCGGTGCCAACGCTCTTGGCAAGGCCAGCGGTGGTCGTGCAGATCCGTGACTTCTCACTGGCTCATCAAGATAGTCTGCCCAAGTTGCCAGTACCGCCGCTGAGACAGACTTGTGAGCGTTACCTGGCCGCACTCGAACCGCTCGTGTCTGAGGAGGAGATGGTTCACACACGCCGGCTCATGGCCGAGTTTTTGTCCTCTGGCGGCGTCGGGGAAAGGTTACAGAAAGGACTGGAGAGACGAGCACGCAAAACTGAGAACTGGGTACAGAACGTAGCTAAATGTCTAAGGGTTGCCAGATTGGTTTGACTGTTTTCAGTCTAATTCCAGGAAATGTTGTAATCACTGCCTGGTGGCATCCAATTTTGAGAACTTGTAACCCAAGCCAAGTGTAACTGTAAATGCAGAGTAGTTATCTTATTAACTAAGCATACTACATTTATAGTGTATGGCTACAGTATATCCCTGTTTTTTTTTTTTTTTTTTTTTTTTTTTTTTGTTTAAAGAAAATACTTTAAATCCAGTCAAGCAGCAGTGGATTACGTGTGAGTGAAACTTATTTGCTTATTCTGATTACTGTTTAAATGGATGGTCTGATTGTGTCCTGCAGCTCACTGATTGGTGGATGCAGTCAACCTACTTAGACTCTCGTATGCCGGTCCCAGTGTACACCAGCCCTGGGGTGGTCTTGCCAATGATGCACTTTCAGGACCGTCAGGGACAGATGAGGTACCGTGTCTCATCACAGCACCGAATGAACTCGATTCACTATTAAGATACACACACAAAAAAACATTTCTTTTTTCTTTTGAATAAGCAGAACACTGTTGAATTAAAAATGAATAGAACCGAATAGAGTTTCATTTACGCCTTTAATTCCCGTCACACATTCGACTAACACAAATACATTCTTTTCCACTCCCACACAATGATCGGTACTCATGCCGAGGCCTGCTGGCCTCATGGTGTTATTGATATCGGCAGTGTTAAGTTGCACACTGACCTTTACACAGACGTCTCCTTTTCCCGCTGCTATTTTAAGCACACTTTACTCCCATAGTCACTTTTGACCCCCGCTCATAAAACTAGACAGTGTACGGACAAATCCACCAGACTAACACTTCACGCGTCACGTTCCCTGTTTAGCCTTAACCCTAAACGTACTTCCTGAACATGAAGCTTGTTCTTTTGGGCTGTGTTGTTTGTGCATGAGTGATACATGCCGCTATGGAACACAGGAAATCTATAAGTATAGGAAATAATCTAACGCGCTGGATCAAGTGCTATTTTATAAGATGGTAAATAATGATTGTGAAAGGCATGTAAGATTAAACCGAATTTACAGCAATTTATGTGAAAATGACATTTCTGATCTCCAAAGTGTTTCTGTGTGGAGTTTGCATGTTCTCCACGTGCTTGCGCGGGTTTTCCCGGGGTACTCCGGTTTCCTCCCGTCTCCAAACACATGTGATTGGGCGTAGGTGAATGTGCTACTCTAAATTGTACATAGGAGTGAATGTGTGTGTGAATGGTTATCTGTCTCTAAGTGTTAGTGCTGTGATTAACTGCTGATTGTACAGGATGTACACCGCCCTAACTCACACACTTAAGTTATCTGGGATAGACTCCAGCGCCCCCACGACCCTGAACAGGATAAACGCTAGATAATGAATGAATGTCAAAGTAAAACCCAAACTATTAACCCTAAACATTTCAATCTTCCTTATTGGCTGCATTTAACGATGTTCTTGCTGTTCTTCATTTTCAACATAAAGAAAAATCCTGTTTTACGTCACACTTCATTTTTCCCAAATGTTGACTGGATTAGCCTGAGATAACGATGACTACTGCGCTTTGGAAGCTTTGGAGACACACAGTCTGTTTTGCTTTGTGCAGGTTTGCTGCCAAACTGATTGCCGGTGTTTTAGACTTTAAACGAATGATTGACAGGTAAGACTTATTTACAGTTATGTGCAACCCTTGTTCCTTGAGTTACTTTGTTTATTGCTTGTTTCCTACTATACTTGCCCTACCCACTGCTGATCAGGTGTGTTCAGTCAATCAGCGGCACAATGATACCATCTTTGATGAGGGTGGGTTCGGAGAAGACCAAGTGAATTGGTTTCTTGAAGCTTCTGATTGACTGAACACACCTGATCCAGGTCATCTGCAGTTTGTAGAGCTGGGATAGTTGGAAAACAAAAGGACAAAGTAGCTTAAGGGTTAACACGGGTTGCCATAACTGCTTATCTATCTGAGCCAGAGAATCTGATTAGGCTTTAATAGGTATAATTACCGTTTTCACCGTGTACATCTATCTCCGTTTGCAGTGACACGCTCCCAGTTGAGTATTTGGGAGGACAGCCATTGTGCATGGACCAGTACTACCAGGTGTTGTCATCATGTCGCATACCAAGTCTGAAGAAAGACACAGTGGTGAATCATGCCATTGGAAAGACGCCACCGACTCACATCACGGTGGTTCACAATTTTCAGGTAACTCTCTGCACACATGACTAATCGTCTGCAACTGTAATGACACGTGTAAACATTTCTTCCTTGCACTCCCTCACTCTCCTCTTTCAAGTTTTTTGTTCTGGACGTCTACAATAGCGACAGGACACCACTGACGGTGGATCAACTCTACATGCAGTTAGAGAAGATCTGGAATTCGTCTTTACAGACCAACAAAGAGCCCATTGGGATTCTCACCTCCAACCAGCGTAATACCTGGGGCAAAGCCTACAACAACCTCATCAAAGGTGATCGATGCTTTAGCCTAGCTTAAGCGTAGCTGCGCTCGTTTACGCTTGCAGAAAACGATTTACTGCAATTGACTGGCGTTTGTTCTCCAGACAAAACAAATAAAGAATCGGTGCGGGCGATTCAGAAGAGCATCTTCTTAGTGTGCCTGGATGCCCCGATGCCACGAGTGTCAGATGAGATCTACTACAGTAAAGTGGCTGCACAGATGCTGCACGGAGGAGGAAGCCGTTGGAACAGTGGGAACCGCTGGTTTGATAAAACACTACAGGTTTCTGATGTTTGGACACACACACACCCACACACACACACACACACTTGTTTTCCTGTCTTAGTGAGGACATTCCATAGGTGTAATGGTTTTTATAGTGTACAAACTGTACATTCTATCCCCCTACCCTACCCCTACTCCTAAACCTACACATAACGCACACACACACACACACACCTGCCCTACCCCTACTCCTAAACCTACACATCACACACACACGCCTACCCTACCCCTACTACTAAACATCACACACACACGCCTACCCTACTCCTACACCTACACACACACCCGCACACACACCCCTACCCTACCCCTACTCTTATTATAGGAGTAAGAGTGAGACTGAATCTGGAATAGGATGCTCAATAGAAAACCCACAGGAACGTGATTGGCAGGTGTTCCAATTAATTTGCCTATATAGTGTATATGCGTTTACACGTACAAAACAGAATAACTGATTTAAAATAATCCAGTTCAGCAGCATGTTTAGTTGAGTAGTAAATCTGTTAGTAGTATGGACCCAAGGCTAATGTGTTTAACTCGGTATATACTGTATGTGTGTGTGTGTGTGTGTGTGTGTGATCAGAATGATCAGTGGGTCAGGGTTCAAGCCTTGCAACAAGGCACGCTACCATCATTGGGTCCTTGAGCAAGGCCCTTAACCTCACTTGCTCCAGGGGCACCGTTCGTTCTGGCTGACCCTGCGCTCTGACCCCAGTGTTCAAAATTCATATGATGGGATATGCGGAATAAAAACATTTCACTGCATGTATGTGTATGTGATAAATAATATCTGAATTTGAATGTGTGTGTGTGTGTGTGTGTGTGTGCCGTGAATTAGCTGATTATTCACCAAAAATCAAGGCTTCTGCACAAACATCATAGTATATTGTTTTATGTGACCACTTGAATATTTTGGAAACATAATCCGTGTATACGGTCGCTGCTCTGGAATCCCGGAGAGCTGCCGAATGTTTATAGTGTCTCATTGTTTTCTTCTCCACAGTTTATAGTGGGTGAGGATGGCTCGTGTGGACTGACGTATGAGCATGCTCCTGCTGAGGGACCTCCAATCGTGTTCCTAGTGGATCATGTGGTGGAATATATGTAAGGCAGAATCCGTTTAGTGTTTAGTCACATGTGACAACCTTAGAGAGGAAGTTGTTGTTAAGTTACACTTTTTTTGTGTCCACAAATTTTTTGGCCAAAGAGTGTTTTCCTTATTGTAACATAGGGACTGAACTTGTTGGTTACTTATATTCTAAAATTTAAGAATCAGATGAAGATGAAGCAAATTCATGGAGATGATTCAAGAAAGGGTTGATGTGAAAGGTTTTGGCATAAGATCGAATTATTTGTTATTTATTAATTTCCTTTAAAAAAAAAAAAAGTTCAACAAGTGAATAGGAAGGTGAATATCGTTAAGGGTTGTGTTTAACGTTTCGCACCGGTTGGTAACAGGAAGAAAACGGAGATGGTGCGAACGCCTATGATTCCGCTGCCCATGCCTCAGAAGCTGCGCTTTAACATCACGCCTGAGATAAAAAAGGACATTGAGAAAGCGAAGCAGAACATGAACATGTGAGCACTTTTCCTCACGTCGTTTCCCCAAGTCCGTTTCCACTGCAAAAAAAAAAAGTGCAATGTAGCAAAGTTGAATATGAATGTACACTTCAGCCTTACCTCAATAAACGATTCATGCGTTTGTAATTGGAGTCCATCCGTTTTGCAGAATGGTGCATGACCTGGACGTGCGAGTGCTTAACTTCTCTCACTACGGCAGGAAATATCTCAAGTCGGCTAAAATGAGCGCGGACGCCTTCATCCAAATGGCCCTCCAGTTGGCGTATTACAGGTGTGTCAGAGTGGCACCCGCTACAAATAGCCGCAGTCGTAAAAACGATCACATAGCCGTTAGACATGTTTTAAGCGCTTGCAGTGTGTGTGATTAACAAAATTACCTTTTGACACGTTTGTCGTTGACATCTTATGGTCTTGGTCTCATATTTCACACCTTCTTTGCTTTGTTGCTGCGTTAGGATCTATAACGTTTGTTGTCCTACATATGAGAGCGCCTCCCTGCGCATGTTTAAACTGGGCAGGACAGAAGCCATCCGCTCCACCACGACAGACTCACTCAAATTCGTTAAAGCCATGGATGACACATCCAAACAGGTCAGGCAAATTATGCATGCGTTGCTCTTGCTATATTACATTCATCCATCCATCCATCCATTCATTATCCTGTTCAGGGTCGCTCGGGTGCTGCGCTGGAGTGTATCCCAGTTAACTTAGCGTGTGAGTTAGGGCGGGGTACATCCTGTACAATCAGCAGTTAATCACAGCCCTAACACTTAGAGACAGACAACCATTCACACACACATTCACTCCTATGGACAATTTAGAGTAACACTATTCATCTATGTACAATCGCATGTGTTTGGGAGGAAACCGGAGAACCCAGGGCAAGCACGGGGAGAACATGCAAACTCCACACAGAAACACCGTGGCAATTGGGAATCGAACTCATGACCTTCTTGCTGTGAGGCCGGCGTGCTAACCAGTCAAATATATGAAATTATATCTTTATAATTGTAATATTTACAATATAGCTGAGTGATTATGTGATATATATAAAGTTTGACGTTGTCCTGTGCTGCTGTTTGAGAAAACTAGTCAACATTTTCTGACTAATCAGGAAGGAGAATTCAATAGCGATGTGCTACAAACTGTAATAAACCATAAATCAGATCTTTGTTTATCACCTCGATGAGATCTTTAGTATTAACTGGTAATGTTATAATAAAATCAGCAGTTATTACTTAACAACCATGTGTGATTCTTTGGCAGAACGCGGAGAAACTGGCCCTGCTGGAGAAGGCCATCGACATCCATCGAAAGCACACGCATATGGTAGGAGTCTTTTAATGGACTAACGCACTGTTGGGATTAAAAATATTTATTCATATATCTGAATGTCGCACAAATCTTTAAAACCTATTCCATCATTGCTCAGGCGATTCACGGCCAGGCGATCGACAGACATCTGCTAGGGCTGAAGATGCAGGGCATCGAGGATCTGACTTCTCTCCCAGAAATCTTCATGGATACTTCCTATGCTGTGGCCATGCATTTCAACCTTTTCACCAGCCAAGTATGTGGATTTGTTTTTCTTTCTTTCTTTTTTTCTTTTTTTTTTTGGCTAAAGGTCTAAACCATGGTTAAGGTGCTTGAAAGAGCGTTAAAAAATATACAGTATACATGAGCGTCGGAACCATTTTATGGACGTGCGACAAGACCAATGATGTTGGACCAGCTCATGTTTATCGTCTCTAATTCAACGTTTGTTATGGCGGCATTTCAGTGCCATTAATAACCGAGCGAATAACTGATGCTGGCGTGCAGTAAATCATTTCCGCGAGTGGATAACAGATCTACATGGGCAGGAAACGGGAACCCGCGAGCTAATTTTAAACCCTCACATGCGTGACCTCTCCTTTGCATGCAGATCAAGCCCTTGCATGCTCGTACACGAATCGCAGCTCTCTCTGTCTGTCTGTCTGTCTGTCTGTCTATCTATCTATCCATCCATCCACCTACCTACCCAGTCCAACCCATCTATCCATCCATCCATCCATCCATCCATCCACCTACCTACCCAGTCCCACCCATCTATCCATCCATCCATCCATCCACCTACCTACCCAGTCCCACCCATCTATCTATCCATCTATCCATCTATCTATCTATCTATCTATCTAATCATAGCATCTACACTAGTAAAATGTTTGGAGGGGGGAGGACCCACCACCCACATTTGTTTTGCTTCCAACGCCCATGCTATCTATACTGTAGCTGTATAGCTTCAGTGTAAAACAGTAATGTACGGTATCTAATACATAAGGACAAGGTTTTTATTTATTTATTTATTTATTTATTTTTACAGAGTGCCCATTTTTTGTTTCTATTTTTATTAATCACGTTTTAAATCAAATGATTGTTGAGGAAACCTACTTGTAGAGCGTTTATACAAAATGAAAACAGACCAAAGAACAGATCCGATCCTCTTGTCTTTCATTAACAAGTCCAAATTAGCAAGGTGATCAATTTTACTAGCCTGAAGCAGAACTATTGGCTCCTAGAACCAATAATTTAGCAATTTCTTTGCATTTTTTATCATTTCCCATTTAAGTGAACTTACATGTTAGGACAATTTGATTCCTAAGCTCATAATATTCGATTTTCAGATTCACTGTCGTCCCTGATTTCACAAATAGGGTGCTGGTGGCTCAGTGGTATAAGGCTCTGGGTCAGTGATCAGAGGGTCGGGGATTCAAGCCTCGCACCAGGCAAACTACCATCATTGGGTCCTTGAGCAAGGCCCTTAACCTCACTTGCTCCAGGGGCGCCGTTCGTTCTGGCTGACCCTGCACTCTGACCCCAGTGTTCAAATGTATAAGCTGGGATATGCGGAGTAAAAACATTTCACTGTATGTTGTACTGTATGATGTGCAGGTGACCAATAAACTTAACTTAACTTTAACTTTAACTTTAAATAGCACAGCAAACTAATCAGACAAATAAAGTATTTGCTTACTATACGGGGAAGTGCTAGCTCAGTGGTTAAGGTCTTAGACTGCTGATCTGAAATCCGGGGTTTCATTCCCAGCACCATCAAGCTACCACTTCTGGGCCCCTGAGTAAGGCCCTTAACTCTCAACCGCTCAGTTGGATGAATGTAAAACCTAAGTTTGGTAAATGTAAATGTACTATAAAGTGACAGTTCATTATAACGTTACAGGTCGGCTCAAAAACGGACTGCTTCATGTGCATCGGGCCGATGGTACCAGACGGTTACGGCGTCTGTTACAACCCGATGGAGGACCACATCAACTTCGCCGTGGCGGCTTTTAACAGCTGTGAAGAAACGAATGCCACCAAATTAACACGGTTCCTCGAGGAAGCATTGCTGGACATGAAGGTGCTTCTAGAGTAAAACAATCCGGGAAAGTCAGGATAAGACAAAAAGCAACCAGGAGCAGAGTGGGAACTTATAATGCTGTAAGGAAGAAGACGGATAGAAGATGTGTTTGATCTACCTGCATATGTAACGCGTCAGGCAGAACGAGATCATGCAGGAGCTGACCGTTTATCGCCCATATTTTTTGCCATGACATTAATATTTGTCCGATAACATTTTAGATGTCTGATGCTGGTGTAAAAAAAAAAAATGGCACTGCCATGTTGCAATGTGTGAAGGATCTTTCAGTATTTCTTTTGTTAGCTGCTGTTTACTGATGCGTGTCTGATGTTTGCTGTAATTGATATCAAACACTGTTCTCAAGCACTTATAGGACGGCGACGTGTGTATCTTTAGCTAGGTATTTATCACGATAAATATATATTTGGACACGGTACAGCTATAAAAGCGAGACTTTTTTCTTTTTCTTTTTTTTTACTTGTGATAAAAGATGTGCAGACTCTCTGTGAAATCAAGCATGCGTCATTAAACCAAACGTTCTCTTGTTCTAGTTCATTCCAAACGATCATATTACTTCATCAAAAATGTAGCAAATAACAAAATGAGATCATGCATGTGTCTACATTCCTGTAGAACAAATACCTGAATGAACTGATAAAGGGCTAGATCGGTTTAGCCTCCTCAGGCTTAATGTACGAATACTCTGCTCTAAATGTTCCTTTCGTTTGCTGGTATTCCCCATGAAATTCCACTTCCGCTCTGCTTCCTGTAGAACGCCATTGGAAAAGCTGCATGCCTTTGAACACTGCGGTTTTTACAGTGTCTACGTCTCGGATCTGAGGGATTCGAAACAACAAGTCTTGGCTACATAACAAAATATTACACCATTATACGCTATTATGTCCATTTGCATCATTTTATGATCATTTCTTGTATACCATTAATACATTTAACTACAGTAAAAAAATGTGAGTTGGTGCTTACATTTGACACATAAGATCAAACATGTTGCATTCTAATGTAGCTGCGTGACAACTGTCCCATATAAATACACTGATCAAGCATATCATTGTGACCACATTCCTAATATTGTGGTGGTCCTCATTTTGCTGTCAAAAATGCCCTGATCCATCGAGGCATGGACTCCACTAGACCCCTGAAGGTGTGTATGTGGTATCTGGTACCAAGATGTTAGCAACAGGTCAAAAATATCCCGCCCACTTACAGTAATATATCCCACACACTAACAGTAATATATCCCACCCACTAACAGTAATATATCCCACTCGCTAACAGTAATATATCCCACCGACTAACAGTAATATATCCCACCGACTAACAGTAATATATCCCACCCGCTAACAGTAATATATCCCACCCACTAACAG
>JAOUQX010000029.1:2289462-2304862 GCA_028566295.1 Liobagrus marginatus
ACATCCTGTACAATCAGCAGTTAATCACAGCGCTAACACTTAGAGACAGACAACCATTCACACACACACATTCACTCATATGGACAATTTAGAGTAGCTAATTCACCAATGCACAATCACATGTGTTTGTAGGTGGGAGGAAACCGGAGTACCCTGGGAAAACCCACGCAAGCACAGAGAGAACATGCAAACTCCACAGAGAAAGGCCCTGGATCGAGCGGGACTCGAACCCATTACCTTCTTGCTGTGAGCCTACATAGGATGTTATATCTTTTATAAATATATATTACATCTCATTGTGTGTTGTGATAGTAAACATATTTGCTGTTCACATTTATTGATCTGATCTACAAATGAACGTTTCATATTAACAATATTTTGAGGAACAAGTTCAAATGATTTGCATAATAAACCCAAAGACATGATAGCGACGGTTTGTTCTGTTGACATATTTAAATTCTCGCTTTGAAGCCAGAACGAATGCAGATTTTTTACTTTATTTCATTTTCATTTGATTTGATTTATTTAGGTGTTATTTTTGCAAAAGGTTCTGGGAAAGAACATTTTCATAGAAACGACCAGAATTTCACGTTACTTTGAAATATATCAGAATTATTTGAATTCTTAAACAAGTTAGATTGGTAGATTGGCATTTTATCAACAACAAAAAAAGTATGTCTAAGGTCCTAAAATCTTTCCAGTAGCAGAAAACCTACTGAGTGTTAAAATCTATGACACTGAAGAATCCTGTCATAAAAGTTAAATACCTTTTACAAAAGGATTCTCATTTAAATACATAGAAATCCTTAATTTAAACACAAATATATTAGAAAAAAATGCATTAAAGGCACAATAGGTGATTTTGTTCAAAGAAATTATTTGTTCTGTTGGTTGAAAGTCTGTTCACATCTCGATTACATTCTTTAAGTTAAGTGTTCTAAATGTATTTATATCGTCTGTGGAAGACGTAAGACCCAAAAATTCGTCCAATCAAAATGTTTGGTCTGAACATTACACTAGGCTGTCCTACCTGCCTGTAAACATATGTATTAGCATATCTCTGTGCACCCTGTTTGCGCCGACAGCTACATCATCAGCACTATATCCCCGCTAAAAACTGTAATGAATGTAATTCCATGTTTATAAAGTAGCTTACGTTGGTTATTGTAATATTACGGCTTTGTACTGTAATATTTACTCACCGCTGAATTACACATGAGCTAATCTCACTCTCTCTCGTCTTGTCGTTTGAGCCTCTGCTCAGCCTGAGCACCGCGTTTATGTGTTTGGGAGGAGGCGTGGCTTTGGACAGGGATTATGCAGTGAGGGCGGGTCTTTATGTTTCAAAGCTAGCTCGCTATTTGTTAGGCTTTCTGAAATCGCCTACCATAACTTTAATATAAACTTGCAATTTGTATTTCAGTAAGCACTATTGTCAAAGCTACTCTAATAGAAAATGATTTAATTCCTTCTTACCAATCTGATTCAAGAGTTCAAATTCAAATTCAGATCGTATTCATCACATACACATACATGCAGTGAAATGTTTTTATTCCGCATATCCCAGCATACGAATTTGAATGCTGGGGTCAGAGCGCAGGGTCAGCCAGAACGTGCGGCGCCCCTGGAGCAAGTGAGGTTAAGGGTCTTGCTCAAGGACCCAATGAGTTCAGCAGTTCTCTAATATAAATCTAAAATAATGTAAAATGTTATGAATAATTCACTCACTCTGTGAATTCTGACGCCGTGCCCTTATAGGTGATGGGCGGGGCAAGAGCAGGTAGGGCACACCTGAAGGCGTGACCACGGAGTTTCTTAAATGGTCTGAATGTTTGTGTAGCAGTGGATGAACACGTAGATTTCTGGACCGCAAAAGAAGCATACCTTGCTAAAAGGAAAGGACGAAACGATTATTATCAACTGACCTTCAACATACTTGTGCTGATAACGGCACTTGAAGAACGAAAACGTTTTTCACATAAAAAAAAAACCAAGGTCTCACAATTTTTCCATCACACACTGACAAAAAAGATCGAGCGTCTTCGGGATTTAGTACATCAAGTAGCTCACAACACATATGATTTCTCTTCTTTAACACACTGTGTGTGGTATTGATGGCGATCTCCAGGTTGGAGGGACACGACAAGGACAGCGTGTTTCTCGGTCTCAGTATGAAGTTGGTCCCCTGGGCCTGAAATGACCAGTGCCTTCCACCTAACTTATCTCTGAAGCAATGTATCCACACCAACTCAAATTCAGGCACTGCAGCAATGAGAGTATTTAAACCAGTTGGATTAATGTGCCATGCTGAGTAATACACATAACTGTCATTTAATACGGTATGAAAACTTTACCTAATGTTGAATCAGTGGCAAAATAATGAAAGATTTCCGCAGCGTCCAGTGACTCTAAAAAGTCCTTTAGGCATAATGCATAAGCATATTTGACCATAAGACAGATTGGCATGATTGAAAGTGTGAAGAACGTCTACAAGCACTAAGATCAGTTTTTATTTCATAGCATAACTTTTTTTAAATAAATTTTTTTAATGATAATCCGTTTATCAGCTTACCTCCTCCAGAGAAATATGAGACTCTAACAGAGCTGCGTCCGCCAGGACTGACACCAGAAACAGTGACACCAAAGCGGCCATGTTTGTTTAAACTGTAGGAGAAAGGACAGGTTTATCAGTGTACAAAGAGTCAGACGGAGCCCGGTTCAATAAGGTGCCACCATTGTGCAATGGCTTGTGCTGATCTAAAAGCCGTTCTTTTTGTTTTTGGCTCTATCCGTGTCTGTGGTGTCTGAAGAGTAAAATGTAAGTTTACAAGTTTGGCAGGGGTTGAAAAACATGTTATTTTTGTTGACATAGCGGTTTGAGTATGTGGGGTGAACAACGGTTAAAAAGTAAAGTGATTGGTTTTTACCTGATAAGTGATGACCAGTTGATTGGTCAGAGACAGTGTGACTGAGCTGGAGAACTAAAAGAGACAGATTGTTTTACTGCTTTCAAGGTGTGAAATATGATGTGATGCGTTTTGCTACATATGGTCTCAAAATTCATAGAAAAGTAAAGTTAGAGATTTCTTTCAAATAGACCAGAGAAATTTGCAACATTCTGGACAGCAAATCTTCACGGATGGAAGTGAAGACCTTGCTGTAGGACGGTAAACCATTTCCAATCTAATGATGTGCTCACATATTATACAATATGTATATGTTATCTATCTATCTATCTATCTGTCTATCTATCTATCTCTCTCTCAGATTGGAGAAGAGCCTCATATTGGTGTAGTGGGCAGAAAAACTATCCATGCAAAAAAACTTTTGGCCACAAAGTGTATAATTAAATTGACCTTTTTAGTAATATCATATATAATTTCTACTTGCAGTGTGGTTGTGATGACCTATATAACATAACAAATAAAATGTAATTAAATAAACCATCTACTTGAGGATGCAGTTAGCTTGTGTTTTGGCAGCTGAATTTTTTTTTTTGTTTGTTTCCTAGTATTCCTAGTTTCCGGACTTTTATTCAGAACAGTGGCTTTATGACTTCCTGTCGACGCGTTGCTTCTTATCACACACTGCATGAGGGAAGCGTGGTGCGCTGTGGGCAGGTAAACACATTACCGTTCACGGATCGGAGACGGTATGTTCATGCTGTGTTTAGAGAAAGAAATGTAACAGGCTTCATGTATAAATAAAGACGAGTTAATATATAATCCGATATCGATATATTTTTTTAATAATGTGACGAAAATATCAGCGGCAAGTAGTTATGACGGTTCACCAGAACATTCGAGACATTAGCTGGATTCACTAATACCGTTACGGCGTGGGATTAGTCCTAAATGCTTGTCTCGCCTTTTATATGAGTCACTACACAGGATATGAAGTAATACCTCATACGCTCGATTTAGTGCACTACATAGCCGTTAGGGAAGCATTTGAGAGTGGGTCGTGCTTTTGTGATACGAGTCCGGGTAAGCTAAAGCGCGTTTAGCTAGCATGTGCCGTCGTCATATAGCGGTCTAGCTAACTGCTGACTTTTTTATTTTGCTTCGTCGCGTATAATTTTTTTCCGGATATAAAAGCGTTTTCTTTCCTCGTGTCATTGACGTGTGGAAAAGTTCGGCCGTTTTAGACAACTTAAAATGAGAGTTTAATGATATACAAAAGTTTGGTGTGTCGCTAAATGTTTAGCCTGGTTCAGGCTGCTTGCCATGTAGCCAACAGTTACAACCATTGACATTAGCAGTTAGCTAACTGTTTGGTTAATCAGCTGTTGAGCTTTAATTGACAATTTTACGCCGCATTTAGTGCGTTTCGGATTGTATAAACGTGTGAATTTGTACGCGGGGTTGAAAGTAGCTGTGTTTTTCCTGTGGGCTGAAAGCGCGTGCTGCCTGTACTTGTATTAGCATGTCTTTGTTTTAAATTAGTCGTTTTACCAGGCTGATGTAGCCGTTTGAACTACTCTACCAGGATGTTAAGTCGCTTTCAACAGTCGTTTATATGACATTCGTGCAAAGTAAGTAACTACACGATGTAATTGTTGACGCAAAAACGAAAGCAGTAAGTGGCTGTGATAAAGGGAGTGTTTTTTTTTTCTTTTTGGCCCTGAGCCATCTGGAGCAGAATAAAATACTGCGCATTACTAATAAACTGAACGACAGAAAGACGAGGAACAAGTTCCTGTCGCGACACCTTGCCATGCCAGAGAGGCATGAGCTGAGTATATGTTTATTTTCTGTACGGTTGTTTTTAAGACTGTTGGGGTCTATAGGGAGGGGTTGAGCATGGGGTAAGGCTACACCAGCCCAGGCCATGTTCGGATGGCTATATTTAAGCATCTGCCCATGAGCCTGCATGATAGTCTTACAGATAAACTCGCAGCGTCTACTTGTTTGCTCATATTTGCACCTGTCACTTAGGCTAGTTTGTGGAAAATATCTTTGCGCCCCTTGAAACCTATGCATTTGTTTTTTTTAATTAAGGCATCTTGGTTCTTCTTTTCCAGACTTTTCTACATTGTACATACATTATTTTGTATATACTGTTTATGATGACTTCAGTGGTTGCTGACGCCGCCCGAGGAAATCGGGACAGAGCGCAGCCACAGACCTCACACACCTCACAGCCACAGGTACAGATTTGCAAACCTAACGTGTATCTCCGTTTATAGTAGGCAGTGCTAGTAATATCGGTTCAAAGAGATCAATCTTTACGTCGCTTATTTTGTTTCTTGATTTTTTTTTTATCTAGGCAACAGCAGAACAGATCCGTCTGGCTCAGATAATCGACAAAAACGATGCAGATTTTGAAGGGAAGGTCAAACAGGTGAGTCCAGCCCGGACTGTCTTCATGCAAAAACAACCATATGAAGTGTTTATTCCAGCTGACACTTTGTGTGTTTTAGCTCATTGAGGTCACAGGCCGCAATCAGGATGAGTGCTTGGTGGCTCTTCACGATTGCCACGGGGATGTCAACAGGGCCATCAACTTCCTGTTGGAGGAGGTTATTGTCACGGTAAATGACGCATGTTATGTCAAAACAAATTTAGTTGTAAATTCATGTCTGAGCTCAATAGAATACTTAAGTTAAAGCGCATGAACCAGCTCCTGATACAGGCTGTTAATACGTTGGGCAAACTTTAACTTGATTTGTATGTGTTACCATGGTATTTGTATTGTAACTATGGCGACTCAAACTGCATCGTTAGTCCATCATTGTTTACTCTGTGCTGTGTTTTGGCAGGACTCCTGGGAGACGGTGGGTAAGAAGAAAAGTGTGGGCAAAGAAGGTGCAACAGTCGAGACAAAAGAGCGAAAGGTGGAGAAAGAGGGGAGGGGCCGCGGCGCTCCAAACAGACGCAGTCGTGGAGCCAGCCGTGCTCAAGATGGTATGTAGAACATACATTTTGGGGTGGTGTACGTACAGGAGTGCGATTTTATCCTGGCACATTTTTTTATGTAATCCGTACAATACACAATTTGTTTGTGTAGGCCGCACTGAGGAGAACGGGTTTGACTCAATTCCGGGAGAAAGAGGAGAGCGCGGTCGCCGAGGAAGAGGGAGAGGTCAGCACGGTCATGCACGCACACACACGATTACCTAAGGAACGTGCACACCTGCCTATTGTCTTCAGCTTCTTTGGGATTAGGCCAATAAATCTCTTGGATAACAATTGTTCACTCTTTAAGCACTTTATTCAACCCCCTTAGGAACTAAATATAGCCCAAGCCAACACTGGAACAAACGTTGGACAAAAAAAACACTGATATTTATTCTTGAAACCTAAACACACATGATTTGATAACCCCGTTTTCAGCCGGGACCCCATGGTTGGTGCTTGGCGTTGTGGAAAAGGGGTCGTTGCTATTTGTGTCGTGCTTTATCCGTCATTAACAGGCCACGCGGTTAAAGGAATGCACCGAGTAGAGCAGCTGCAGCCAGAAGGAGCCTCACAGGAACATATGATGAAAGCCAGCCTAATAATAATAGTGACACTGGGATGGCAATTTTAACATCCCTCATGGTCTCATTTGAGACTATTCGTCTTTTTCTGAATTTGTGTAAGAATGTGTAGTTTGTGTGTTTGATGGAAATGAAATTGGCCCGGTCTAGTTCACAACAGTTTGCAGAATACCCGACCCCCCCTGATAATTTGTCCTTTTATCTGTTTTTAGGTTCAGGAGGGAGAGGAAGAGGCCGAGGAGATGGTGTGAATAGGTTCTCTCAGGGAATGGGGTGAGTATAGGTTATCACAACCTTATCACCGTGTTTTAACAGTGAGGACTGGTTGTAATGCAAAAGCATTAAAACACTTGTTCATGTTACTAATGGAATCAATGTAGTTAATTAATACTTTAGCTTTTGGAGCTTCCACTCTGTAAATAAGCAGCTGAACTGCTTATACTGCTTGAAGAAGCAGCTTTATTTTAATATAAATTTAAATTTTGTGCAACTATCTTCAGTGAAAGTTTTGACTTCAGCGAGAATTGACTGTCAATTGTTGACAACGGTGTGGTGTCTTCCATTATAATACACTTTAGGCATCCATGTCCTAGTAGATAGATTTCCTACTTGCGTTAGAAATGCTATCCGATGACTCTATTGTAAATAGATAATAAGACGTGACATGGCATAGCCTATCTAGGAGTCATCGTATAGTCAAAACTTCTTAAACCGTACAAATGTTACTCGGGGAGCTTTGGTATTAATATGAAGAGGAGGAACTGCTCCTAGAGCCATGGATCTTGACTCCGACTGGATGTTTGACTGCAGTCCTCTAGCAACACAGCATCCTTGAGTTTAGCGGAATTTTTATACAACTACTTTATCTACAAATCATATTAACCCATTTGTCATACTCTTGTCTCTCTGACCTACACAACTGTAGGTCGCTTTACACTGCTGATTACACTGGCTCCGCTGATTCAGGAGAGACCGCAGCGAACAACACTACTGACGGGGCAGGTTAGCTACACTCTGTCTCGGTTACAACGAGATCCGATTGGTCGTCTTCAGTTGAGTGTAAGTTAAGATTGTGTTTCAAAACTTAGACAATGCTTTGTATCTTTTAGGAAACTGGAGAAACAACCTGGAAGACTGGGCTGCAGAAGACTGGAATGAAGATGTGAGTGACGTCATTTTCTTTCCTGCATTATACTCCGTTCATACCAGCAAGCCACAGACAGACTATTTGTGCTTATGTACAGTGCATGTTTATTAGGCGCACCGCTCCATGACTATTCAATTAAGATGTATGTAAGTCTATTAGGACCTTGTAAAAAAAAAAAAGTGAAAACCCAACCAGCACAAAAGGAGGAAGCCAGAAACATTGATGCATCTGATTAGTATACTTTTGTAGTGTACTTTTTGTAGTAACGCCTAGCATATTAAAATGTTCTACAATGAGATCTTTTATTAGATATATAAGAATCTACTCCCAATTCTTATCAGTGTGGACCAGTGCACACACAATCAATGAATGCTCCGGTGGTGTAAATGTAAAAAAAAAAAAAAAATTCTCCCCTGCGCGTGTTTAGCTCTTGCTTATTTGCCACTACTTTCCTTTTTCCTTTAACAGCTTTCTGAGACCAAAGTGTTCACTGCCTCTTTTGCACTTGCTTCCCAGAGCCACGCAACACCTGGACAAGGGTAAGACCTTTGCTTTTTCCAGCATTTTTAAACCTAATCTATGGCCAACCCATTCCCAGCACATGTGATCATTACACACAAGAGTTCCTGTTACTGAGAACTTCTGCATTTAACCTCGCTCATCGTGGATATATATATTTTTTTCATAATGCAGGGGCGATCTAAGTTCTCTGCTGCCTAAAGGAGCAGACGTAGACTCTGATCTGGTTGGAATGGAGCGGGCATCTCCAGAGCCGCTCACACTGAGCCTGGTGTTTACCAACTCTCAACAACACGCGACTTCCACGCAGGCACACCACTATGCCTCGGCTGCGGCCAACAGCTATGCTTCTGCTGCCGCAGGCACCTATGCCCAAGCCGCCTCGGTGAGAACATGCTCGGAAGGGATCTAGTTGTTGCTTTAATTTATTTGCTTGATTGCCGTCTAAAACATTTCAGCTGTATATAGACTGCCTTATTTAGCTAACAGAACATATCAAAACATTAGAGGAATATAATTCTGATGATTGTGCCTTGCATTGCCGCAAGAGAGTGCTAGCGGTATTTTTCCTTTTTTATTTAATTGTTAATTGATAAGCCCACGTCTTCTGTGAAGATATTCAGTTATGCTGAAACTGTATGTAAAGTACTTTACTTCATTTATTTTTCTAGTTCTGTGCTGGCTGCTAAGGCTTTTAGTTTGAACAAAATACAAGAAACTTAGATGTCTGGTTGTTGTCAATAAATGAAGTTTATCTATATGAAATTTTGATTATTAACGCTGTTCTTTTCATCTCTCACTAGTCTTTGGGCCCCAGACCACCTCAGCCTGACGTACTGAAAACTGAGCCGGTTAGTGTGTCCCGCATCACACCCGTGTCCAGTCAGCCGGCGGTTGTCCAGACCAATAGCAGCCCTCTTAGAGAATCCTGTCCTCCCGCTGCTGCACCTGCACCCTTAGCTTTGACTGAACCCAAATATGAAGTCCCTGTTACAGTGACTCACAGTAAGTAGCAGTTTCAACAGTTTCCCAGATTAAACCATTTTAATATCTTGTACTCAGTGGCAGGTGCTTAGGTTGGAACATAACCTTTGTATAATATTCCCATGTAATGCCCAGTGTAAGCATTACCATGGGTTCTAACAGGAAGCAGGTCACATTTGTATCCCCCTCAATTTCTCTGCATCCCCGTGTACTATGTTAGATGATCGATTAAGAACTACGGCAAAGCAGAATTACAGTATACAGGTTGAATCAGCATGAATACGTTTGGATTTATATTACATTGGATATCTGTTGGTTTTGTTAATTGCACTTCATGCCAACCATAACATTGGACCGGGCAAGCACACTGCCACTTTAATATTTCCAGTAGGCCAGCAAATGAATCCTCATACATGGATGCTTACACTATAAATCTGTATACTTTATAATAGCCTGAACTACCTTTTGTTTTTAATTACAAGTATTAAATTAATCATAACTTGTGAATTGTTTATTTCTGCAATTCTATTGCAAAGTGCATTTGTACCCTTCAAGGTAACTGACGTGTGTTTATCCGGGTAATGCCACAATAGAAAAAAAAATGTGCTGAACATCTTCGTTTCTTTCTCAGTGGATTTAAAGGCCCAGCCCGACCCCTCTCCTATCCTCAGTCAACTGACCCAGCAACAGAACTCCACACTCCTATCGGACCTGCCGGCTCAGGGCCGAAACCCCTCGCCTACTCTGCCCCTTCGCGACACCGGTTCACCTGTGCTGAAACCCCTTGGCGAGACCAGTACCGCCGCTGTTGCAGAATCCCATCAGCCCAAACAAATCAGAGCCCAGAGACGCAGAATTCCCCCACCCTCTAAAGTAAGAGTCAGAAATGTGGATGTTGGTTCCTTGTTCTCACTAGATGGAAGACTAGGTTTGATGGTTTCATTGGTAATGCATTAGTTTTCTTTATTTCCAGATACCTTCTTCAGCAGTGGAGATGCCAGGCTCTGCTGATGTGTTTGGGCTCAACGTGCAGTTTGGTGCCCTGGATTTTGCTTCTGAGCCTGCGGTAGAAAGCACCGGTCAGTCGGAAGCAAGCATCCAAGAACCTGATCCTCCTGTTGCCCAAACCCAAAGCAACATGTATTCGAAACAGAGTGCTGTCAGGTAAGGGCATGCATCCGTGTCAAGTTGTGCGAATGTATATTAAATTATTATTAAATATTTAACCATAGCTTAAATCGGTAACCATCATTCTTGTCCTTTCAGTGAGCCAGTGACCGTTCTTCCTCCTGCCCTACCTGCAGCAACAATGGAGCCCAGATACACCTCTCCCCCTATGGGTTTACCCACAGCCACTGCCCCTACACCTTCCACTAGCTCCAGAACAGAATCTTCCAGTCTGCAAAAGGAACCAACCCCCATCAGCTCTGCCACCACTCTGACTGTAGGGCTAACCAAATGGCTGCTTCTATTGAGCCACATTTTTGTGCCTTAACTCTTATTGTGTGTGTATATATCAAAGATAGTTTGTTGAGTTTTAGCTTTTTAATTTTCAAGAGATTTACCGTGTCAATTTTTGTTCCATCTTGCCCACAGAATGGATTCAGCGACGTACAGCCCTCCATTACACAAGATGGTACGCTATTGGTGCTAAAACAATAACTCTTGATCAAATCCATACATTACTTAAGTGCTGTAATTTAGTAAGGTTTTCACATAGTAGTTTAATGAGCAGTACAGTAGATGGTAATTAAAGTGCAAGGTTTAATACTCCAGGAGCTATAAATAGTCAGGGTAGTTTCATTTCATAGTTGCATTTAAAGCCAATTTACACCTAGACTAGAAGAGTGCGCTGACCTTTGCATGGACTTAGATTTTCAACACTGTCTGTCTTTATAGCTGTCCCATCAAGCACTCCTCAGTCCATGGCTAAAGCATTGATGTCTGAGAATGGCATGGCTGCTTCAACCTTACCATTGTGTGTGTCTGCAGCAGCCCCAACACCAAGCACTGTTCTTCCCTCCCTCAGCAGGTAAACGTACACCGTCTATCTGTTCACTTCCAACATGTATTTTTTTCTTAGCGCTGACTGACTCGTGATTTTTTTCCTCCTTATTTATTTTAATCAGTCATGTAAGCAGTGGAACTACGTTAGGAGCTGCTGTACCTGCCAGTACTGGCCTTAGTGTAGGTCGTTTTCCATTTCCTACCCAACAGCTAATGTTTATAATGGTTTATTATATAATTGATGTTGCAGTGAAGGTATTTTTATCCCTAGTCTCAAGTGGCCAGTGATGTCAGCGGGAGTCTGTCGGCCTTCTCAGGCTCAGTTCTCACCTCAAATGGCTTGAGCAATGGTGCACCAGGGCTGTCTACCAATTGCCCCTCAGCTCCATCCACAGGACGTTCTGCACCACTGCAGACTCCTACCACCACCGGTGAGCAAGTTTTAAATAGATGGCCTTTTATATTTTTTTTCCAGCAGCGGTTGTTGATCTAATCTGCCAGAAGTTAGTTGACCATCATTGACTCTTTGTGTGTGTCTCCTCAGCCAAAGCACCACCCAACCTGCCTCAGGGTGTACCTCCACTGCTGGCTAATCAATACATCATGGGACCAGGAGGATTGCTTCCTGCCTATCCTGTACGTTGAGCCCAGATTTTTGGGCCTCTTTTAAGTAGACCTGTTTTTAGTGGTGTTTGTTGTAATATATAAACGGCCTCTTTTCCTCCTCTTGTCCCTCAAAGCAGATATATGGCTTTGAAGACCTGCAGATGATGCAGTCACGGCTACCTATTGTAAGTATT
The DNA here is from genome assembly GCA_028566295.1 of Liobagrus marginatus. Taxonomy (NCBI): domain Eukaryota; kingdom Metazoa; phylum Chordata; class Actinopteri; order Siluriformes; family Amblycipitidae; genus Liobagrus; species Liobagrus marginatus. Next base: position 2,301,401 of record JAOUQX010000029.1, read on the forward strand.
TTGTTGCAGTGGCTGGATTCCGGGTGCATGATGGACATTTATGCTGAAAGTTTGATTTACAATTTAAGATTCTGCGCCACGTTGGTATGTAGCTGTTTTCTGTGAATCTTCTCTCTGTAGGATTATTATGGGATGGCTGCCTTCCCTGGTACAGCTCTTGCTGCCAGAGATGGAGGACTGGCAAACAACCCTTACTCAGGTCAATAAATAAATGAGCATACGATACTCGAAGATTTTTCGGTGAAATGTGTCGTTTTAAAATATTCTCTAGTTTGTCGTAATCTGCGTTCTTTGACTGCACTCCGAAGGTGAAGCTACCAAATATGCTCGTGGTGATGCACCCTCCCCGGCACCCACCACTAGTCTCTCATCCGTTGCGCCCTCGCAATCTGAGCCCGGAGCAGTTCCTCCTCAATCGCAGGCCCCACAGAACCCTGGCCAGGCTTTCCTCAATCCCCCTTTGCCACCTGGCTATGGCTATACCAGTTTGCCCTACTATACTGGCATGCCCGGTGTGCCCAGTGCCTTCCAGTACGGCCCCACAGTCTTCATGCCACCTGCGTCAGCCAAGCAACATGCTCAGTACCAGCACCAAGCTGGTTATGGTGGACACGCATACGCTTCAGGTCAGCATCACTCATGATTGACTGGTTTTAAGTTTTTTTTTAGTTGTTTTTTTTTCTTTCACTGAGGGAAATCCTTTTGTTAAGTATCTGGATTTAAAACTTTCAGGTTTTGATGACATGTCACAAGCTCATGCTGGAGATTATGGAAAGGGTTACGGCAGTGGCACCCAGTCACAAGCCAAGTCAAACAGCAGCACAGGAAAAGGTCTCTTTCACATCTTCCTGTATTACTTAGATATAACTTCCTTTAGTTATTTAGGGTTGGCTGAACCTAACTAAATAGAAATCTCTGCAAGCATACAGATTAATAGATGATGCACTGCGAATAAAAAAAACAAGTGATTGCAGTTGACCTAAACGTGCCTTTCTACAGTACCTGGACTTTCGGGCTCTGCCGGCTCCGATCTTGGTACAGCTGTGTACAGCAAGGCACAGGTAAGAATCTACACCCAATGACAATTAATACTGCAATTAATTAATTGTTTAGCACATAATTGATGCATAATTACAGATTTTTAACTAGATCTCTTTTCTACATGTTAACTAGGGCGTACAAAACGGTTTGTTCGTTTAGGATTCGGTTAAGATGAAGAAAACTAGTTATTAAGATGAAATGCCCAATTTAACTTGTGATTTAAAAATGGTCACTATACAGTATATAAAAGCGAATGTAGATTTAAATATGCAAGTATAACTGTAACTTGGAGAAATAAGGTGTCACAAAAGCCTTTCCCGCACATATGGTACGTGACTTATGTTTGTTTTTTAAACAGTCATTTGACAAACAGGGCTTCTCCACGGTGGCCCCAGCAACATTTAGCCTTCCCTCTGCTTTGGGTGGCACTGGACCCCTGAACCCTGGAGGAGCTCCTGGTGGTTATGCCCCTGCACCTTTCCTCCACATCCTACCTCCACATCAGCAGCCTCCCTCTCAGATCCTACACCACCACATACCCCAGGACACACAGGTACTATTGTGCAGGACCTGTCTTGCTGCCTCTATTACCTCACCGAATAATAGCGCTACTAAACTGTTATCAACCCCAAAAAGCCATGCACTATAATTGCATGACTAAAATGCTGACCACCAAGTGTGCCCAGTAAGCCAAATACCACCCGACTGGAATCACTGGCTGAAATGTTGAAGTCCTTTATATAAACGTAATTTTAAAAATTAAGTGTTGTGTTTATTATATTTATAGGTCATGTGGCATCATCCTGGCTATAGTTTTTGTTGGATATTTTATATTCCTCATTTATCAGCTCACGTTACTGTTCACACCAGTATGTAATGCTGCTAACGTGTAATTTAGCTCTTGTAACATATGAAATCATTTCGTTTTTTAGACAAACAATAGTGTAATAGGTTTCGTATGCAATCATCTCCTTGCAGGGTCAGCGCAGCCAATCCAGTAGCATGCAGAAGAGCCAGGGCAAGACCAGCTACAACAGCTCCCCCTACTGGGCCAACTGATCTCATGCTGGAAACAGGTCCTGCTGCGGCTTGACACACACACACACACACACACACACACGCACAATCTCCATGACTCCTCCCTCCAAAGTTTTCCTCTGCATATTTCTTTTGTTTTTGTTTATTTTTTTCCTTCTCCAAATTTGGTTTGTCATGTAAAATATTAATGTAAGTATTTATATATACTGTAAATGTTAAAGCCAAACATGAGTTGTGGTCGTGCCGTTTTATTTTTTTTTTTTGAAGGATATTTTGCTTTGTTTACTTCTTAAAAACAGCAAAGATGTAGTAAGGACGGAAAACTTTCGAGGACAACGGGGGCAAATGTCTTTGCACCGAGAGCTTAAGTTGTGAAATATGTTGACGAGGAGGAAGGCAACTTTTGGGGTTGGATTTCAGGAGAGGTTGATTTTATGGAATTTAAAGCATTAATGCTTGAATTGTTACACAGTGGGCTACGCCACAGTAAAAGGTGAAAAGATGTCTGCCAAACGCTATTCTCCTTTCCGCTGGCTCGAAATGTTAGCATACACTGACCCACAAGTTTTATATTGAACTCCTGTTTCCCTCTAAATAAAGGTTCTGAGTTATTCAGTGCTTTGATTTGTCATTTCTTTCATAAGTGCGTTTATTGACACCCAAGTTGAAAAATGCATTGATTTTAAAATTAGAAACACGTTTGTTTATTAGTTATTCCAAATTTAACTCAATTATTTAGTACAAATACTTGGTTATTAATAATTAATTTATTAAATAGTTTTTTTAATGGAACTGGTTTAACATAAATTATAAATTGGTTTTAACAAATGTGCTTTTAGCCTTTTTTCCAACTCCTTTGATCGAGAGTGCTCTTAATAATCCACACATCAATTGTAATCCCACCTCATTTACCGGTTCTGATTGATTATGGGTTTAATATTTCTGCAATTTCAAGGTGTTCTCTTCAGAAACGGCAGGATTATTTAACACAGAACAACCCTTTGTCTTCAAATAACAGTTTCAAAATATACATTTTTTGTAATGTGAGATGATGTGGAACTACAGTACATTTGGAGTGTTTTTTTTATTGATTTTAAACTACAGAAACTTTCAGGTATTTAGCATGTATTTCTTAACTTTGTATATTACTTTATACTGATCAAGCATAATATTACAAACACTGACTGGAAGTGAATAACACTGATTTATCTCTGCATAAAGGTACCTGTTAGTGGGTGCGGTATATTAGTTAGCGGGTGGGGAAACGTTACCGTTGGCGGGTGGGAAATATTCCTGTTAGTGGGTGGGATATATTACCATTAGCGGGTGGGATACGTTCCTGTTAGCGGGTGGGAAATATTCCTGTTAGCGGGTGGGGTATAT
>JAOUQX010000029.1:2347334-2358071 GCA_028566295.1 Liobagrus marginatus
CCCAATAGGAATCAGAGAGCAAGCACATTTTTTTGACCAGATATTTTTGTTGAAGTTTATGATTTCTCGTTCATTTTTGACCACATTTCATTCATCTTTGTGTCTCAGTTATTTTTAACGATCATACACAGGAGGTGAGAGTGTGGACTTAATCCAAACTAGGCTCGTATCATTTCTCCACCATTGGTCGTGCGCAGTCTTGATGGTTTTCCAAAAAATTGGAAGATAAGATTGTAATTATGCACAGCCTCTAAAGAGTTACTTACAAATTTTAATTAGGAACATATCAACAGGTTGAGAAACGCTAATATAAGGGAATTATAAAAAAAAAAGTACTTTATTACTTTACGTTTACAAAATCATCGAATAGGTGTGATAAAAAAAAATCTCGCAACATATTTCTTCACTTGTGCAACTTTTTAAGCGAATTGTAAAATTGTACATCATATATACATAATATAATTGTAATTATATCTGTGCCCCAAATTTAGAGCTACGACACTTTTTTTTTTTGTTTTGTTTTTTTGCTTCAAATAAAATATCTTCATTGTGAAAGTTCCTCAAAGTATCTATCTCAACACACCCACATGCTAGATATTGTACAATGTAATATTTGAATTCTCAATCAAAGATATGAGGTCATATTTAGTATCAAGAGTGGTGAGAAAAAAATTACCTGGCTTGCTTTTTTGCTGTTACATCCTAAAGGTCAATCACAAGTTCATATCGCCAATATAGACATTTTTAATACGGTTAGCTTAGCAATTTCATGCTACATGAATATTCTCAATTGACAAAAAGTTGAATGGAAAGTTAATAAATACGGTAATAAAGATCCGTAGAAACGTACCTCTGCGCCGTATCCTTTCCGTCGTGCGTTTCTTCAGTTGTCATATTAGAACCTTCTGCATGCTGCCGAACATTAAAATCGATCCCTGATGGAAAAGTTACCCGCACCGGGTGTAAAGAATGCAGTTGGATGAAAAAGTGCAAGTGTCAAAGCACAGAGAGGGGTAGAGAGAGACCCACTTTTTGATTAATGCTCCCTAAATTAACTGTTTGCTCTACAGACTCCCAACATTCTCAGATTATGATAATTTTGTGACAGGCAGAGAGATTGATGCTTGAAAGCGTGTTTTAATTAATGGTTTTGTTTGTCTCCAGAGAATGGGTTTCTCTTCCTTTGCTGTTGTGGTTTTGTTTTTTTGTCTCTTGAAGATTGACTGCTATGTAATGGGACCCCTGTGTGTGTTTAGAAAAGTGGAGAAAAAGTATCTACAGTGATTAATTTATGTTTGAAGGAGAATGGTACATGCAGAAATGTTTGCTTTTAAGTTTTATGCGAGCGGGGGGAAAATGTGAGTTTTATGAGTTTTGCGGGAAATTAGTGACAAAAATGAAATCGGTTGCAGTTTAATTGCTAATTTGGTCTGTGTGTATAGCATAGCGGTTAGGATTTGAAATCTTCTGGAATTGAGTATATCTTATTTTAACCAACTCGGTGTTAAGTAACTTTAAGACGGTTCAATTAAAAATGGTGTTTGCGCTCTTGTGATGGTTTAAAAAAAAAACAAAAAAAAAAACATGCTATTTAATGCTTATAACTTGTTTAAATGTGTGAGTGTGCCAGTTTGCGGAAACGCTTGATTGTCGTTGTGCCGCCGTTTCTGTAATTGATTTATTCGTTTTACAAATTTGCCGTCGTTATTTTATTTGAGTTTGGTACAATCAAGTATTCATTTGAGTTATGTATGATTTGAGTCATTCAAATTGGACTAAGAGTAGACATGCCGTTGTGATGCCATTTCTGTAATTGATTTATTCGTTTTACAAATTTGCAGTCATTATTTTATTTGAGTTTGGTACAATCAAGTATTCATTTGAGTTATGTATGATTTGAGTCATTCAAGCTGGGCTAAGAGTAGACATTGGTTAAGTGGTATTGCAAAGCTTATAAACATATAATAAAAAAAGGACAAATATGAATAACTAAACCAAAGGACTGATAAAAAAAGAAACAGGAAAAAAAGTGCAGACCATAATTTCAGTCCTGCTAAAGAATTGAAGTCTGATAACTTTGAAAGAAATGACTTGTACTGCCACCCACTGGCTGAAGAATGATAAAAGGACTGGGATAGACAGAACTTTTAGGGTAAGTGTTGATAAAAGCAGAAAATAATTGGTCAGCTTTTATGATTAATGATAGTTTGCGCTTAAAAAATAAACTAGTTACCCACCAGAATTAGACGTAATCTAAATCTCAAGCTAGGTATGGCTGATAATAGTGCATAGTGAATATTAATACATCTTAGAATATCACTGGAAGCTGTCACAATTGAAAAAAATATTAGTATATATTTTCATCTCTTTATACTGTCGTTGGTGAATATCCAGTACACATGACATTAAAAGTGTGTATAGTCTTCCCTTGTAATCAAATCTGCGTTATTTATGATCTAGTCGCATTTTGTGGCCCCAGAATCCACACGAGACAGGATGAGAATATGAAGCATATGGTGAGGATGAGACGTGAGAGTGAACTTGACAGGGAAATTGGTATGCAGTCGTATTGCGCACTACAATTACTGTTATAAGCGGAAAAAAACATTTTTTGTGTGAGGGTTTTCAGTATCATGATCTCTACATAAAATTGTCAGATTAAGGTTCCTTAGAGCAGAAAGCAGGATAGATGACTAGGAATAGTTTTGTCTAGTCATAGTTTAAACATAGTTCAAAATTTGGAGTAAAACAATAAGAATATTTTTTGTTATTTCAATGCATTATTAATGGTGTCTTTCAAATATGCCATGGGAAATTACGGTAGTTAGCGTTTTTACTTTAAATCCACTTAACCACATTGAATGGAAAGCTTTTCCAAGCTAAGCATGTTAGCATTGTGACGTTTGAGTCCGAGTTTGCGAGTGTGTTATGTGAATACATAATATACCATCCACGCATCTTAATGGCCCAATTTTTCCCAAACAACTAACACACACACTTAACCACACCTGAAACAGAAAAGCGGCCTGACATTGTTTTTGGCACTCGCTTTGCCATTCCGTAGCGATATTTGTGCAGCATCATCACCTTACATTTACATTTACAGTATTTGGCAGACGATCTTATCCAGAGCGACTTACAACCGAGCAGTTGAGGGTTAAGGGACTTACTCAGGGGCCCGGCACTGGTAGCTTGGCGGTGCTGGGGATCGAACCCTGGATCAGCAATCCAACACCTGAACCATTGCGCCACCACGTCCCCGTGTCACTTTGACACTTGACATTTATGCAAATCTTTCTACTACGAGTACCATTCCCCTGATGGAACATATCTTTGCTTTCTACCTGCCTTACACATCGTTATTATTTCTGGTAAACAGATGAGCTACTAAAGCACATGACAAACTCCTCAAGCTAAAGTACTTAACTACTTTAACTTAAAGTTTCCTTGTGAGTGGCTCAATTGGTCAAAATTGACCACGTTTCAGACTACCAGGTCGTTTTAATCTATATTAGCATGTCCGTAACGTAGCATTATCATTCTGTTTGGAAATGGCCAATGTTTAAGCAGATGTTAGCTGGTCCGGCTAATTCCAACAAGTTTTTTGGTATAGGGAGTAAAAGAAATGTTTTTTTCATCTCGACGAGACTCCTTGTTTTTGGTTGTTTAGGGTTCATAATGCACTTATACATTTATACGTTCTCGGTTTGATATTTGATCAGCAGCTATAATAACACCGACAATATTTTCGCTGCAACTCAACCGGGCTAATTTCTAGCTGCATTCTAGCCGATTTACCGATCTCTTTTAATATATTCCCAGCCGTTCAGTCTTTTTCTCTCCATTCTCTCCGTCTCTCTACAGGTAACGGCTGTTTAACAGCGGATCTCCGCTCCTCCGACCTGTCATCATTATACACATTAATGTAGAATCGCCTTAAGGTCCGAACTCATGTGAGATAACTCATGTCCCGTGCAAATTCCCAGGCAAACACAGTCAATGCAAAAACACATTTCCTGCTGTCGACAGCATCGCTGGCGAGAATCAATCAACCGTTCATCCGTTTACACTCTTTGCATACCCTTATGTCAAAGAAAAAAAGAAGGAAAAAAAAAAAAAAAAAAAAAACGCTCCGAGACTCCTCGGCTCTTCTGAGGCGATTGCTCCGTCGTTCTGAAGAATCCATCAAGCCGCGTTTGATTGATAAGTCTGTCTGCGCTCACAGCGGTACGGCTACAGCAAATGGGGTGGCAAAGCGCGAGCTGACATAATGCAAGTCTGCGCAAGTTTTCCGAGACAGACTGGGAACGATCACGGGGGGTAAAAGTTTGATGGTACGACATGCTACCAAATAACACGCCGTCGAGGCCACGCAAGCTGGCCCCGTGCGCAATTTCTTTCCACAAAGATGCCGACCCGTGCTAAAGTCTGCTTGCAGATGATGATGTTTTATTCAGCACCTGACATTAATCTCATTTGCATTGAGCGTTTCCATGAGCCATTCCAAGTACCTGTCAGATTAAAGATGGACCCAGTAGGCAGCAGCTTTTATCACCATAAAACTTTACCAAAATGATGCGTGGAGCTTAAAGGCTTTTATTCGGAGTTTGAACACTTGATTTTGATTTTTTTGTCAGCAAGACACATCCTAATGACCAAGTTCTCTGGAAACGAGGCCATTTTTAGGGCAGTGTAATGGATCTCGCATTAGGGGCCAGCTGCACACAGAGTAACACCCTCCTTCTCCCCATGTGGAGTCACCCCCTGTATGAAACACATTATTCTTTGGGGGGTATTCTTCTTTGGGGGGCACAAACACACACACACACACACACAGACACACGATGCGTTCAGCCTGTGGGACATGAGGGAAGGAGGTAAAGCTAGACAGGGATGAGGGCCCCCCTCTCAATCTGAGTCCCTAGGAGGGCCGGCCCAGCACCTGCTAACTCTGGGCAGTGCTCATCAGAAACGCGTTTAGCACACTCGCTAACTCCAGGCCATAATTAGGGTGGGTAATTATTTACAGGCGGCGCTGGGCAGAGCTGGCCTAGCATAAACAAACAGGCGGCTCGGAGTCACACGACAAACATCGTTAGCTCTCCGCTCGTTTTCGCACAAATGGCAAAAACACTAGCAGCATGTACTCTCGCTCCCTGAGAGAAGGGGAAAAAAAAAAAAAAAACTTCTGGTCTAAAAAAGCTGTTGATCGCTTCCCAAACACATTTTAGAGAAGCACAACTATTGTAACATCTGCACTTACTTACACACACACACACACACACTCATGAATATGATAACGTGTGAAATGACAGATTTATTTGTGTGTGGCTCCAGGCTTTTATCTCTGGCACAGTTCATCAACTCCTCAGCACGAGGACTGCTAACCAACGTAGCGTCTGCACATGCTAATTACTGGACCATGGTTAGCTACAAAACGGCGCAATCTCTCCCAAACTATGATATCTATCATTTCCTTTCGGGTTCTTTTAGTACATTTATCTTTCGCATCATAAATATAGATGCCAAGTTGCACTTAAAAGCTTATAATGTGTTTTTCTTTTCTTTTTTTTGGTTTGGGTGACATGTTACCAGTTGTGTGTTAGCCAAATGTGTTTGGTGCTAGCATAGACAGGTCAAGAACCTGAATCTACATTGAGGCAGTATATTCCTCACCATGTTAATATTTATTTATTAACATCTCTGTTTCTGCATATTTTTATTGGTCTAAAAACAACCTTATTGTTTTTTACTCCTGACAAAAAAATATTGTTGTGTACAGAGCAAGTACAAACAGCATGGCATTGCGCTAACATTGTAGCAGACTTTGTAGCAGCCCCAGTTTACTAGTGTGCCGCTAGTAGCTGTCAGGACTGAGTGGCATGTCAGGCCATGATTAATCTAAACAATTTTTGTATGGATGTTTCAGTTGTTGATGGAGAATGGGAGGCTAATTCAAACAGAATGTGCAACGCTGTTTACTAAGCAGTGTCTCTTGTGTGTATTTAATTGCGCCAGCAGCGAGAAAGATGAAGAAAGTGAAGGAAGGGGAAAGAATGGGAGAGCTCCAGATGGCTCTGAAGCTCTGCTGAGAACTCGTGGATTTTTATTATTTTTTTCTCCTCCTGAAGTTTTAATTAGACTCAAAAACATTTAAGGGGAAAGTCCTGTTAAAGTTGCAGGGTTGAAGATGACTGAATGCTGTTTACTTTTGGTAGAGGTTAGTGCCCACTTCAGCTGGAGAGGCAGATACAATCAAAATACTTTTAGCATTGGAAATCTGTATTATATGCTACATATATTTTATGCTATCTTTATATTCTATATATGCTAGCTTTATATGCTATGTTATGTATTGCTTTATATGCTAGCTTAACTCTTTTTATATGCTAGTATTATATTCAAATTCAAATTCAGATCTTATTTATCACATACACATACATGCAGTGAAATGTTTTTATTCCGCATATCCCAGCATATGTATTTGAAGGTTGGGGTCAGAGCGCAGGGTCAGACAGAACATGCGACGCCCCTGGAGCAAGTGAGGTTAAGGGCCCAATGATGGTAGCTGATGGTTCCTGGAGTGAGGCTTGAAACCCAGACCCTCTAATCACTGACCCAGAGCCTTACCATTGAGTCACCACCACCCCTTTTTATATACTATCTTCATAGGCTAGCTTAACTATTTTATATGCTAAGCTTTATATACTAGCTTAAGTCTTTTTATATGCTAGATTCATATGCTAGCTTTACTCTATATATATTAGATTCTTAGGCTATTTTAACTATTTTATATGCTAGCTTTATATACTAGCTTAACTCTTTTTATATGCTAGATTTATATGCTATCTTAACTATTTTTACATGCTATTTAACTTTTTATATGCTAGCCTTCTATGCTAGCTTACCTCTTTTTTATGCTAGCCTTATATACTATCTTAACTCTTTTATATGCTAGGTTTATATGCTAAATTAACTCGTTTTACATGCTAGCTTAACTTTTTTATATGCTAGCCTTATATGCTATCTTAACTCTTTTTATATGCCAGTTTAACTCTATTTATATGCTAGAATTATATGCTATCTTAACTCTTTAAAAACAATGTGATGCCTTATCTATGCTTATGCTCTTATGCCACTCTTATTGTGGCAACCATGATGGGAAATCAAGCTGACAATCCGTGCAATATGAACTTTAGCCACCATTTATAGCACTAATATCAATAGTGATAAGATAATAAAGTGGATTGAGTGTCCACTCAATTAAGTGCAGTTGTGCAAATGGAATAGAGCACAAACTGCAGGAGAATATAAATATATGTATTGGTATGGCAGAGGCAAACAAGTACTGGATCTGGTGGAATTTGGGATATAGAATAAAACAGTCACATTGTGGGTTTAATGACTTTTATTTGCCATTTGCTCACCCATTCACCCTTAATAACCAGCAAGTAACCATAAGTTTAATAGCCTAGCACACTGTTCAGCCATAAGCCATATAGTGTTGAGTAAAAGAGATTTAACATTTTTATTCTCTGCACATGTGATAAAATTTGAACCGCGTATATACGTGTATCAAGATTTGCATTCTTTATTTCACTAAGTACATATGTATTAAAGGTTTATTCGTTTCACTGTAGTTACTGAATTATTCATAGTACTTAATATCCTGTATGAGGAATAACTGAATAATAAGCCGAGGAGTTTAAGTTAATAGTGGAACCAATATAAACAATTTATAATACTGAAGGGGAAAAAATTTAACAAATTGGATGCAGATCATTTCTTTCCTGCCTCATTTTTTAACAAAATAGACTACGACATAATTGCAATGTCTGGTAGTAATGCAGCAATACGGAAAAAAAACCCCCCACAACAACTCAATGAGCAATTTATTAACCGAGTTCTATCCTTAAAAAGGGATGTGTTGAACCCCAAGACCACAAGGCACCACATCTTTGTACTTTGGTGCGTCGATCCTTTTCCTCTGTAGACACACACACACGCGCGCACACACACACACACTTACTCAGGCCATCACATACTAATTGAAACAAGTTTATTTTGTCCTCTACAAAGCGTTTAAGGTCGTTATCCTAAATGCCGTGGCCGTGGCTTTGTTCTCTTTTCAAATACAATTAGAAAATAATATATAAATATATACATACTGCAAATGACATGCATATAACAGCTTCATTTGAAGCCTGCACAGGTCATTAGTAACCCAACAGGGCGCTGCAGAGCCGCCGGTCCCTCTCTGCCTGCCCGACCAGTGGAGATTTATTTGATATTAACTCCCTAATGGCTTAACTCCTTTTCTGGTAAAATATGCACCAAAGTCCGTGGCTAACACCGCCATTCAGTTGAATGCTTATTTATTCACTAAACGAGGATCTAATGTTCAATGTTCCTTGGACGCCAAGGTAGTGCCGGAGGAGGTCGGATTTCCCCCTACAGCTATATACATCATTTATTTTACACATAGCCTCGGTATCGCACACTGGGCAGCAAGGGCAACGAAACGACTTTTATGAAAATCCGAGGCAGTGAGTCGGCTAGCGCATTAAGAGTTTTGGCGCAGGGTGAGCTGTGAGCCGGAGCCATTCGAGAGGCCATTGAGGAGATTGTCTAGGCGGTTGCGATACTTGATGCCTCATAGCCGGGGAGAGACCGTTACATAGCGCAGGGGGTTTGAAGAATTTGAACTCTTAGCCCAAGTCTTTTCATCAGCATGTGCTTGATACTCTAGCGGAAAGAAAACTTGGAAAACATTGGTGAGCATTAAGGCAAATGTAACATATTCATCATGCATTCCGGTCCTTTTATGTATTTAACTACTGTTGGGTGAAGCTGCTAGCAGAGAAAACATTACGATACGGGAAAGATTTGATGATGTATTCATCTCTGTCATTTCTCTAAGATAGCCACTTAAAGAGCAAATAGAGATTCGTTATTTCTTTTGCCTTTGGCTTTAAGAGTGTTTGGTTACAAAGCTTGGCACAACATTTGTAATGATAATTATATATATGTACCATAGAAACAAAACGTCTTTTAGACACACATGACCCTGAATATATAGGCTACAAAAAGTTGTTATGAATACAATCAAATTAAATGTATTGTTCTAGTATTTAAATTGATTGTTAATTGTCTACAATTTCCTTTAGACAATTTTTCATTTATTCCAAATGGAGTAAAAACATTTCCAGTGTCAGACATGTGCTTTAATCGTGTTGAGTTTGAGCTATAAACCTAACAACATCTACCAAGTAATGGAACGGTATGACGCACCACATCTTGAAGAAATACCTTAACCACAGTCATGTGATTAAAAAAAAACAAAAAACTTATATATATTACTGTAAAATGATGGGGACAGTCCACATGGGCGACCAGACCCAGTTAAGGGTTCTATAATCTTCAGCGGTCCAGTTTTGGTCAACCTCTGTCCACATGTGAAGACAGGGTAGGAACCTGATGAGGTCTTCTACAGTTTCTAATCTGTTTCTATATGTAATGTGTTATGAGATGCTTTTCTGCTCACCATGGCTGTAAAGAGTGATTTTTTCTTAGTTTCCTGTCCGAAAATTAATTCTATGAAATATTTAAACCAGTCAGTGAGATCACATGGCAAACACTTGACCTGCATCTGCGTAATTTTGTATATTACACTTTGTATCTTGTCCAATTGGATAAATGAATGAAGGAGAACATGTACAGTTATTTCAGATAACATGATCAGTGCATCTTTTCCGAATATTTAATTAATACTGAATCATTTTAAACAGGCCCTTCGGTCAATTATCACTTGTCACGGTAGGTGTCAACAAACTCTGGTTGTAAATGAAAGACCATAAATATTTCCTGCTGCACTTGCTGGACATGTCCAGGACATGTCGCTTCTGCAGGCCCTTTGATAATATGATGATGTTAGAGATGCAGTAAGTGAAAAGAGAGAGATGTGGTACATAAGATGAAACTGTAGAGAATGAGTTGTAGTAGATAAGGGCTACTGGTGCCCCTTAGGGGCAATGGGGGGGTGGTAATGGGGAGAGACAGACTGGAACTCAGCCAACTGCATGATTCACTAAGCTCCCACCAGGGGAGGGAAAAGAAGAGAGAGGCCGTGTGTGTGTGTAAGTGAAAAAGAGAGGAAGTCTAAATGTGTGTGTGTGTGTGTGTGTGTGTGTGTGTGTGTGTGTGTGTGTGTGTGTACATGTGTAGGAACTTGTTTTCATGAATTTATGAGGACACAAATGTGTATAGTGATGTGTATTACACTGATATTACGACATAAGCATGTTTTATGAGGACATTTCATGAGTCCCTATAATTAAAATAGTTTAAAAACATAATAAACAATGTTTTATTAAAAGTGTATAAATGCAGAATGTTGTGTGTGATGTGTAGGTTTAGGGGTAGGGTAGGGGTGTGTGTATGTGATGTGCAGGTTTAGGAGTAGGGGTAGGGTAGGGGTGTGTGTGTGATGTGCAGGTTTAGGAGTAGGGGTAGTGTAGGGGTGTGTGTGTGATGTGCAGGTTTAGGAGTAGGGGTAGTGTAGGGGGATAGAATGTACAGTTTGTACAGCAGACACACCATTACACCTATGGAATGTCCTCAGTAAGATAACAAGTGTGTGTGTGTTTATATATCGTAGAGTGGAACAAATGTACACACAAGTTTAGATAGAAGAATTGACCTTTGTTATCTTCTTGGGACATTGAAAGGGGCTGTTAA
>JAOUQX010000029.1:2358171-2369558 GCA_028566295.1 Liobagrus marginatus
GTGTTTAGGGTTATAATTAGGGCTATTAAGTGTTTAGGGTTATAATTAGGGCTATTAAGTGTTTAGGGTTATAATTAGGGCTATTAAGTGTTTAGGGTTATAATTAAGTGTATTAAAGCACTACTTACTAACATTAATAATTACATCAATGAAAGGTCCTACTAAGGACAGTAAACCAAACTCCGTGTTTGTGTTAAAATAAAAATAATGAATAATATTCTCCAGAAAATCTTTAAATGCATTTTTGAGTTTAAATATGCCTTCGTGTGTGTTTTTCCCCTTTGTTTTTCTGCCCGCGTATGTATATGTTAACAGTTATGTTTCCCCTCTGAGTGTATGTGTGTAAGGTTCTGTATGAGTGGCTTAGCGCTGACAGGTAGAGATGAATGAATGTGTTTGTCTGCTTTAAACACATAGACCAGGGGGCACACAAGGGATGGACTCGGCTGTGAAAAACCTACAGCTGTCCACTAACATCATATTCCCCGCTGTAGGAACGGATTTTAACACACGATGTTGTAGCACGAAGGCTTTATACATACTTGTGCATTTATCGAAAGAGGGATCATAGAATCTGACAGCGCAAGAAATCTGACTCAACTATGCGAGTGAAATGAACTTCAGAAGACGTCTGAGAGAATAAGCTGCATATTTCTCATACGTTTTTTAGCACAAAATGATGGGTTTCTTTTTCCGTAATTAACAGCATTTTTCACGCATCTTTGGCTCTTTTAATCTCACAATTGCAATTTAATATGCCACTGAATGCTGACTTTTTAATCTCATTACCACAAGTTATTTTAAACCTCTTTGAAGTTTCTCAGGGGAGAAATTAATTGAATAGAATAAAAATGAGTGATATTTTATCTCACAATTGTAAGTTCATATGAATGAATTGGGATAACCCCCCCCCGCCCCCCGAATTCTATACTAGTATGATTGTCGTTCATCTTAAATGTTGTTTATTTCAAAACTGTGACTTCATGTTGCTTACTAGAAATAAAATCTGTATTTGTTTCAATGGAAGCTGAATATGATCGCACGCACACACACACACACACACACACACACACACACACACAGCTGCAGGGTTGATGTGGCTGGGTAAAAAGAAAGAGACGGATTAATAAACACAAGTGCAAAGTCACAGTAACTCATGACAAACTTCGTGATTAAAAAGCACAAAATAATATTATGCAGCTTAATCTTGCAATTATGATATAATATCTGCCAGATAATCGTGCCAGAAAACACATTTTATTATTCAATCTTACATTGTTATAATAGGGCCTAAATAATCTGTGTGATATTCCTGATGTCAGGATGCATTTGTTTTAAAATGGTGCTTTTTTTTTTTAATGATTGTAGCTTCATGGCTTTCTAACATGGAGTTGAAACCCGCTCATGTAAAGCCATGTCCTTATGGAGGTTTGCAGTTATCACGATGTTAATCGGTATCGATAAATCATGGAGTGGCTGTGAACTCGATTTCCCAACAGGATCTCTCTAATTGATTTAAATGCCTCGTGATCACTTACCAAGGGGGTCCCTGCCATTATTATTGTCTCTCTGATTGCTTCTGTTTTCTTCACGCGCTATTCCAAAATGAGAGCTGCAGTTTTTGCCCAAAGCTGCAAAAATAATTATTAGCATCTTTGGAACAAACAGACGAACAACCACCCCCCAGATACACACACCAACGCAAGCGCACACGTCCACACCGCGCGCGCGCGCACACGCACTTCGCCTTGCGGCCTCAGAACAGACCCCCCTCCTCGCGCGCTCATCTCCCACTTTCCTTTTTTTGCCACGTTCAGCCCTTTAATTTATGCAAAATTAATTGATATATCTTTTATAATTGATGTGCTGTAAAATTAACGAGTAATTTATGTAATTAGTCCATTAAGGATAATTCCAAGCATATGCTCGATATGCCCAGAAGGTGCGCTTTACAAGTAGTTATTTGTCCAGGAGTTGAATGGGGAAAAAAGAGAGAGAGTGGGGAAAAAAAAAGTCTAATTAATTTCTTTATGCGTATCAGCAGCGTGGCGTCTACTTAACACGACGCTTTGTGGGGAAGAAGGTTTAATATTGATCTAAAAAATACGACAACAACAACAACATCACGCAGGCGCGCGCCCGCGCCAGCCTCGCCGGGCCTCACCGTGACACGTGAACATGCGGCGCGTGCCGCATCAGATGCGTGTTTACACTCTCTCCGTCTAGGGACAACATCACCGAATTACCATAGTGGCTTGTTTTTATTTATTTCATTCTTTGTTTAGGTAATTAATATATTTAGTCCGGAAGGTTTCTCCGGGCAACAAAAAAAGGATCACGTTCAGTTAGAAATAATTACTTCGCGCCCAGGGTATTAAGGCTGACACTCCCACAACATATTAAAGAAAGTGTTCAGGGAAACATCACTTTCACACATATTCCCCACTCACCTCCAAGCCATATGTTTGGTGTCCAATTCCTGCTGCTTGGTGTTGCACTGGTAGCCAACAATTAATGGAAACACGTGACTACCAGGTAGCATCCAGAAACCTGCACTTTCAACATTTATTTGGCAACCACAAATAATCAGACATAAAAACTCTTAGGTATCATCAAGCGTATGCTCAAATAAATAATTATTGCTTTGAAATGCTCTCCATTGCTACATGCATCATAGTTTTTTAAAGCAAAAAATAAATAAATGCAGGGACTGAAAAAGAAAACAGCCGGTCGATCCTGAGATATTTGCGGTTTTCCTCAGGGTTCTCTGGTTTTCTTCCAACTCCTGAAAAAGATTCCAGCATACTGTCTGATCTAAATTAACCCACAATGAGAAGGTGTGTCAAAGTGCATGTGTGTGTGTGGGGGGGGGTCAACTGATATTTCTTTGCAGTGGGCATTCCTACATAATGTCCTGTGTAACTTTCTCAACCACTAAATTGAATAAGTGACTAAGTGATTAAGTGTTAATTGAATGAGTGACTAATACATGAATGAGAGTCTGTTATAATGTGTAATTTTTACATTGACGGTATTTGTAGAACTTACATTCTTTACATTATCTTATTTATTGCAGTTGAGAGTTAAGGGCCGTGCTCAGGGGCCCAGAAGTGGTAGCTTGGTGGTGCTAGGAATTGAGTCCATAATCTTCTGATTAGTGCACCAATATCTTAACCAATGAGCTACCCTGCACACCACTTTTACAGCATTTGCTTTACGTCGTGCTAACCGGCGGTCAATTACTTACTATTACTAGTAGCTAGCGTTGTTATTTTTGTTGCTCCACATAAAAAAAAGGAAAACTACAGCAGAACATCCATTTAACAGTGACAATGATGAAGACGAAAAAGCCAGAAAACACTCGTGTGTTTTTTTAACCTAATCATTGCTATTGTTATGTATATGTTATGGTCTCTATATTAAGCCATAATGTTCCCAACAGTTCCCATACCAATCAAAACCACACATGCCCTTCAACTTATGGTACCATTCAAACGAGCATAGCAACATAAACTATAACAGTAAATATAACATAGATGTTGCTGTTAGAAGTAACAAACTATACACTGAAAAGTTTTAGGAAAGAGGGACAATATAAATATAAACGCACAATGGCGCATAGGTGTTTTGTAATATTACAGTATTTTGTCTGGAAAATGAAAAACTAATCTGCTAATAGTATTTCTATGTAAATATATGAGATACTTAGTATACTGTATATAACCAAATGATTTAAAAACAAAATAGGAAATATGTTTAATTCATATACTATTGTATGAATGTTATATATAATGGAAACTGAACAATACTACCTGTTAGAGGTTAACCTTTTGTACAATTTTTGTTCATGAGCTTTCCGTCATCACTGGCATCCAGTATTTTTATGTATGGGGTTTATAACGGGACAGTAATAAACCAAATCATATTCCGCTAGGAAAAGAAAAGAAAGCATCATACACTGATGCACGCTGAGAAATAAGGATATTGAACTTTGTCTTTTCTCTGGTGATTTTTTTTTATACATTTTTTTTTGTAGCATATTTATGCGTCTATCTATGATAAAAGTGGATGTTTGCTTAAAAAAAACAGATTTAAAGTACACAATTGGACTAAAGCTATTTTTAAGTATTGGTTGAAAGGTACGCTATGTGTCCTATTTAATAAAAAAAAAAACATGAAATATTGAATATGTATACTCTAACGCACCATGGCAGAGGCACAGAATAGTACAGTTTATTGTTTCCTAATAGTGTAATTACTAAACACTTTCAAATGTTATTAGAGGTGCCTTCATTGTACTTCGATGCATAAAGACATCTGTCTGTTTTGGACAGGACGGGGAACAATAATGTGTTCTGTGTGCTTTTCCCGCTTTTATTACCGCCTGAAAGAGTTTTTAGACTAATGGTATTCTTAAATCTGTGTCTTAGTGAAGCTGCATCAGGATGTCATTTTTGAAACACTTTAAAACACTTCTGTTACTCTTTCTAAATGAGACTTTCTGATAAATGCTATAAATGTAAATGTAAACTTATAGGCATATTTAGTGCACTGTTAGAAAAGAAGAAATGTTCCTTGTCGCTGCATGGGATGGTAACTCATATCTTATGTATGAGAATATATATACATATATATATCTCCTGAAAATATGGATGTAATCAACCATTCTAAGTTATATACACATGCTCATGCCTGACGACACCATTCCATTAGCAAGAAGGGTTTCAATGATTGAACTTCCAAATGTTCTATATGTACCCTTATATTTGTAACCATCTAAACATAGTATAGAGACAGTAAACATTTAAATTGCATTAAAAAAATCAGATACTACCTTTTAGAGCAACTCTTTCAAAATCTCCACTACTTTTTGCAACTGATTTAAATAAGAACTCTGCCGTACAATATTGTATTGTATATATTGTAGATATTTATATACACTTTAAATCACCGCTGCACAATATCTTTCCCCCTTCTTTCTTTCTTTCTTTCTGTAAAAATCTGTTCTATTTTCCTCTTTCTATGTCACTAGTGAATTTTGGTGAAGCATTTCACTGCATGTTGTACTATGTGTGATGTGCATGTGACAAATATATTCAAATATACAAAAGTTCAAAAATAAACTTTGAACTTGAACTTAATTAGTCGACCTTTGTACTTGTAGAGTTACAAATGGCCAAGGAAATAATAGCATGTTGATCCAGGCACAAACACCCATTATGTCCTGAGGGGAAATTGATATTTTGGAAGTGAGTCTCAAAAAATGTTCTTTTTAACCTCCAGTGTTTTATCTACAGTGTAAACACAAATATCCGGGTTATAGGAGACAGGTGCTAAAGGTGATTCTTTCTCGTCTGAACGGAATATGTTGGCAGGAGGTGTTGATCTTGTTCACCGATGACTCTTTAAGATGCTGAAGGACTAAAGCACTTTCAGGTCCCTAATGAAAGAGATCTGCTGGAATTAATTGACACCATTTTGAATATTCATCATATAATCTAAGCGGTGTGCTTTTAATTATAGCCAATCGTTGCATTTCTCTCTCAGGAAGGTAAATCACGGAAGGCCTAACTAATGTAATGCATTCCCGCCCCGCGGAGAAGTACCGAGGGGCCGCGCGCGCTCTGCGCTTGTAGGTCCGAAGTGCGCGCGCTCTTTGGTTTGATTATGCTGTTTGCCGGCACCAGAGTTCAGAAAACTGTTCTAAACATGATCTATTACCTGAAATTCAGTGCAAGTCGATTGCATCGAATTTTATAACACAACAGCTAGTTATTTAAACATAATTCACCCTTTTATTAATGCGCGCGTGAACCGATATATGCAGGGACGCACGCACGTGCATAGGCTTGTGGCTTCTGGATTAAAAAAAAATTAATTTTTAGTTGAAAAGATTTTTTTAATATGTAAAATGTATGACTTACTACTGCTTATACTACTACTTAATAATAGTAATAATAATAATAATAATAATAATAATAATAATAATAATAATAATAACATTAATTTAGCACTCCAGTGTGGCATTTAGTTCATTTAACTTGCCCTCTCTAACTAGAGTTTAACGACTGACTTTATAAAAACTTTATAGGCACCTCCATTATCTCACGGACATAATTAAGGCTAAATGTCGGATGTGAATAACTTTGAATGTTATTGCGCAATAAAATTGCATTACATGTGACAGTTTTTTTTGTTTCCTGGCTCAGATGATTTTGTTGATACAACTCTAAAAACCTAGAAAAACGCTTCATAAGAGGCTATAATAAGATATACATGTTACAAACATTTATCTGGCTCAATGCACGTGTAAAGAGCAGATTAAAACGTAATTGGGTTAAAAAATTAATTTTGCTACAAAAAAATGAGTGTTTACTATTATTATTGTTTTATTTATTTTTTAATCTCATTTGATCGCATTTGATGCTATATATATTTAATGCAAACTTTGCACTATTTTGTCCAAAAACAAAACCAAACTGTAGTTTAGTTATACTATCCACGCCATGATTTAACCCGAGGCACATTAACATTATTAGACTCGTGATTTGCCCGTGCGCCTAATAACGCCCTCTGATTGGCACACATGAAGTTGCCTATAAGTGGATATAAATTTGAGTCCTCCCTCTTTCCCCTCCACAACCCCCCCTCCTGACTCTCGGGGGGTCGGAACCTCCAATATTTTTACGAAAAGGGTCGTGCAGAGACGAGCGCATAAAAGTCAAGGCTGTGGTGATGCTGCAGCTCGACATCAGTGCAGCTCCGGTCACTTGGCACGCTTTCAGAGAGGACGCACGAACCCATGGCGCACGAGGTAACTTCAAAAAGTCTTTCTAATAGCGACGAGTGCGTCATTGTTTTCTTCGCATTGAACACGCAGCTATAGAATTATCCTGATCGATTATTGATTTTTTTTTATATAGCTGTATATGTATATATCTATAAATATTTTTTTTACACGTCGGTTGCTTTGATTGTCTTATTGAAGCCAGAAATCCATGCAAAAGCTAAAACATAGGCCAGACATACACGCACAGGACCTGATCATGGATGTCTTTTTTTTCCAACAAGAAGATGTCTCAGAATAGCTTACTTACTGACATTTCCTAGATCAAATATAAAAGAAAAAAAAGAAAAAGAAAACAAGATCACCCGAAGCCATGCCTCGGCCAGGCAAGAACTCCTACAGTGACCAGAAACCTCCTTACTCCTACATCTCTCTGACTGCCATGGCCATCCAGAACTCCTCAGAGAAGATGCTTCCGCTCAGCGACATCTACAAATTTATCATGGACCGCTTTCCGTACTACCGCGAGAACACGCAGCGCTGGCAGAACTCACTTCGGCACAATCTCTCCTTCAACGACTGCTTCATCAAGATCCCGCGCCGCCCTGACCAACCTGGTAAGGGCAGTTTCTGGGCACTGCACCCGGACTGTGGAGACATGTTCGAGAATGGCAGCTTCCTTCGTCGCCGCAAACGCTTCAAGGTGCTCCGTATGGAGCACAGTGCGTGCAAGAGTGCCCCCATGCTTCACCCGTACCACCCTCATGCCCAGCATCATCATTCACATCATGCACACCAGCACGCAACCAAGCTCAGTATGGGGCACCCTGACTACTTGGGGACTGTAGGGCGCTTGTCCCACTTCCAGAGCTACGCACTCGGGGGTGGGCAGAGCGGAGGCTTCAAACACCCATTTGCCATTGAGAGCCTGATCGGACGAGACTACAAAGGGGTGATGGCCGGTGGGCTGCCCATCGCCTCTGTCATGCATCACTTGGGCTACTCAGTACCCAGTGTGGTCAATTCTGTCTGGCCACATGTAGGTGTGCTTTCTGAATCGTCCCCGGTCTCATCTGACTACCAACCTTTTGGGATGGCAGTGAAGGGGCTGTACCACCACACAGGAAGTCCTAACATGCCGGCTGTGCCTGTTCCCATTAAGCCCACACCGACGCTAGGTGCTATGCCATCTTTGACAGGCCTTGCACCAGGGGCGGCTCAGCTCTGCACCCGGATGGACAGAGACGTGACCGATCTGATGGAGGACAAAACCGGAGCTCTTCATCCTTCTTTGCTGCAGTCCTGAAATGAAACCCACAATGTAAGAGTGTCATGATGTGAGGGTATGTACTGCTGCATGCTTTGGACACTATGCCATACAAGAAACCATGAGAGACTGGTCAAGATCTCATGGAGTGAGTGGGACATTTCGTTTTATTTCATCGTGAACTTAGACGCTTTTAGGTGCTTATCGTAGCTCTTTCCTTTATTCTCGCTCGCCCTTCTGTAGAAAATACACACTTTTTCATTTGCATATTGCACTTCTCTTGCAAAACTTAGGTAGGCTGTTTGCAGGATGGCTCTATATGTGTAGTAACAATCACGAGTAAACGCAGCAAAACTTTGTTAGTGTTTGCTGAGATTTTTTTGTATCATTTATAAACGGAAGGAGCCAGATTTAGACTGGATCATTCGACTCTGCTTATGCTTCGAGTCGCTGTCGACTGTATAAATGACTTTTGTATTCTGTAAATCTGTGCTACTGAATTGTATAAAGTCAAATCAATTTAATGCATATTGAATCATATTTGTACACATTATAGCATGCCTGGCATGCATGATTGCCTTTGTAAAGGAGCTATTCTGGAATGCACTGTGTTGGGAAGAAACGCTGTCATGAAACGAACCCAAAGTCAAAATGTGAAATTGCTGTTCAAGAAGAAAAAAACAACAAAACAAAAAAAAAAAACACAAGGAAGGACATTGAAATGTTTTATGTACAGAAATGTTAACTGTTATGATTTGCTTACAAACATTTTGAATACGGTTTTCTTCCTACAAACAGCCTTAATGCCACAGCTGAATTAAATTGCCTAATAGATGGGGAACGGTATATTTGTAATATATTTAATTATTTATCGTGCTGGAACCGGAATAGATGCGGAACTCAAACGAGATGATTTGGGGATATCAGTATTCTCTTATAATATTTATAACGACACCTTTTTAAAAAATAATAAATAAATATAATTTCATTTTCATGTTGTCTCCTTGCTATTTCCTTGTCATTATTCCTCCTGTCTATGCAATGTCTATGTCCTGGCAATGTTTCTGATTTAAAATCATAAATCAACACTATATGAATGCAGATGAAGGATAGTTAATGACGGTGATTTATTTTTTATTATGTGCCTTTTATACTAGGATAAAATGATGAAAAAAAAGATATATATATGTATATATATTTTTTTTTTTCTATGTATATGAATGAAAAATAATGAACGTGAATCGGTTTAACATGACAACATATCAGATCTCTCCCTTGATAGATTCAAATTTAAATCATATTTAAAAGGAAACATTAAAAAAATATATTTATTATATAACAGTGCCTTCGGCCTCACTATGAATAAGATCAGTATAAACCTGTTGCTTCTAATCTGATTCTAATTTAGATTCGAATGGTCCAAATGTCCATCAGATTTGAACACGTCTATGCTAGATGTAATCTCTTTTTTTTCACTGTTATATTAAAGAAGCATTTGATTATGTAAGCAGTAATAATTCTCCAACTGCAAAAGAGGCAGAATCCGAGTCAAGCACAGTGACATTAACGGAGCTGACTCTGACAAAAATGGACATTTACATTTACAGCATTCCTCAGATGCTCTTATCTAGAGGGATGTAGCAAAGTGTTTTGATCAATGAATAGATCAATAGGGGTTTGTGAGATGCACCACACACTGAGTGCATCATATGGCCAAAAATGTTTCGGGACTTTGTGTTTTCACAACTGGTCCAGAAACAAATGCAATACATAAAACGAAAAAGCGGTAAAACACCGTAATTTAACATTGTGAAGCATTTACAAGATTTGATGAAAGGGCTAATGTGCATTATTATCTCTAAATATGTCAGACAGATTTATTAAATGATTTGTCGTTTTATCTTGATCATAATGCAGGTTTTACCTAAAAGTTAGTGCACACTCTAATCTCTAATCTAAGACCATACAGCGCAACGGAGAAGGCCGACTTTTAACCAATAAAATCACATACAACGTCAACGCTAACAGTATTTGGAATAGCTTGAATTTGTTGTTTTACTTATTTAGCTGTCTGATATGACTTCATTAAGTTTGGGCTACTATACATAACTAATATAATTCAGTCTGAACATTGAACAAAATAACATTTATTTTAGCATGTCGCGGAATAAGAGGGACACCTGATTGACTTGTAATTAGCACTTGGTAAGCTAGCATACGTTTCCTGTTTTCAAGTTCAATTTCATGTATTATTACTATTTATTTATTTATTAATTTTTGTTTAATCTCGTTTATTTATTTATTTAAAAAAACTTTTTTGCTTACTTACTTACTTAATTAATTAATTTTAACCATATTGCCAAATGATAAGTTTAGTGGGGGGTTTTTAATGGAATTGTAGCCTGCACTGACCCAGTAATCCACATGTCATGTGGTATGGCGCTTTGAGTTAGAGTTTCCA
The DNA here is from genome assembly GCA_028566295.1 of Liobagrus marginatus. Classification (NCBI taxonomy): domain Eukaryota; kingdom Metazoa; phylum Chordata; class Actinopteri; order Siluriformes; family Amblycipitidae; genus Liobagrus; species Liobagrus marginatus. Next base: position 2,368,687 of record JAOUQX010000029.1, read on the forward strand.
AAAATGTTTAAATTGAAAAAAATGAAAATCCGTCCAAATTGGAATCTCAAATTTTGACGTTATTTCATTTCAAATACTATATCTTAACATGAACTATAAAATCTAAGCAACATACAGCAGGTGTGTGTAAATGCAAACAGCACATATAAAGCGTAAATACATGTGAAAATGGCTGTTACGGCTGTATGTGTTATAAACATGTAAATGTTAAAACAATAAAATATAAGTGGCATTAAAATCTTGTATGAGGCACATTTTGTTTGGCGTTTCCGGTTAGGTTTCCGTGTGTTAATAGCATTATTCCCCAGCACCATTTATCCAAAGTATCACATACAGCAGTGAAGGGTTGAACATCCTCCAAAGATCACAAGACTACTTGTATGTGACCGTGTGTGTGTGTGTGTGTGTGTGTGTGTGTTCAGTGGCTAGCTGATGATTGCTGGTGAGGACTCAGGACCACAAGGTTGAGCATCTCCATGACTTCAAAAGCTGCTGTTCGATAAAGTCGCTTTTTTCTTCTTCGTCTTCACATAATTTCAGCTTTGAAGTTCACAAGCTGGTCCTCTTCAGAGCACAAAAGCTGCCAGTCTTGAAGCCATTGAGAGTGTGACTGTTTAGCATGGCAAAGGCACACTCGTACACCTACACGCACACCCTCATGCACACACACTCTCACACCAGGGGTCTAAACCAAACCTGCCTACTGAACAAATAATTTAGATGCACAAGTGGCCGAGTGAGACAAAAACTACACCCACAGTGTCCAGCTTAGTCAATACTGATGAGGATCAACCTGGTATCTATCTATCTATCTATCTATCTATCTATCTATCTATCTATCTATCTATCTATCTATCTATCTATCTATCTAT
>JAOUQX010000029.1:2424375-2434630 GCA_028566295.1 Liobagrus marginatus
ACACACACACCCCCGCACACACACACACACATCCGTGACAGCTGAATAGACTTGAATTGGTTGACTGGTCCTGTTTGGACTTGTCTTGGCTGTGATTTTCATCTTATCCGTTTTTCAGTCTGGCTGTTGAGCAATACTGTTAAAGCAGCAAAACTAACATCGCGGAATATCCGAGAAAAGTGCATGACAATTCCGAAATGTGGGGAATTATGTTCCCATAATTATCTCTTCGGCCCAGCCTCTTTCGTTTCTTGTTTCTGTTATGGGCGATTAATGGCTGAGGCGACGGACAAAATGCTGTTTTACATTCTCGTAGTTCACTTCAGTGTTTTCTTGTGAACGTGTCCTGCGTGAACAACGACGTTTGACGTCGCCAAACGTGTTTCATGTGGACGAAAGAAATGAGTAAGTATCCTTTAATTAATTACGAACCAAAACCTGTCGAGTTTTCATCTAGACTGATAACATACCATGAGACCTGTGTGTAGCATTTTAGTTTATTTAAAGCGGCGCGAATACTACGCCATGACTCGCCACAAAACCCTAATGTCCCTATAACGTACTAGTCTATTTCTCTTTACTGAACATTTAAAGTAATAAACACTAATGAACTTTAATGTTTTAGCTTATAACACAACTTGCTGTACATTAACACCAACCACAATGTTTAGCTAAGCGCTTAGCTAACGGACACCGGACAAAACACTTCAGATACTGTACATATGCTAATTTTCTGATACTTTAAAATATTTTTTTTAATTTGCTTTTATACATAATATTGCTACTGCAAGATGTGAAATATTTAACTTACCATTAAACAAAAACAAGCTATCAAGATAACCTAGAGGAAATTATCTGCTAAAAATGGTAATTAAATGCTAAGTAACGTTAGTACTTTTTTTGTTACCAATTTTGACTGAGCAGTTTATATATGTTTTTTTTTCTCGGCGAAATTGCTTCAAAACACACTTGAGGGGTGATTAGAAAGCCAAAATCATATTTTATTCAAAATGTATTCAAAATCAGTCTTTATTACTAAATGACTCTCAAATTAGTCACAATTAATTCATTTTCTACTTTAATTTTTTCACCACAAGTTTGTGAGTTGGGTCACACAGGGACAGAGCGGTTAGCGCTCCGGCCTCACCGCAATAAGGTCATGGGTCCGATTCCTGATTCCCAGGGTGTTTCTGCGTGGAGTTTGCATGTTCTACCCATGCTTGCATGGGTTTTCCCTGGGTACTCCGGTTTCCTCCCACCTCCAAACACATGCAATTGGGCATAGGTGAATTGGCTCCTCTAAATTGTCCGTAGGAGTGAATGTGTGTGTGAATGGTTGTCTGTCTCTGTGTTAGCCATGTGATTAACTGCCTGTCCAAGGTGTACCCCGCCTCACGTCCTAAGTTAGCTGGGATAGACTATAGCCCCTGCGACCCTGAACAGGATAAGCGCTAAACAATGAATGAAGTATGTTAGTCTTTATATTTACCTAACCTAAAACATCTTCAAAGAACCGAGCAGCTAAAACGGCTAATGTTGCTTTTTTTTTCAACCGAGTTTGTACTTTCTATTGACACTATCAGCTTGTTGTTTGTATTCACCTCACATAAAACCCCATAAAAGAAAACAAAAATACAAATTTATAACATAAAAACAAAAAAGATTTACTGTTGGCCTGATGAGTGACCATAATTCGGAACAGAGATTTAACTCTTATTTTCGCTAAACACCGGTGCGTCATGGTTTACATTAATCACTCACATTCTGTGTAAGTTTCTTAACCTCTGGATTCGTTCACTTCCAGAGAAACCTGGTCGTGTATGCGGGAGGCGCTGCCTGGGTCCCATGAAGTTCCATCCTGTGGTTGAGGGAAACACAGGACGTCTCGCCTCCAGTGACACGACATCCCGCACAGACAGACTCGTTTTTCTTTGCCGTGCGGTAAAAATTAACGAGAAGGTCAGGATACGAATCGAAAGTGGGCACCTGTCGCAGGATGGCCGAAAAGCTGTCAGGATCGGCTTCACGAATGCCCCGCCTCTCAGCGCAACACCGGGCCTGAGAGACGTCCCAGAGTCCTGCGTGGTGCCTCTGCCTGAAGACCTGTGCCTGCCTGGTGCACAGATTGAGTTCTGGATAAATTATGCATGTTTTGTGATTATTCGGGCAAGGGATCGGAAGAAATACTACATGAAAGCAGAAGGACTGAATCTCCATGAGCCGGTGTTTGTTTTCTTTGATGTTTGTGGAAGCGTGAGCTCCGTGCGTCTTCTGGGTAATTAATGCTAGCACTTTAAATAATTCCATATTTAGTCGATGTTCAACAACAATAATAGTTCTAATATTTGGGTTTTATGCTGCTACTGCTGTTGCTGATGTTGATGATTATTATTATATCATCATTTAATTACTAAGTGAGTTACTATTTAATTAATTATTAAATCAATATTCTGCGACAGGGTCGAGGAAGGGGGATCGCATATCCTGCCCTTCCGGCCTGTCTGACGCAATAGGAAGTGAAGAGCAAGCGCTTAATGACAACCTCCTCAACGTCAGTCTTCTCGCTGATGATAATGCAAATTCAGGTGGGTAGGTGTGCATTGTTTTATTGGTAAATGCCAGATTAAGTTCGGACACTTCCAGTGATGATATGTCCGGCATGTACAACCGGGTTTTTAGTAACCTGCCACCAAACCGTCACAGTCTCAGGTTATAGTTTTTAAGCATTTATAGGCTTAAAAACACCGCAACAAAAAATTGCATTTAACAATCAATTTTGCTTTAATAAACTTCAGCGAAGGTCAAAAGTTGACAGAAGTTCAGATAAGGCACATGGTTTGGCCGCTCACCTTGTGTAAGTTTAGGTAACGTTAATATCCTTTTAAGAAATACACTTTATTTCAAAGCTGAATTAAATTTTCTATTTTAAACGTTCAAGTTCAAAGCTTTTTTGTCACATGTACATCATACATAGTACAACATACAGTGAAATGCTTTGACGACTGACCGAAAGTTTACTGTATATGTAACAGGGGGTGAGGGAGAGAAAGAAAGTGTAAAAGAGGGGTTGGTTGCATATAAATACTATTTACAATGAGTACAGTAATTACTAATTACAAATATACATTTATATGCAGTATGTATATGACAATAATATAATATAAATATACAGAGTGTACATGTACATTCTGTGCATATGTGTGTGCTTTCTTTGTTGGCTCTGTTTTGATTTGGGACCGCCGTGGTGTGTTATGTTTGTTATAAGCCACCAGCTGAAAAGTATTTGATTGTATCTTTTTAACATTTTTGTTTTTAGACCAAACAGTTTTCAGTGACGCTCCAGCATGGCAAGCTAGCCACTCATGGCCACATACCTGTGCACCGGTATCTACTCAAAGATCAAGTCCAAGTGCACACAGACAGTCTGCAGGAGGTTTAAAGAGAAGGCATCTGTTCTCAGAGGTAAGCCATGATGAATAGTTATATGTGTTATGTGTATATAAGTTGGTCTGTTAAATCTGCATGTCGCAGTCTCTTAAAACAAAAAAAAATTGGGGTTTGGCCAATTGGATTTTTTTTGTTTGGACTCTGGATTATGTTATCTTTCAGCAAAGCTCATGCTTCAGCCAAGAACAGGGTCTTAAAGAAGTCAGGCTTTGATCAAATTGCTGGATATCTGTATACTGGAGCAAAAGAGACACAAGACTAATCAACTTAGTTTTCTGTAAACAGAAAATGTGCATGATATGACATGTCTGCTGCCTCTTTCCTTTCTAAATGTCTTTGTAGGTAAACATGATTTATAATGCTAGATTTCCACACGCATGTACAGTACTATATATGACCAATACACACTAGTATAAAACCAAACACCAGGTTGCAGTGAATGTGTTTGGTCGTTTACTGACTCGCATGTGTCGTTTCCTCTATTACCACTAGGAGCACACGGATCTGACGTCGTTGCTGCGAACATTTCAACTGCAGTATCTGAGCTCCAGTGAGGTTCACGTGATCGTCCGGCGGACAAGTCTGCTTAAGAGCGCGCTTGATGCTCTATCCAACAGAAACTTTTCCTGGACTAAAAACCCTTACATTGAATTTGAGGGCGAGGAGGCCTTCGACAACGGTGGTCCAAGGAGAGAGTTTTTTAGGTAAGCCATAATGAAATCTGTGAGTGGGTAAGGATGGAATTGGATTTTGCTGCCAAACGGAATATCTTTCCAATCGTGGGGTTCTCGGAGGTCATGTATGAGTGTGTTACGGTGCACTGTGACAGCAGATTGCAAAGATCTGCTGGATTTATGTCTCTCAGAGGTGGCATGTGTTAAGTGTTATGCTTCCTGGGTGGTTGCCATGATACGACAGGAAATAGTTAATAACTGACCGAATTTATTTCTTTATTTTATTATACTTTATTAATCCCCAGGGGGAAATTGGGTAGTTTTAACGTGTCACGGCTTATTAGGAAACTGGGGTCAGAGCTCAGGTTCCACCAGAGCATGTGGCACTACTGGAGAAGGTTGTATTAAGGGCCTTGCTCAAGGGCCCAATCATGGTAACCTGCCTGTTCTGAGGCTTGAACCCCAACCCTCTAATCACTGACCCAGAGCCTTAACCGTTGAGCCACCACATTCCATTCCAGACAGCAGGGGAAGTTCACTGGTTAAGATGTTGAACTACTGCTCAGTTATATAATTAAGATCAATATAAGCCACAATAAATAAGGTCTCTGCAAAATGGAGTCAAAATAAAAAACTAGGAACTATATTCAGTAGGAATTTTGTCTGCTTGCTGAAAAGATTTTTGCAGAACAAAATTTTCTCCCAACACATTCCTTTCAGGCTCCTGATGATCGAGGTGCAAAGCAGTTTGGGTATTTTTGAGGGAAGTCCAAAACACTTGTTCTTCACTTACGACCAGATTGCTCTGCAGCAGCGTAAATACGAGCAGGCCGGGAAGCTGGTTGCTTGGTCTATAGTACATGGAGGACCAGGATTCAAAGCTCTAGACCCTCATCTTTACCAGCTCATGTGTGGCGTTCAGACAGACCTGGCAGACCTTGACTGGCGTCTCATACCGGATGCTGACGTCCAAAGAAAAGCACAAAAGGTTCGTCTGCTTTTTGTCTCCTTGATCGACGAGTTATACCTGCCTTGATCCATATCATCTTAATGAATATTATGTGTGTATTCTCAGATCTTATCTTGCACTACTGCTGAACATCTGTGTGCTCTACAAAGAGAATTAGGAGACTGGATCAGTGATTGTGGTTTTCCAGGCATTTATGGGCCAAACATTGGCATCCACGATGTTCCTAAGATTTACTCCTATGTTGTGAGGCACTATATTTATCTCAGGTATAGCATATGAATAGCTTTGCTCAGTTTATTTCCAGCTCAAACCATTTAGTGGAATTTTTTTTTTAAAGTATTTTTGCAATTGGAATAATGTGAATAAGCAGATGTGTTACTTTGCCACCTAGATTAAGTTTTTATTCAGATTGGGATGCATCCATACCACATTAAAACCTTTCTTATCACACCATCACTGGTTTTTACAAAAAACAATAATACACCAGTTTTCATAATCAAATTTCTGTTCTGTAATAGGATTAAAACATTACAGGATTGTGACCGGAAATGCAAAGTCTAACGTTTTATTTTATATCTGCAGGGTGTCTAATATGATCAAGCAGTTCATCGAAGGTTTGAACTCGTGCGGAAAGCTGTGGGACGTAGCGACGGCCAACTGGATCGATTTCCTGCCTATTTTTACCAAAACAAACAAACTGATATTGCGCTCATCATTTCGATCCCTGTTTGAAATCAACTGGAGCGCAGAAGGAACCAAAAGAAGAGAGAAGGAAGAGGAAACCATCTACTGCTGGGAGCTGGTGCTGAAGATGATCGAGGGTAAGATTCGTCTCCTAATATCCTGCATGGTTTTCGCCCGCACGATTTATCTGGCAAGTGAGCACTCGCTTACTCACAGCATATCGCAGTCAATGGTTTTAGTCAAAACAGGAAGTGACGCAATGATGTCATTCTGACACATGCTCATGTTTCACAGCTGGCTTGGTGAGTAATTGTGAACACCGGATCCAAAACAATAAGCCATGTTTGATTGATCTTTCATCAGAACGAGAAGCAGAGTTGTGTTTCGAAGAGCTGCTTGTTTTCATCACGGCTTCGGACGAGGTACCAGTGTTTGGGTTCCCAGAAAAACCTAGCATCCACTTCTACCAGCCCGAGAGTAGAGGCTGCCGTCTTCCGTACGCGTCCACATGCATGATGGGACTTTTTCTTCCACGGGGTGTCACGAGTGAAGCAGAACTCAACCACATGCTGCTGAGAGCAGTGAGAGACTCGGGTGGGTTTGGAAAGTCCTGAGATTGCGTTTATTTACAAGTTGGAATTGTTGTCAACTATGAAGAGCAAAACATCTTGAAGAACTTCCTGTTATTGTAAGAAGAGGAACATAAATTGAATCCTGCTGCTGCGAGCAGTGATTATTATAAGACTGGATATAAAGAGACAATACTGTTATTTTCTGGTTATTAAAACTTGCTTGTTTTTTTCATAAAGAGGTCAACACAAATGTAATAAATGTATATAGATAATATATATTAGTGTAATATTACGAATATTAGTAATATATGTTTGTGTTAAAAGTAAAATGTAGATATTTATAAATACCTGTATAAATATGTAGCTATATAACTTTAATATTGTGCCACTGGTGAAATAAAAATAAATTTTTGACTAACTTACTGAGTTCTTGTTGAATTAATTTGATAAACCAACCAATATATGAAAAAAAAAATTAAATTCTTAAAATTACGTTGGTTATAAGATAACTATATAATAAATGGAAATCTCATCTGTTCATAGTCAATCACGACAACATAGAAATCAATATTTAAGCAAGATCATTAAAAAATAATGAATTGATTATTCGATAAAAAATGTAAAAAAAAAAATTCTTTTTTACTTATAAATTCCTACACAGAAATTTGAAAAGTTGTACATTTTGGGACATGACGTACATACAAAGTGCTTAAAGGCAGAAATGAGCGACGAGCGCGGATGCTTGTAGTTATGCTAATGTTACAATGCAATAGACCACCTACTGAGCTAAACAGCAAGTCGCTCGTTACCTACATTACCCCTAAATACTTTACTTCTGTTATTTGTTTTGTTTTTAATATAGCGTCTTTTATGACTGTCAGAGATATGTGTGACCACACCAGACCAACAGAGGGCAACCAAGTCCATTTGTGTAAAGCATTTCTTCTTTTCCCTAATGTTCTTTATGGCTAAGTGTGGGTTCAGGACGTTTGAAATGTGGTTGGTCTAGAAGTTTAGTTAAAACTTTAAGACTATGCTTAGTGAGATTATCTTTTAATTGTATTAACTGCTGTGTTAATTGACGGTACTGTGTGTTAATTGACGGTACTGTGTGTTAATTGACGGTTCTGCTGGGATAAATTGACGGTACTGCTGTGTTAATTGAGGGTACTGCTGTGTTAATTTGACGGTACTGCTGGGATTAATTGAGGGTACTGTGTGTTAATTGACGGTACTGCTGTGCTAAATGACGGTACTATGTGTTAATTGACGGTACTGCTGTGCTAATTGATGGTACTGCTGTGTTAATTTGACGGTACTGCTGTGTTAATTTGACGGTACTGCTGGGATTAATTGAGAGTATTGTGTGTTAATTGACGGTACTGCTGTGTTAATTTGACGGTACTGCTGGGATTAATTGAGGGTACTGTGTGTTAATTGACAGTACTGCTGTGCTAAATGATGGTACTATGTGTTAATTGACGGTACTGCTGTGCTAATTTGACGGTACTGCTGGGATTAATTGAGGGTACTGTGTGTTAATTGACGGTACTGCTGGGATTAATTGACGGTACTGCTGTGTTAATTGAGGGTACTGCTGTGTTAATTGACAGTACTGCTGTGTTAATTTGACGGTACTGCTGTGTTAATTTGACGGTACTGCTGGGATTAATTGAGGGTACTGTGTGCTAATTGACGGTACTGCTGGGATAAATTGACGGTACTATGTGTTAATTGACGGTAATGCTGGGATAAATTGACGGTACTGCTGGGATTAATTGACGGTACTGCTGTGTTAATTTGACGGTACTGCTGGGATTAATTGAGGGTACTGTGTGTTAATTGATGGTACTGCTGTGTTAATTTGACGGTACTGCTGGGATTAATTGAGGGTATTGTGTGTTAATTGACGGTACTGCTGTGTTAATTTGACGGTACTGCTGGGATTAATTGAGGGTACTGTTTGTTAATTGACGGTACTGCTGGGATAACTTGACGGTACTGCTGGGATTAATTGACAGTACTGCTGTGTTAATTGAGGGTACTGCTGTGTTAATTTGACGGTACTGCTGGGATTAATTGAGGGTACTGTGTGTTAATTGACAGTACTGCTGTGCTAAATGACGGTACTATGTGTTAATTGACGGTACTGCTGTGCTAATTGACGGTACTGCTGTGTTAATTTGACGGTACTGCTGGGATTAATTGAGGGTACTGTGTGTTAATTGACGGTACTGCTGGGATAAATTGACGGTACTGCTGGGATTAATTGACAGTACTGCTGTGTTAATTGAGGGTACTGCTGGGATTAATTTGACGGTACTGCTGGGATTAATTGACGGTACTATGTGTTAATTGACGGTACTATGTGTTAATTGACGGTACTGCTGTGTTAATTTAACGGTACTGCTGGGATTAATTGAGGGTACTGTGTGTTAATTGACGGTACTATGTGTTAATTGACGGTACTGCTGTGTTAATTTAACGGTACTGCTGGGATTAATTGAGGGTACTGTGTGTTAATTGACGGTACTGCTGGGGTTAATTGAGGGTACTGTGTGTTAATTGACGGTACTGCTGGGATTAATTGAGGGTACTATGTGTTAATTGACGGTACTGTGTGTTAATTGATTGGGAATTGGTAGCTCAGTGGTTACGGTGTTGGACTGTTGATCTAAAGTTCTTTGGTTTGATTCCCAACACCACCAAGTTATCACTGTAGGGCCCCTGAGCAAGGCCCTTAACACTCAACTGCCCAGTTGGACAAATGTAAGTCGCTCCGGTTAAGCCGTCTCCTAAATACTGTAAATGTAAATGCTGCTAAAATTGCTGGAAATGAGACTGAATGCTAGATGACGGAATGTTAATTAGTTAGTTACAGTAGCTAAGTGTTATTGCCTCTCGACTTCGTGCTCTCATTTATCGTTATGAGTGTTCAGCCCCACCCAAATCTGTGTGCTGCAACTCTGACGTGTGTCACACATAATGTCCATTACATGAGTGGTCAAACAAGCGGTTACTTTTTAGGCTACTTGCACTTGGCTAAACGTGTTCAAACTGCTTGCTAACTTGCTCTCAGACGAACGGTAATAACCGTTCTGGTCCTAAAACACAATTTCAAAAGTGTATATAAAGTGTTTGTGGTTTAAGAGGAAATGGGATTACACCGTTGAAATCCATGGGTAGGTTTCAACCCTGAGTGGAGAAATTGAAGGGATGGGCAGGATGCTATAATGCTAATGGAAAAATATCCGTGGGATTCACTTGTAATATAAACACATGGTTTCACTTTGCATTCTCCCTCTTGTGCTTTTCCTGGAAATGGAAAGCCCCATGCACGAGTTGGAAATGTGTCAGCGTCATGCTGTAGGAATTCCAGCTTGGCTGCTTTACCTTTTGAACAGTTCATGAAAGGGTTCAATTTATTGTTTTCAGAAATGACTCAGAATTCACATGACCAAACCAGGAGCTTATGAAGAATAACCGTTTTAACTTCACAGTAGAATTACTATTAGTATTTTTACAAACACAACTTATTTAATTCTTTTAATAAGTGGATATTGGTAAAAAGTAAGAATTAATACGTGGAATGATGTTCTGTTCATATTTTAGTATAATATTTCTTATTTATAAAGCATGTACAGATATGGCATATGAATCAATAATTTCAAAAAAAACTTTTCTAAATTTCAACATTTAGACTTAAAGATTCTGAGCAAAATCCTTAACAGTTCTATAACTGCATATTTATTTATGCATTTATAGAACTGTTATATTTTGGATTTTGCTTAGAAGCTTTAAATCTAAATTCTTATTGTGCGTGTGTGTGTGTGTGTGTGTGCGCGTGTGTGTGCGTGTGTGTGTGTGTGTGTGTGTGTGTGTGCTTTTGTTACTGACCTGTCCCTGTG
>JAOUQX010000029.1:2461286-2472324 GCA_028566295.1 Liobagrus marginatus
TAGCTAATTCACCGATGCCCAATCGCATGTGCTTGGAGATGGGAGGAAACCAGAGTACCCAGGGAAAACCCACGCAAGCATGGAGAGAACATGCAAACTCCACACAGAAACACCCTGAGAATCGGGAATCGAACCCATGACCTTCTTGCTCTGAGGCCGGAGCGCTAATGCTCTGAATGGCATGTCATTCCTATTTCGGTTTAACTTTATGCATATTGTAGATTTTCAAAGAAACAAGTAACCCTTTCTTAAGGACGACCTTAAAAATCACTTCCTTCCTTTAACTGTTATTTGGGTTGGATGGGGTTCCTGTAGGAAGTCGTTCATTTTTTGAAAAACAATAACTTTGAAAATAAAAGCAAACCAACTTTAAGGAAGGCTCAACAGTTAAGACTCTGGATTACCTTTCAGAAGGTCATGGGTTCAAGCCGTAGCACTGCTAAAAGCTAGGCCTTTAACCCTGTCTGCTCCAGGGTTGGTGTACAATATCATGGCTGAACTCTGCTTCCTAATATGCTTGGATGTGTGAAACAATATTTTATCTGTGCTGGATTTTTGCATATTTAACAAATAACGGCTTTAACTCGCCCGCTTTTAATTAAACTGGAAAATGCTTTCAACCTGGTTTGCAAAGGTGTATCGGACAGGAATCTAAAAAAAATCTTAGATAATAATTAATAGGATGGATTCGATGGTACTTTGTTCAGAGGAGGACTGATAATGCCATCTGGGCTGTATTTCTTCTACCTTACACCCAGTGCTGCTTTAAATCCACCAAAGATTGAACAGAATACCGCAGTAATGTATCATAGTGCTATCCTATCATCAAGGTTTAAAAAAATAATAATTCTGACTGCACTGCATGTGTATATGTTTAGACTTAAATGCCAGCAGCTTAGTGATTTTGGACTTAGAGAACTCCCAGACTGCTTGGTTCAGCAGTTCTTATTGATTAGGAGTGGGGGTGTTAAGATCTGAGAAAGCACTACAACATAGAAGCCTATGCACCAGTAACATTTTCTGAACAGCAGGGGGCGCACCGAGTCACGTGCCGCCTGAAGCTCAATTTCGTTCACTGAAAGAAAATATATACTGTATTCATATTTCCCTTTCTACATCCCACCCACGTCCTCTGTCCAGTGCCCGTCCTCTGGCCTTTATTTTGATAGCTACACGTGGCATGAGAGAACGGGGGGGGGGTGTTGGGGTGTTTACCGATGATGCCACCGCGCAATAATCTCAGGGCGAGAGCTCGCGCTGAAACCAGTGTCAAGGTGTGCAGTTTCGTACACGCACGCGCGTTGGTTGCACAGAGATTAAAAAAGCACGCGCAAGCTTCAGTGACAGGTTTGCGTTGACCAAATAAACACTCAATAAGAGCAAGGAGGCAGACCTTAAGCGGCTTATTGTCTTCGTAAGAAACCTTCGTTACAGATTACCAGTCTGACATTATTACGTACTTTAATTATTTTTTGATAATTTCGTTTCTTGGACACGAGGGGCTGCGCGCGCGCGGAAAATCACACGCAGGTGTCGGTGTTGTAGCGGCTAATTTTTTACCTCAGCGTCGCCGCCGTTTTTTTGACGGTTTGAAATTCCGGTAAGTTTTTCAACATTTCTCACCTTTATTTTAAAGCCATGACATTTACTTTCTTCGAAATGTTGATTCTTTTCAGAAGTTCTGTGCCAACTTGTCGAATAAAACTTAATTACCACAAAATAATTATTTTATTCTTTTTTAAACTTTCTCCTTCGATAAATCAAACCTTAAGGAATAAAGCCTTGTGCTAGTTTAGCTAAATGTGCAGTTTTAAACAGTTACTTAACATTTGTCAATTATTAATCTGTTCCTTGGTCTCTTCTGACCAGCTTTTACAACTTAGCTTGTTATTTTCCCTCCAATACCTCACTGAAATGTTTAGCGCAGCGATTTTTTTCTCTTCTTCTTCAGGTTATTATTATTATTTTTCTACAATGTTTCAGACTTGTGCACAGCCACAGGGAGAACTGAAGGTCCAGTTTGGTTGCAAAATAATAAGATAAAAGTAGACACTCACTCACTAAATAACTCCGTAGACAACTACCTGACTCGGTCACTGTCACTCGGTCGGCCAAGTCACTCACTCACTCACTCACTCAAGTCACTCGGTCGGTCAAGTCACACACTCACTCACTCAAGTCACTCGGTCGGTCAAGTCACACACTCACTCACTCAAGTCACTGTCACTCAGTCACTCAAGTCACTCGGTCGGTCAAGTCAGTCACTCAAGTCACTCGGTCGGTCAAGTCACTCACTCACTCAGTCACTCAAGTCACTCGGTCGGTCAAGTCACTCGGTCGGTCAAGTCACTCGGTCGGTCAAGTCACTCACTCACTCATTCGGTCGGTCAAGTCACTCGGTCAGTAATGAAACATGTTATTGAAAAGGTTTAAGTCTTAAGAGTCTTTTATACTTGTAAATGTATGTCGTTTTTAAATTCATGCCTTTATTTTGATCTTCTATTTTTTTTTCCTCACTATATTTGCTTTTTCAAAATGTTTACGTCTTATTCAGTGCAATATTTCACAATTTCCAAACAGTATATTACCGTTACCTATTTAACTTGTTTCAAGATATTATGTTTACATGCCATCTTATTACTCCAGTAATTTGACTTGAAATTCACTTTGATATTTCACTTCAATTAATTAATCAAATACCTCATTTTATTCAAATTCTCAATTTGGCAGAGTTTCAATCCCAGTTTTAGCATTACTAATACTTATTCATCGCTAACATAATCCATAAAGGAAAACATGTTCTATAAACCTCTTCTAATTTGCATATCAACCAGGGTAGGTTCGAATTCCAGAGTCTGTTCTGTGACGTAACAGATCGAGCTAGCTGTTTTTACAGAAGTAGTCTAAAAGTTTCTGTGGATTTAGATGTAAAACTGTATGACTCGAATAAAACCAATCTGTACAAATACAGTATAATGAATCGTTTAAGGGGTTGAAATTTCTACAGCAATTATCCAGGATTATAGAAACGACATGACTTATCCCAGTCGTTAACACCACAACTAGCTATCTGGTTGCTGTTAGAGATGTGTGTATATGTACAGTATGTGTATATATAGAGAAAGAGAGAGAGACTCAAAACCAAAGTACAATTTGATTGTTGTAGCTTTATAGATAATTTTAAGGTCTTGTCCGGTTGTATAGTAGATGTAGTAAAACACTACAGTCTAGAAACACACACTCCTAATCTGAGTTTACTTACAGCTAAAAAACAAATTGAAGATGACTGTGTAGCACATTTTAACCAGGCATAAAAAAAAAAGGTGGAACTTTCTAAAGCCTACCAGCTCATAAACCTCTCTGTCTCTCTCTCTCTCTCTCTCGCACGGCACACCTCCTCTCTTCTCCCGTGTGTTGGTGTGAGTGTATATTTAAATAGCTCCAGACTGCTGAATGGGCAGGAGGCAGAGGATCCATAAACACACCACTACTGTAGGTCGTTGTACTGGCATTCGGCTTTAGAATAACAGAAAAGGAAATACAAAACCGCTGGTGTGTCAGACGCTGTGCTTGTGTGCGTTTTTCTGGTAGAGGAGCTCGGGTGTTGGCACAAATCGCTTGCATGAAACTTCAGTCGGCGTTTTTAAGGTTATTCAAGAAACCGTGCTCAAAAGAGTGAAGCCAGTTTAGAGATGGATGGGTGGATAGATTGATCAATGGCTGGATGAATAGAAATATAGATTGGTGAGATGTATAGAAAAAATACATACATTTTTTTTATTGGACAGGAAGTAGCACAGTGATACAATCTGGTGTGGACCAGTGGCTGATGAAAGACTCTCTTCTCATCTCCGTGTCTTTGATATCAGGCTTTGACCCGTTTGTTCTTTCAGTGGCTGCTCGGGCTGTTTGACCTCTGACCTGGTAACCTTTGAAATACATGGTGCGGATTTTTGTCGAATTAACGAGGAGTGTGTGCTGATTTGTTTCTTGTTCTAGGTTAACTTTGTCTGTATTTGAGTTTGTGTGTGTTTAAACCTCTGCTTTTACCATGATGCTTGATAACTTAATCATTGAGTTTGATGTGTTAAAGCATGTTGTTTTTAAGGTGTGGTTGCAATCGATGTACACCGGAATGCGTTTGAACCCATTGTAGGTTATTAGATTGGGTAACTTCGTAATGATATTTCCGGTGATGTTGTTCGATGATTTTTAAAGAATTGTAAATTAGCAAAGCACCACACACACACACACCCACCCACACATACATAGCTTAATGTAGGAAAAGTTTGTTACTTAAGCATGCAAGCCGCTGAACTCTGTGTCAATTTCATGTCCTATTGATTACATTTGTGCAAAACTGTAAGTTGTGAAAATGTTTTAAACAGACCCATTTCTATGCCGCGTTAAGAGTCCGTTTCACTGCTCACCTCTTGAACATCTGGTGTGTAGTGTACAGCATTCACGTCACTTGGGCTATCAGAAGACCTGTTGTACTGCTTTACCATCTGTGCTAAATGAAACCTGGAGGAAGAGGAGGATGTGGTCTGAACTGATTCATTCTAAGCATTCACACCATGAATGCTCACGACTGCCTGAACCGACCCTCTGTTTCCTGCCCTTATTTTGTGTAAAGTATGTTCAACAATCGTAGCTGGACGTCAACTGTCGTCAAGCGTCGTATAAAAGCGTTCACTTTATTTAAATATCAGTGGGACGGTGGTCTGGTTTTTATACCGCAGGACAGTCGATTTCCTGAGTCTTAAGTCAGAAGGCATTGCCTAATTTTCTAAAATTGGATATATGTATGGTATGTGCTCATTTTATTAAGTAACCGATTCCATAGTACCGTGAAATAGTGTAAAATAAGCATCCAAACAGCAGCAGTTCACATGTAGAAATGCTTTGTTGTTGAGAGGTCAGTCACTGGAAAATCTGTTTAATTGCGTTCTAATAATTTAAAGAGGCCAGTTCATTTAAGTTGTAAAATATTCATTTGTCTACTCAAGCTAGTGATTTAATACTGATTAAATGATTAGATTTGTCATTCAGCGGAACAGGTAATGCTAATTATCCAAAATAAAAGAGGATAATTATGATTTATATAAAATAATTGTTCCGCAGCCGAATACTGCTGATTAATTGAAGTTGTAAACGTATCATTTCGAAAAACTACCAGATAATCTCCTACTGATAAGTGATTAAGGTTTATTGTTCATACGACCCGATGTTTATTATTTATCAACCTCTGATTTCTTACAGTAAAAACATGCAGGTTTTGCATTCTGATGGCGGACGCTATGGTTTCAGGACACAAATACGCAACACTTATTTAGTTTCAGTGTATGACGTAATAAAGTAGTTATTTATTTGAAGAAAAAAGAAAAATTTTTATATACTAACATTCCGTTTAATCTCTATCACAGTAAGATAAACCCAGTTTTGATGGCTGAGAAACTTGAGTACGCAAACCACATCAGAGATCGCCGCCGAACATTGAACAGTATCACGGTTGCGGAATCGAGATTTAATGATTCATGTAGCGTGAATTCAAACACTCTTGTCTTTCTATTGTTTTGTCTCTATTCTCTGGGGTGCTGCCCTTTTTTTTTTTTTTTTCCCCTCCTACCTTCATCCTTATACCATTGTCCTCCTTCATTTCTGATCGATGTGTTCATAGCTGTGGGGCAGGTTGGATTCGCCGGTGGCGCATGTCTGAAGTATGGCTGGAATGTTATTCGTGGAATTTAACTGAAATGTATCAAGAAGTGTTTATGGCAGTGTTACTACAACAACGGCGTGGTTTTTGAGCAGTGTTCTGTCTGTACGCAGGGCGTCGGCTCATTAGGTATAATTGCCTAAAGGCATCATTTCAGGGAGTGGATCGGTTAAATGACGTCTGAGTTGAGGTCGGCCTGGCCCGTACACTTGTCTGGAGTGTGAGGCAGGTTTGGTTAGTTTGTTCATTTGGTGCTAATTTGGTGAAAGAAGTATAAAGTGGATTTTGAACGATTGACGAATAAAATCTTGTAGTGTCAAATTGCAGATGTGATTATGATGGGAACATCATATTCCTTGCTGACAAAATAACTAACACGATAACGAACTAATCAAATGGCGGTCTTAGTAATGGTGATGACGTCAGTTTTAATGGGTTTTGTTTTATAGACCTTGTTACTACAGGCATTGACTGATCAGATGAGTGTCTTTTTAACTTGTAATAAAAAATGGATGTATTTTCATTCCTGTTCCTATTTATTCGTTGACTTTCCATATTTGGACAAACCTTTGCCCACTCCAGCATTTAATTCCTGTTCTTGCCTGAAAACGAGTTGAACCCAGTGTTTTCTCCTGTTGTAGTTCATCCACGATAGGTTCTTTGTGTTCCGAGATGCTCTTCTGGTCATTGTAGTCGTTATTTTAGTTTATGGAATAAAAAATTTACCTCACATTAGCTGCTTCTAGAGAATTTTATTGCTATTAGCTACTATATATGTATATATATACACGCATATACACACAGTGGTGTATTGTGGCATGTATTAGTAAGTGATCTAACGTTAGATATGATGACGTTTGCATTGACTTTGAACCTGCTCTCAGCTGGATGGTTGATACAGGGGAAATGTTGTCCCAGCATCAGGTCAGGAACATATCTGCTAATGTAATCATATTTTAGCGTCCGGTACAGCCACACAAACAAACACTAGTAGTAGGAAAAGAAGTTTTAACAGTAGCCCAACGTTCACGATGTAACGTATCCATTTACGCGTGACAATGTTGTTGTTGTTGTTGTTCTAACATACTGATTGTACAACGTGAAAACATACTTTTTCAGTGTGTGTGTGTCTTGCGTTTCTGACTCTCCTTGAAGCAGGAGTTCATTTCAGCACATTGTACTCCCTCTTGGCTCGTATATAAGCTGATCCACTGTTTCCTCTACGACTTTATGACTTTTCCTTCAGTGTTTACAACCGAGCCAGCGTCGGATCGTATTCTTTAACCAGAGGAGCGTTGGCAAAAACAGACCTCGGCCAATATTCGCTTGTAGTTCCAAACATTTTATTGGGCCTCTATTACGAACACGCCCTGCTTGAGACAACAGCCTTAGGATGACGTGTGGGACTGACGATCGCTTGAACATTTACTTGGAGTGTCTGCGAGTGAAATTAAATGTGTGTTAATGAACACTGTTGACTTTCCTCCAGGTTTTGTTTACTTGACTTTTGACTTTTTTCAGTAAAATCCTCTGACCTTCTCAGGTTCAATAGTGAATGCTAATATGCGCCAACGATAGCATCTCTAAATGCCTTTCACTCTTCTGTGCAATTTAAGAAAATAATGGGTTTGATTTTCAGTGTTTTATTTGTATTATATTTTATTAATCCCAGGGGTTTTCTTTTCTCGCAAATCCCAACTTATTAGGATGCTGGGGTCAGCCAGCGCATATGCAGCGCCCATGGAACAAGTGGGGTTAAGGGCCTTGCTCCAGGGCCCAATGTTGGTGACTTGGCTTTCTTTTTAGGATTGAACCCTGACCCACTGATCACTGACCCAGAGTCTTGAACGTTAAGCCATCGCATCCCCGTTCTTACGGCACTTTCTGGCTCTCTGCTCACAGTTTCCAGTCATGATTATTCTCCCGAGCGTTCGCAATCATCAGTCAGATATTTATCCCGAGTGCCACTTCAAAGGCTGACGCATTCCGCATGAACTAAAGTAGTTTTGTCTTAAATTATGGGCCTTTAGGCGTTGTCTGGAAGTCCGACCGCCTTTATGGTTTTGACTTGTCTTTCAACGACTGGCATGCTCTTTATTCTGCAACGCTGAGTCATTTAATCCTGTCATTCCTTCATAACACACTCTCCTGTAACATTAATCAAGTATTTAATACTAATAACCTGCACACACTGCGTCTTATCTGAATGGGAAAAGTTTAGAAGTAAGCTTTTGAATGCACTGTATCTGGTCAAAAATCCACCCTTTAATACGGCATGAAGACATTTGCTTTTCTCGCCAGCTTTCAACAAGCCGAGTCCAGGAGGGAGAGCTGGCACACGTTGTAAGCATAGTTTCACTTTTCCAAACCAGTATCTCCAGTATTAGCTATGCGCTTGTATTTTCCAAGATTAGATTTAATTTAAACGATTATATGGCAGGTCATCACCTGGAATTTGTGCCAAAATATAAATAGACAATGAGGTGGAGTCTGAGAGTTGCGTTTATGGTTACAAGTCGGCTCCATTTTTACGCTTGTGTACATCAAAACAATAACACTAGGACTGGTTATGAAAGGCTTGATGTGTTCGAGTAGGCGCGGTCCGTAAGCATCTGCTATCTGGTTACGGTATGACCTTTTATTTTTTTTCTCTCAAGTCAGGAGAAGTTAAAGAGCCCCCAAGCAGCTGACATTTAGACAAAGGCAAGCGTGTAAACATGTGAACGTCTAGATTCCACTAAGCCTTTCATTTATTTGTGTGCTGTGAATACTGTCTGTCTGTCTGTCAGTCAGCACACCCGTTTACATTTTCATCAGTACTCCTTGCTTTGTTCTTAATAGTGAATTGGAAGCTTAAACTTGGTACAGCGGGACTGGACAAGTCAGTTGGCCAAGCAGATTTCATGTCTGGGCTGTTGCATTCTTTTTCTTAGTTACAAGACACAAATCTAGATGACGAAACCTTGGGGCACTAACCGGCCGGCTTTTTCTTATAATACATGTTCCAACCCGGAAAGCCTGACTGCTAACGTATGTGTCTGCGGAGACGCGT
Source organism: Liobagrus marginatus (assembly GCA_028566295.1). Lineage (NCBI taxonomy): Eukaryota > Metazoa > Chordata > Actinopteri > Siluriformes > Amblycipitidae > Liobagrus > Liobagrus marginatus. The sequence continues at coordinate 2,470,058 of JAOUQX010000029.1, forward strand.
GAAGACATCCAACCACGTTGGCTCATGCTACATCACCGGGAAGTCTAAAACTCACTCGGAGGAAAGTTCCAAATACATGAGCTCACAGATGCCCAAAGTTGACTAGCATCCCTGTTCCTGGCAGTAGAGGACGAATAGAACGGCCCTCCCGCTCAGACCGCACGGCTGGATTTGCTTCATTCTTTTATAAAACGCTGACTCATCATCAGTATGGGTGCGTATGATGCACCACCCAGAAACCTTGTAGACTAAGTGCACAGAAATGATGTGCTGTTAAGTTTCTGGCGAATCACAACATAGTAGGCAGCACATTTAAGGTCGTACTACTGGTAGGTTAGGTATTGCGTTCATTATTTGTCCTCTGCTGTACATATTTCCGCCAAGATTATATAAATAGTGAGTACGTTTGTACGTGTAACAGTGAAAAGTGTCTGAGTCATTTAGGTTCATCATCAATGCACTGATTGCTTTAGAGGGGAACTTGGTTTCTGATCTGTTTATGAGGACCCTCATAAGAAAGAATATTTATTTTTTAATTATTATAAACAGTCTGTTTCCTGTGATCTACATGACACCAAGCAACATTAGGAACGTTTACATAGACGACCATCTAGTCTTGCAACTATATTGTCGTTTTATTTTTAAATATACATTTAGTAACAACGTGGTTTATTTTGCTTAGCGCTCGGCAACTTGCCTAAGACAACAGCCGGGCGGGCGCCCTACGTCATTGCACAAGTTGTACACTATTGCACTTGCGCAGAAATTTTTAGCCTCGTTTTTAAGCCTATTAAGTGTTTACATGCCCTCTCGAATCGGATTAGAAAAGGTTTAAACCATCCTTTACAATCCGATCACTATTTAAGTCGGATTGGGCCAGTTTAATCCGATTGACGTGTTTACATGTGATTTATTTTAATCTGATTGTTCCTATAGGAGTGTTACAATGAGATTACAACGCTCATGTAAACGCACCTAATGTGGACCGAGTGATATTCAGGGTCAAGGTATTTAAAGCCTCTAAATGGAGACAAGCTTGTTAGGGTGGCCAAACACGTTAATGATTGGGTGGGTCGACATGTTAAAGGAATGCAACAATATCATGGTGTCTTTCTCCTTTTTATGACTATTTTTTTAATTTGGGTGTTTTTTAGCTCAAGTTCATCGGACAACATGGTGGATTCTCTGTTTGTTATTGTGCCCAAATGCTTTAAATTCCTTTCTTAATTACTCAGTTATATAATTGGCAGCAGCCTTGTTCCCAAACAGTTCACATGAGGTCATTGACTGAACTGGTCACGTTCTCCGGCGCTTTTGCATTCAATTTACGACTGCGTATGTAATATTTCAACAATGTCAAGCTGTCAACATTAAATTGTTACTTTGGTCACACTCGATCTGCCTCGTTTCAGCTTTTTTTTTTTTAATCTTCTAAAGTTACAAGTTGACAAAGTGGTTCAGGCTCTTTACATGCATGTCTGGATCTGAAAAGTTGTCTGGCAGACGCTAACAAGTCTTCATAGAATGTCAAGGTCTCGGTTATCTTTAAGGCTGTCTCTGGCATGGCTGCCAGGAATGATTTCAATCCATTGATGATATTTTGCAGCAATTGTCCCAAACCAAATCTAGGCTTAAATAAGAGACTAACATTTTAACTAACTTAAAAAACTAAGTAACTTTATTTAACTGTTACTAACTCTCAAACCAATGTTTTCCGACACGTACAATCTGTATGTATTTCGAGGGCACTTTGCAAAGCTATTTCAGGAAGTGTTGAGTGGGTTCACACTCAGGATATACTGTAGTGTGCTAATGTTTCAAAAAGAGAATGGGTCCAAACATCCATCAGGCAACAAAACGTTGATTTCTGTGGTGTTTTGTTTTAAACTGAAACAACCCCTGTGATGACCACACTCAATAATGACCAGTGTGTTTACACTATTTATGGTTATAAAATAAATGCATCGTTTCTTTGTTTGAAAGGCTAGTTGGTTAATAAACTGTTAATAAATTCGATCAGATCACTTCTGTACATCCTTGTGGGTTTTTTTTGTTTTGTTTTTTAATGAGTGTCATGGATCTTGGGCTTTTTTGTTCCGTTCATCTTTAGAAAGTACTGAAAATTACTTAACTCAAGCCCTCAGTGGATTCAGAGTTTGTCAGGAAACATGAAGTCATTATAAATAACGTTGACGAGAGAGAGAGAGAGAGAGAGAGAGAGAGAGAGAGAGAGAGAGAGAGAGAGAGAGAGAGAGAGAGAGAGAGAG
>JAOUQX010000029.1:2498200-2510139 GCA_028566295.1 Liobagrus marginatus
CTACGTTACAAAGTTCCTTCTGATTCGTCTAGAAGCGTTTCTCTGTAATTTGGCAGAACAAAGGTTTCTGTCGGCTACAGTCATTAAGTACGTCAGGAGAAATGAGTGAGAATGTTCCAGAAGCAGCCGTGCTGCTAAAGCTAAAGCCCTAAGCCATGTTGCCTATGAACCGATCGTTTCTTCCTTCACACTTTTGCTTTCGTTTATTTTGGTTTAAGGTTCCAGAACTTTTGGTGGTTGTCTCTGAACTTCTTGCATATTGTGTTTGTATCTCTCTCTCTCTCTCTCTCTCTCTCTCTCTCTCTCTCTTTAATTTATCCTTTCTCTTTCACTCATTCTTCCCCAATTTGATTATATATATTTTTTTTATTCCAATACACACCTTTTGTTATCTAAGAGAGGACATTCCATAGGCGTAAAGGGTTAGGGTAACACACACACCCCTCTACTCCTAAACCTACACATCACACACACACACACACACACACCTCTACCCTACCCCTACACATCACACACACACACACACACACACCTCTACCCTACCCCTACTACTAAACCTACACATCACACACACACACACACACACCCCTACCCTACAGACACATTCTGAGTTTTTACATTTTTAATAAAACATTGTTTATTATGTTTTTAAACCTTTTTTTTTATGGGGACTCATGAAATGTCACCATAAAACATGCTTATGTCGTAATACCAGTGTGGTCATTATTCAAATTTATGTTCTCATTAATTGATAAGATCACACACACACACACTGTATGCAGACACACTCCTCCAGCTCCACCCCTTCCATGCTCAGCATATCGAGTCCTCCTCTTTATACAGCGAGTGTACGCAAGCGTTACACCTTTTACACTGAAACGCCAAGTTTGGCTCAGCAAACAGGGCGTGTGTTTGTGTGTGCTTGAGCTTACATGCGAGTGTGTGTAAGGTTGTTGCTGAAGTCTGTTTCGCTCTAACTTTCTCTGTCTTTGAGGTAAGTGTGTGACTTCATTCATGTCTATAGATTTGATATTTTAAAGGTGTCCTGCGTCAGTACGACTCGTTTCACAGCGGTGATGCTGCCGTCTGACTCGACTGGAACTAAAATAATTTAATGAGATTGCAAGCACGCGGTTGTACTTATTTATTCATGTTTTTCCCATTACGCCTGGTATCAATGTGTGTATGTTGTCTGGGTTTTCCGGTGCCGTGCAGTTTCAAATCAGAAAGCGAATGAAGGAGGAGAAAGAGGAGAGGAAAGGGATAGCTCGTGGATAACTCTCAGACGGAAAGTGTAAAGGGGGGGGGGGATTGTTAGTGAGGGTCTGGATTCAATTTGGAGCATTTTTCGCAGAACATAACCGTGTCCAGTCTGGATCTTGGGAATTGTAGCTCATCCGCATCCTTCCGCTTTTATATGCATTTATTCCGCTCTCTGATCACTCGCATGTATCTCTGTCTGTCTGCTATACACATCTGTCTCACTTCTCATTTACATTTACTTAGATTTAGCTTTTTTTTATCCCTGAGCAGTTGAGTGATAAGGGCCTTTCTCAGGGGCCCAGCAGTAGCTGCTTGGTGGTACAATCTTCTGATCAGCAGACCGACACCTTATGAGAGAACTGCATTTGGCAGACGCTCCCTTATCCAGATCGACTTATATTTATTTAACTGAGCTGTTAAGGGCCTTGATCAGAGGCCCAGTGGCGGTAGCTTGGTGGTGCTGGGACTCTAACCCACTGTCTTCCGGTCAGCAGTCCAACTCCATAACCACTGAGCTGCCACTTTATATATATCAATATCTAGTTAATGTTTGTGTGTTGTGTAATTAATCACCTCTCTGTTTAGACACAGACAGACCTGAAATGGTCATTACATGTCCGGGCGTTCGCTTCTTCTGACCTCACGCTCAAGGCAGTTTGTCATTCCATGTTGTGAGCAGATCAATCTGACTGTGAACACGTTCACGTACCGTAAACATGCAACGGATCAGCTGCTCGTTATACAGGTTAAACATGAGCTGCACATTGTTACTTTCGACCCAGTCAGTTGGGATGAAGATAACACACACACACACACACACAGGTGGGCCAAAAGTAACACAACAATACAAGCTTGATGTTTTTTAAACCTTGTTTTTATTAAATGTACCTAATTATGGCCTTATTAATATGTAACTGCAAACATTGTCTGTCTTTGCAGAAAGATATTTCATTGCATTTTCATTTTAAATTTGTTTAATCAAATGATTCAATTTTTTTTTTTGGTAATATCGATCCATTTTATAAAACATCTGGATTGAAACACTGTAAATTCACAAGTGGAAGTGGGAAACGCAAAGTTACGACTAAAACCTGATGATGAAAATATCAAATGCTACTTTCGTCCCGGCAGGAACTCCGGTCATTTATACCCGATTTACTTTTAAACTGGAAAACGTCAGGATATGTTACAGCATTTCCTGTAGATCGATTATTAATGTGACTTATGGAAAGAGGAACGCAACTCGTAAAATATTAGTAAAAAAGGACCACAAAAACAGATATTCGGACCGAGCCGCGGGAAACGATGATAAAATCGTGCAATATTTGGCAACTCCGTTATGGGTTACATTTTAAACGTCCAATCTGTTTAGAAGGAATTTAGTCAGGGCTCAAATTAAATTGGTTTTTTACTTTCGTCCCCGCTCTCCCCTACTCTGAGGCGGGGGGCGGGGGAACGACCATTAGGAGATTTGGAGTATTTTTTTTTTGTTTGTTTTTTTTTGCATAAAGACTTCCCAAGTGAGCAATAGGAAAGCTTTCTTGCATTAGTGTAAAGATTGGGTGTTTAAATCTAAACAATGCTACGACTATCCACGGCTGACTTTGTTCATTCCAATGCCACTAACTAATCGTAGTGATCGGTGAGCTTAGATATGCAGAAGAAGGTAGATAGCTCAGTGTGTTGCAGCGTGAAAACAGAAAGGAGGCGAGTAGTATGTCCTAATTATATTATAGTATGTGAAAAAACAGTGATTTATTACTCATATGATGGACACTTTACTATCCCACTCATCCTATTAGATAATAGCGGAAGTGAAGTAGCTGTAAGTACTCGGGGACAAGATAAACATTGTTCCTTTTGGTAATTTTTTTTTTCTCTTTATTTTATTACTTTAACTTCTCACGCTCTCGTCTGGATTTCATTAATACTACCTATAATCATACTAAATCAAATGTAGTACCTACTCAAGTTTTGTGCAATTTTGGATGTAGCTGTTTGTTAGCGTTTGTACTTTAGCATTAGTATTTGTTAGCATTTAACAATGTCCATTTGGTGGCTGTTGTTAAGCTGTCTGATAGGAACTGGCAAGTGACCAGATTAGGAAGAATAATTGAGCGAAATCCTTATTTTCCTACAACCATGTGCGTTTTTAAATATTTGTAGAGACAAACACGATCATTTGTTTGCCGAACATCTCTTCTTTTTCCCCTTCACTTAATCTACAAGATTTATTCCAACCTGACGCACACTGCGCGTGACTACATGAAACTCAAACATTATGCATGTGGCAGTTTCAGGAAATAACGAACGAAGGGCATTGTGTGCAGACTGTTTTGTCCCATCAAATTTTTTTTATTAATATTTTAATATTAATACAGACATAACTTGCATGCCCCCGAGAGCAAAACAATGCAATATCTCTTTAGCTTCATTTGTTTCTGGTTAGCATCAAATTAGTGCTGGCGAAAGAAGGCAGTTCTCAGGGGTCTCTAGTTCCAAACACTGGAGGAAACGCTTTAAAACAAACGTGTTTTCAAAGGGAAGCTGCCAAAGATGTGATTACAGAACCTGTGCTTTTTTCAGCTTTGAGAACAAACCAACATTACTTTATTCAAGAGCTTTACTACAACATTAAAGGCTTCTCTCATGTCAGTCTTCTTATCTTTGCGATGACCGAACGGACGAAGAATGTTTGCGTGAGTCGCAGTGTACTGATCTTAACCCTGGAAGATGATCGACACATGCTAAAGTAGTTGCTAAAAACTTCAGTCTTAATAAGCCAAACCTAAAAACTAGAGCCAAGCCCAAAACCTAGAGCAGCCCCAAAAACCGGAGCCAAACCAAAAACCAGAGCAAAAACTAGAGCCAGAGTAAAAACTAGAACAAAAACTAGAGCAACACCAAAGCTGAATGACTGAATACTGTAGTTTAGATGCTTTAATCCAATGTTTGCAACCCAGGTTCCTTAATCTACTTGGTCCTGCTTGTTTCCCAACTATCCCTGCCCTACCCACTGCTGATTACCTGGAATCAGTTGTGTTTAACTGATCAGAAGCTAGGAAATACCAATTCACCTAGCCTTCCCTCACTCCACCGTTCAAGACGACATGGTATCTCCCAGCCACTGATCGGCTGAACACACACGACCCAGGTAATCAGCAGTTCCTAGAGCAGCGAGAGTTTGGTAAACATTCTCAGCACGACAAAGGAATTTAACGAACATGGGTTGTTTTAATCCAATCAACTGAAAAATCATGTGAGGAAGGCGCTTAAATAAATACGATATGCGTGACTAATTTTCCAAACTGTTACTGTAGACTCTCACATTACACAGCTTACTTTAAATCATTTCACTTTTTTTTATTTTTTTATCATGAGTATAATTATGGAATAAGTTTAATGGAGTAAGATTCCCAGGACCTTCACGTTATTGTTTTTCTAAAGTGTTTTTAGAAGTGGTCTGTGCATACCGGTCTTTCTGTAAGCTGTACATACACGACTTATCAATCTTTACCATGTTGACGTGTAGTAGAAACTGTGCAGGCGAAATTTCCCGTGGTGTGATGAGGTAATACGATCACCGCTTCAGGCCCTGTTCTCCCACATCACTCGTTTCCTTTCGGCTTAAACGTAACAGCGGCGCGGTTGGACTTTATGTACATAAACGTCCATCATAAACGACTTTCCCCAATAAACACACTCGTACTGTACACTGCTGCTCGTGATACTGATTCATCTGTTTAATGACCGAGTTCGATTTCGTTCCTAATGTTTTACTACCTGTCTGTCTTCTCTCTCTCTCTCGTGTTCCTGTCATCAGCTCGGACTTCACAATGCAGCGGTTCGATCGTGAGTCGGAGGTGTACAAGATGATTCAGGAGAACAAGGAGTCGCGAGCGGCCCCTCGCCAGTCGAACACCTTTAGGATGCTGCAAGAAGTGTTGGAGGCTGATGAGAAAGGTGAAACACACACACATAGTGACACCTAAAAAAAAACAGTTACTTTAGTTTAACATTGGAACATATGGCACATATATCAAAACTCTTTTACTGCACTCGTGTAAATTTGGGCCCGCGTGGGCATGTGTGTACCGGTAATCGTTCCTTTAAACATATTTTATTATTCAACTCCTCATCTGTTCACACTCGGGTATCATAACAGAATTATTCATGGTATTATTCATATTTCTATTATTCGTAGCTGTTTATTCTGTGTCCATCTTCAGAAAGAAACTTTTGTTTAAAAAAAGCGTCCTCTTCAGAACTCTTCTTCACAGTTGGAATATTTCGCTATGCACTTCATTTTAAATGTGGTAATGAAACTAATGTGCAAACTGTTCTGGTGGCTAACCAGTGCTGCCTCAAAGCCTTTAACGTCACCAGTTCAAGTGTTCCAGTGTTTTAGTGCTGGATCCCGACATGTTTGCTTGCTTTTGTTGTGGTATGAGCACATATGAGTGTTTGACAGGAATCAGACATTTCTTCACAATTTCGTCACAGCACAAAGGCTGATTATTATTATTTTTTTTTATCTTTATTTTTTAAACAAATAAATAGATATCCGTGCATAAGTGACTAGAAAATGCGGTTTGTTGCAGTTAAAAGGATTTTCTTGGTAAAGATTTTGACGTTTGTTTATGAACTTAATGCTTGTATTTACGTCATCGGTGCCTACGGTCTGGCTGCGCTGTTTGTGTAACGGTAACGTCGCGCCCCCTTGTGTAGAATTCATGATCGATACTAAAGCGTCCGAGCAATCGTTAGTGACTAATCAGCACCAGTACAAACGAAAGATCATTCAGTTAGCTTGTTTTGACATTATCGCTGATAAACCCACAAATAATCCAGTTTTAAAAGCTTTTGTTTTACAAGTACGTTTCTCTTTAAACCTTTCAACCTGGTGGCACGAACTGAGTTCAAGGTCCCTCCACGGGCACAGCGTCATGGCTGGCCATGTGCTTCACACATTTCCAGAATATTTGCAGACGCCCTTATCCAGAGCGACTTAAATTTATCCTACTGAGCAGTTAAGGGGCCCAATAGTGATAGATTAGCGGTGCTGGGAATCAAACTCCTGTCTTCAGATCAGCGGTCCAACACCTTAACCACTGAGCTACCACGTCCCGAGCTCTGACCCCAGTTTCCTAATCTGGGATATGCGAGGAAACAAATTTCACTGTGCTGTCATGTTTATGTGACAAAATTAAGACTTATCTATCTATCTGTCTTAAACAGAGGCTGCGCTGATGTTTCCAGGCAATCTGTCCCCAAGCCCACCGAAGCCCGTGTCGTCTGTCGCCGGGGCCCAGAAATACCACACCTGTGAAAAATGCGGCACCAACATTGTGTGAGAGAAACTCTCCGTTACTTCATTGTTTGCATTCGAGGTGCACCGATCCCAGTAGCTAGTGTACTCCTAAAAATACCCCCCGATACCACGTGACGTCATTTAAAGCATTTATCAGACATGACCGATACTAGACCGATACAATGTGAAAATATAAAACAATTATTGAATATAACTTTTTTTTGTTTGTTTTTTTTGTTTAATTTATGCCCTTGTTTGTTTTTGTTAGAGGTTATTGCAGTCCTATATTTATTAGTCTCAATGTGTTGCGCTTGTAAAGTTGCCAACATCGGTATCGGCGCGTAGCAGGAAAGAAACACTTATAGAACATCCTTAAAAACTGGTATCGGTGCATCGCTAGTTTGCATCATGTTAATGTACACGGCAGCACACGAGTCTTAACATGCAGCAGAAAGCCGCTAACACCCAAACACCGCGTTGTGTCCCGACTTGTTTTGATGCTACGTGGATTGATTGCCTAATTAGAGATTAATAGGAGGGTAATAAAGCACATAATGCTAGCTAAGCCTGGGGTAGTGCTGTTCTCATAACCCATTCACCTTTCGGGCTTTATGCACCTGTAAGGAGCAGCACTGCAGAAACCTCCTACGGACTCGTTGGGATTTGCGTGTGAAGGCTTTTGTGATATTTATCAAATAAAGCCCAGCTATGGGTACGAGAAACAACGTCAGTAGGTTGCAGGTTGGGTTTAAATGCTTATAGCGCTAGAATTGCTGCCGTTTTCCTATAGCAGCATGCAGAGTCATGTTTTATTCCCAAAGTAAATCAGATTATCCTAAAAAAAAAAAATCGGTCATCAAATCTATTTTAAAAGCTGAAGATAGCACGGAGGTGTTTGTGTCGCGTCTATAATGAGCTCAGACGTTAAGATGATTGTTCCTGGTTACTCCAAGTGACTGTTTCTGACCATAGAAAGGAAATCATTTATAACTGAAACCATTTATAGGAAAGGAAATCATCAAAGGAAATCATTTATAACACTCTGTAAAGTTTTGATGATCATGATGATTCGTAATAACACTTTTTGGTGTTTATGATGGTCATAATGATCCATAATCAAACTCTCCAGTGTTGATTATTCGTAATGATTCATAATAAGACTCTCCGGTGTTTATGACCATCATAATGATTCCTAATCACACTCTCTGGTGTTTGACGTTCCTAGTGATTCATAAGAACACTCTCCATGACACTCATGTGAGTATGGGTTCCCTCTGGAGTCTGGTTCCTCTGGAGGTTTCTTCCTCGTACCATTTAAGGGAGTTTATTCTTGTCACAGTCGCCCCAGACTTGTCCATTAGGGTTAAATAAAGTTACACATACATTCTAAGTGTACTATTAGTTTTATATTCTATTTACTGTTATTATCTCAAACTTTCTCTGTATTCCTGTTCTGTTATGTTACTGTGAGTGTTATTTAGCGTTAAATTAAGAATTGATTTGATGCTGTGGAAGATCAATGGTCCTGTCCTGTTTGGTGTGTAACACGTGATTCGTTGCGTTCCAGCACACAGGCAGTTAAGATCGTTGACGACCGTTTCCGGCACCCCAACTGCTACAAGTGCGCAGACTGCGGCCTCAACCTGAAGATGCGCGGCCACTTCTGGGTGGAAGACGAGCTTTTCTGCGAGAAGCACGCACGCGAGCGCTATCAAGGGCCTGGTGCAGGCTACCGCCACCCTGTTTCACCTCACCACTGAGCCTTGTGAACTTTGTCCCTCCCTCCCTCACCTCACCTCACAAACTCCACGGTGAACTCGAGTAACCTGAACAAAACACACAACTTTCCAGGATCTCTATTTAAGCCTTCCCTTCTAAGTGTTGTTCAGTTGTATTAAGCTTTTTTTTTTCTTCACTATATATCATCTCTCTACCATGGATTTATTTAAGTCTTTTTGTTTTGGTTTGGGTTTCACGGAAATGTACAAACACCGGGATCTGCTTCATGATTACATCACAGGACAAAATGTACAGTGCGGATTTAATTTCAGATTTCATTAGCTTTTTGTGATTAGCATCTGTTTCCTATAAAACAATGTTGAAAGTATTCACACGTACGTACACACGTTCTTGTATGAGCACATCCGTGTAAGTCAGGGCAGCTCAAACCGACGCCGAAACCGGTCCGAATCCTACAGCAGTCTGATCACGTTTCAGCCCCTTATGATGCTTGGAGCAGCCCTTATTTATTTATCGTTTATCTTCATTTACTTTATTCTTTATCTACGAGGGGAAATGTATATGAAAGCAATACGAATAGTACTGTTTGTGTAAATGTGTTCTCTCTCTCAAATGTTTTATATATATATATATATATATATATATATATGTATGTATATGTATAACAATAATAATAATGGCTTTGTTTCTGTGCATGTTACGCTTGATGATACCAAGTACACGACGATGATGATGGTATGACCGAAAAGAGAACGAACTATATTTAAAAAAAAAAAAAAAAAAGTTTGGTTTTTTCAATCTTAGCCTTTACACAAGTGACATATTTTCATACACACAGAGCTTCACCACAGGTAACTTTAATTGATGGATGTCTGGGAAATGTCTGTAAACTGTAAGTCAACTGTTCTTTCTTCACCTTTTTCTTTTTCAAATATATAAAAATGGAATGATGGAAATGAGCAAGTGATTGGATTCTTCTTCATTGGGTATGTAATTATTTGATTTGGTACGTGTGGGTAGTTCAGTGCTTAAGGTGTTGGACGGTCGAGCCGAAGATTGTGGGTTCGATTCCCAACACCACCAAGCGACCTCTGCTGGGATCCTGAGCAAATCCTTTAACCCTAAACTGCTCGGTTGGATAAATGCAAGTCGCTCTGGATAACGCCGTCTGCTTAATCCCTGTAATGTAAATGTGTTTCGGTGTTTTAGCTTTCAGAAGAGAAAAGTTGACATTAATATTAGGTATGCACTAATACCAGTGTTTAAGGATCGAGTACCATTTTTTTCTGATACTCGCCGATACAGATTCCTGTAACTTTTCACCTATTGTGGAAATTTTCACACTGATATTAATAACTATAGGACAGCCTCCTAAGAACATAATAACCTATGGCATAATAAAACAAGCCCTCATTGATTTGCCAGTTCTGTCTGCCAAACACCTTAAAGTACATCATATAACCCTCTCCATCTTTGGTATGTATTAATAAGAGTACAAGTAGTTGAGCTCGGTATTTGGCCCGTGCCCAACACTCGTAATCGTAATTAACAGTGATCATATGTTACACAAAAATAAGGGTGGCCTTTTTTTTTTTTTTTTTTTAAATTAGCAGGTTGGTAAACAAAAATCCAAGTTGATTATTTTAATTAACCAATGGCTGATAGTTTGCTTGTTGCATCTAGAGCCTGGACTTATCACATATTTATGGACGCGATGCCACTTGTGTGGTTATCTGCACATTTTCCGGACATAACATTTAAAAGCTTCTTTTTCCAAATGAGTTATTTTAATTCAAAGTACTAATCTGCCTATTCAATGTTTAAACTTAAAATTTTTAGGAAATAATGCTTACTAATTAATATATCTTTGTAGCCATGAAGATGTTTGATATTAATTTTACTTGATAAGTGTCTCTGCAGTGAGAGTGAAATTCTTAATCATTGTGTCAGCAAAATAATATAAATTTTTATTAATTTTTTTGTTAAAAGCTTTCTTTGCTTTCCAAATCTGTTGGCGTGGCTTTTGTGGGCTGTGAAATCCAGCTGTGATTCATGGTTACATGAGAGAGGATGAACTCTAACTGTAGCGCGTCTGCTCCTCGGTTGGTCACAAGAGGGCGCCAGAATCACTGTACTGTACTGTAGTAATGAAGCGGTAGAGCTTAGTGAATATTCCTGCTTCAGTCTGAAATTATTCTTTTAATTTTAATACTTTTTTAATACAGAATTTAATTTGGTATATTTAGAATATCCACTTCATTCAAATTCTGGTTGAACTTTTTTTTGTGGAATTTTCCAGATGTTTCGTCAGAATGAATAAATTAGAGGATTATTGGAGAATACCTTTAAAACAAATATTATTTTTATTAGTTTACTTCAATAATTATATTTAGAGGTAGAGCTCGGGGGGGGGGGACCATCCATTTGTATTCATGGTTTTAGTTAAACTTGCCAAATAGTAAATCAAAAAATAATTGGGGTATAAATAAGTGTTCAGTTTATGTTCGTGCACACGTGTACCAAACCTCACACACTAACAGCTTGAACTGTTTTGTCAGAGATGCAAGACATTGACTTTTCCTTTTTTCAGCTGTTAGCTGACTGGAGCTTGTTTAACACTGGCCTCTTGTCTGCGTGTCCAGGTTCCAGATGTGCTAACCGACATCTCTGCAATCAATCTTTTCCCAGAAATCCCCATCGAGGCGGGGTGCTCTGGTGCTCGGACTCCATCTAACAGCAGGAAGTGCGCTCCACTGAGTGGCTTAATGGCTTTGTAATTAGAAGGTTGTTACTGCCTGATGGGAAGCAACAAAACTGCCCAATGGGATTGTGTGGCACTGGTGACCTTTAACCCGCCTGCATGACTCGTGGACTTCTATTTACATATGCAGGGTTCTGCCCCTGTCTTAGCAAGCTTAACCACCCCCTTTCTTTACCCCCCCCCCCCCATTGCATACCCATCTTTTATACATGTGTGATATTGTTACAGAGGATCATACACACATTTTCAGATGATTGCCCAAGTTGATGTGTGTATATGTTTAGTTTGCGTTGTATACCTTTTACACATGCAGAAAAGTGCCTAGATGTACTATTTAAGATGAATGTTAAAAGTGTGCCCCCTACTACACAATTACCACCATCCTGCTTACTGTGATCTAGAACAGTCAATGTTCTCTTGTAGTCACTCAGGATCGTTTCTGCTTTTGTTTGTTTTGTTTTCATTTTAATCATTAAAAGAAGAGGTCAAGCAAAATGCACGCCCTTTAACGACCAACCGCATAGATAAATAACACTTTATATCGCTTTCACTGTTTTTTTATATGACGGTGTAAAACACGCTGCTACCACAAGAAGGCACTGCACTGTTTCTTTACATCGTTTCTGACTACATTCGAGTTCAAATCACATATTCTCCAAGAAGTGTTTATAAACATATACATTTTATATTTTTGTTTATATATATAAGATATATAGTTTAATTTTTTGTTTATATATATATATATACATACATGTACATTTTATATCTTTGTTTACATATATATATATATTTATGTTTATATAAATATATATATTTATATGTTCATATATATATTATTATATATATGTTTATTGGCATTCATGC
>JAOUQX010000029.1:2552127-2566969 GCA_028566295.1 Liobagrus marginatus
CTATTACTTCCCCCAGGACATTTGACTATTACTTCCCCCAGGACATTTGACTGGAGGGAAGTATTAGCTCCGGGGTTAAGGTGTTGGACTGCTGACAATTCTGACGGTTCATTGACTTGCTTGAAGTTTATAAAGTGCTGATGCTAAATTTAAAAAATCTTTCACAAATTAACATTTTAAAATATCCACCATACACCTCTCTATAAATATTTAATTTAAAAATGATCATCTTTTCAATTATAAACTAATATAAACGTTACAGCTGGAACAACTATAACATACACTCCAGCGCTTAATCAAAACAGTCCTGACAACAGCGATGTGGTCAGGAGAGGGTTAACAGTACAGGAGTGTAGAAAGCAAGAAGAGGAAGGTGTGTGTGTGTGTATGTGTGTGTGTGTCTGTGTGTTTTGGGGGGTTTAGTAGACTTGATAGACTCCAGATGTGGCTGTGATAAACTCAAGGCAAGGGGTTTATGTGTGCCTGTAGTGTGGATGTGTATGCGTGGGTGGATAGGAGTGTGTTTGTGTTGCAGGCTCAATGCAGTCATGTCTTTTGGGCAATTTTAAAAAGCAACAGCAGTATTAGGTCGGGAGATAAAGCGACCAATCGTGCATGCAAAACAAAAGATAAAAAAAGCCAGCAGGAAAAAAAATCTCTCCACATCCGTCAACCTCAAGCTGAACTGATTGTTTTTATTTTAGTTAGAGCTGAATGTTTTTTTTTTTTTATACATTTGGTTTCTGTGCTTCCTTTCCTTCTGACTTTCCGTTTATTTCCCTTTGACCTCTCTACTTTAGTATTTTTTTTAGTATATTTAGTATTTACATTTTATGTCCAGCCACAGGGCGAATATTCAGGTTCCTCCATTTATCCAGTGATAGTTTATCCATGCTGGGTTTTGTTTGTGTCCAGATGTTTCTCCTTGGTCAATACTGGTTACTGGTGCGTCTGCTTGGTTCATTTAGAGAACCGTGGCTAATCACTGATCCTATTTTATTTATAGAAGTTATAAAAAAAATGCGTTTATTTATTTATTTTTTGCTTTATTTTTTTATAGGTTTGCCCAAACATTTGGCTGAACGTTAATGTAGTGACTAGGGATGGGAATAAGGTTAAAGCAGTTCACGGAATTAGGCAATGGGTTGAAGTAAGAAAGGCTGAAATGGGATGCAATTACCTTCAAGCACACACACACACACACACACACATGCTTAGCGTTAGAAAAATCTGGCCAAAAAGAGAATACAGAAAGAGGAAAAAAGATCGAGATAAAAATCAAGAGTTGGAAAGCCTATGTAAGAAATATTAATGTAACGTTCCGCTCCTTAGCGGTGTTGTCGGCTGGAGCTGGACGTGTTTCGGCAGTAGATACGACCCGTACTGCAGGCTGTTGCAATCAAGTCTCTTTTATTACTACTATGGAGGAACATGAACATAAAGATACACTGAACCGAAACTAAGTCACCAAGTATAATCTGCAATGAGTTCCCCTCATTGCTCCCCTTTTATACCTAACATAATTGAACATGAATGACATTCAGGTGTGTGTCTTTAACATAACAAATCATAAGCGTGTGTGAACCACACGTGACATAACTGAACACATGACACACATGAACAAGCCACTTCCCATGGTCCTAGTGCCTGTCGGGTGGCCGGGACGGCCACCGCCCCCTACAGGTAACAGACGAGGTGGATGTTACAATTAATACATTAAACACAGTTCAGATTTTTGGTAAAATAGGAGTTCCTCAAAGCTGTATATTTGGTCCGTTTTTTTTTTAGTTTTTTTTTATTCAAAGCACTGATGCTGAAACTGTTTTTTTTTTTTATCATTACCTACATGTGTTTTTTTTTTCTTACACTACGCATTTATATCAAATTGATACTCCTTTGGAATGAGGGAAGTGTTAACTCAGTGGTTAGGGTTTTGGATTGCAGATCAGAAAACCGGTGGTTCAATTTCCAACACCACCAATGCTGCCAATGCTGGGCCCCTGAGCAAGGTCATTAACCTTTAACCTTTGCTCAGTTGGATAAAAAAAATAAGATACCTGTAAGTTGCTCTGGATAAAGGCATCTGTCAAATGGCAGCAATGTAAAGGTGAGCACATTAATATAAACCTTGGTTCTGGAACAACTGGAATTGAAAATGAATAAACACTGATGGAAAAAAATGTTATAAAAAATCTGTAAAGATCTAAAGCTAGGGACTCTGCCTTTCTCTCTCTCACACTCTTTCTCTCTCTCTCGCTCTCTCTGCCTTTCTCTCGCTCTTTCACTCTCTCTCTCTCACACTTCCTCCGCCTCTTTCTCTTTCTCTCTGTCTCTCTCTCTCTGTCTCGCTTGTTATAAAAAGATGAAAATTTGAGTCATTAACTGTTAATGTCGCTCCAAACTGAATAAGAGCAGACCAGATGTCTGTAGTTATGTTTCTGTTTTATTACTTTTCATTTGAACTGATTGTGTGACTTTTTTTTTTGGAGTTTATTTTGGTCCCTGATTTGAGTCCTTGTTTTGTTTTTAGTTTTTTTTTCATGCCATTAAACCACAGCATGAGCCACGAAAACATATAATCAAAATGAAGCAAGGTTTTTTTTTTTTAATTCACCGTTTTGTATATGCATGTGGCAGATAGGCTGAAAATTACAGCGTTCCTCAGCCAGGAGGCGGATCGCTGGACACTCGTGTGTGTGTGTGTGTGTTTCTGTATTGAAAATGTGAAAGATGGCTTCATTCTGCTGAAATAGAAACTCGCATAGCGTAAGACGTTTTCGTTTCCTTTTTTTGCTAGCATGGAAACGGTGTAACTAAACGGCGTATCTGTGCCAGAAATGCTTTCTCCCAGTAGGCTGCTTGTTCGAATCCCACCGATGACACGCCATTAGCTCTGAGTTACAAAATAGGTCCAGCTGCTGTATAACAGGAGATGAAGAAGAAGGCAGAAGTTGTTTTAAAAAAATTAGCCTTCATGTTTTGCTTGGGGGAAACCCAGCAACCCTGCTAGCAGGCAGGAGTTTCTTTTAGAAATATTTAAGTGGTACTCATAGCTGGTACTTATTACGAATCCAAAGCGTCGGCTAAAACACACACACACACACACACACACACACACACACACACACACACACACTCAGTTAACAAGCTGAGACTGGAAATTGAGCCGAGAACTTCTTAATGGTAAACGACGGACTTCTTTTCTGTCGAAAGAGTTTCGCTCCTGTGAGCTCGTGGTCGATTTAACTGATTGGATGTAAACTGTATAAATCATATTAGAAAGATGACGAAAGCAGGAAATGATCTGGCAACGCAGGAGGCCAGGGACTGGCAATGGAGTAGATTTGGGGTGCAGGGTTATAAGGACCCCATTGTGTGTGTGTGTGTGTATGTGTGTGTGTGTGTGTGTGTGCGCACGATGTTGGCTAGGAGTGTTTTCTGCTCCTGAGAGCCTCTCCTGTTCGGTTTACACGGGAAAAGCGGAGTGGGGAAAAAAGGGGGAAAGGAAACTGTAAAAATAAACGTGTAAGGGCCTCTGCTCAGACAGGAAATGACACGCGGCACAAAAATGGCCTCTGCCGGCCTCACTCAACACGCACACACACTCATAATGTGATGCATTTGCACAATCAATACATCCAGTATTAGGTTTAGTTAACAAATTTATAGTGTGTGTGTGTGTACTCTACACGGACAGCTGTGAAAATGATAACAGCAAATTTACACATCACACACCCTACTAAATTTACCCTACCCTACTCCTAAACCTACACATCACACACACACACACACACACACACACACATCACACACACCTACTCCTAAACCTACACATCACACACACACACATACCCCTACCCTACCCCTACTCCTACACATCACACACACACACACACCCCTACCCTACCCCTACTCCTACACATCACACATAACATTCTGCATTTTTAGATTTTTAATAAAACATTGTTTATGTTTTTAAACATATTTTACCTATGGGGACTCGTTTACTTATGAAATGTTCCCGTAAAACATGTTCATAATCATAATACCAGTGTAATACCCGTGTCATTATACACATTTCTGTCCTCATAAATTCATGAAAACAAGTTCACACACACACACACTGTCGTATGCGGTCAGACCGTAGCATTTCGCCCTGCTGCTGTCCAATCACAGCGCATTCGGGGAAGTAGAGCAGAAAGCAAAGCACTCTGGGAACAATAAGCCTCTGGTGGATCGATGGACATCCATCTAAATATGTTTGTGTTCTCTCTCACAGGCAGCAGAAAACACGGAGAGCTTCTGTTGGCTAAGTACGATGTCATTCCAATTAGGCCGGAGTAATATTCAAGATCAGTCTTCTGATGTCATTATTAAGTATAAATAAAATGATGACAATTATTTTAATAGCGGATTAATCCATCAGTTATTTGTTATTATACAATTAGATTAATTTAACCTTTTTTTGCTGTTGTCAATTAAATAAAAGATTCTGTGCTCTTTTAGATGTATTATATTGTAGGATAAACAATAACTGTGTGCGTGTGTGTGTGTGTGTGTGTGTGTGTGTGTGTATGAGGCATCTGTGTGAAATGTTCACGCTACAACACACACACGTATCTGTCTTCAGAATTCCCCAGCGTGTTTCATGTAGAGAGGAAATGGAGCAGAATTGGAAGCTGGCGGCGTTCACGCAGATTGCAGGCCTTCATGTCATCGGCTATTTGAAAGCTTTTTAGCTGCTTACTAGAGTGTGACATGGAGGGTACGGTGTGTGTGTGTGTGTGCGTGCGTGCGTGCGCGCGCACAGTCTCTCGACGTTTCCACAGTAATCAAAAAGTGGATGCTTGTGCATCAATTTCGATCTTCATACAGAGTGCATGTATACACAGCTCTTTCGTCCAGGAGGTGTGTGTGTGTGCGCATGTGCGTGTGCGCGTGTGCGTGTGTGTGTGTATAAAAAGTAGGAAGGAGTGGGTAGCGTAGCCCATTTCATCACAGCGCTAATGAGAACTGGAACATGGCAGCCAGGAAACAGCTATTGTTCCAAATGAGTGCCGGCACTAACACACACACACACACACACACACACACACAAATATGCACACACACTTATATTGATGAGCACCCTCGATGACACCTAAAACGTTTTACACGCAAACACACACACACACACACACCTGTGCACAGTTACACACACTCATATACAGCACAAACACACACACACACACACACACACACACACTAACACACAAATGATGCCTTATTTCTCTTTCAACTTGTTTCCCTCCCCTTTCTCATGATCTTCGTTTCTCTTCCCTTCTCCTCTCACACTTCCTCACACTCTTACACACGCTCTTCCACACGCTCTTACACACGCTCTTACACACGCTCTTCCACACGCTCTTCCACACACTCTTCAACACACTCTTCCTCACGCTCTTCCACACCCTCGTTCCAGACTCTCCATCTCCCTCCCATGCTCCTTTAACACTGATCTGACAGCTTTCTTTAGCGGCTCTCGTTGCTTATGCAAATACACACCGATAACAAAGTCAGCACTCGCAACATTTTCACGAGTTCACACTTACCCATAATCCGGTAGTAGATCCTGTACGTCAATAAACGTAAATTAATAAAAATACATTTTTTCATATCTTTCCATAACGCTAGAACATTTGTGTGATGGTACTATGTGGAGACAGAGGGGGCGGTGGGAAATGCCTGAAGTTTCAGATATATGCGAATCTGTGTAGTTCGAGGCGATGTGAAGCTTTTATTATTTTTTTAGTTGTATGTAAGACGTAGTAACCAGTAGTAAAAAGAGGCCTTTGTTTAGAAATTGTGAAAAGCCAGAAAAGTATGAGGAGTGAGTGTGGGTATATAACTACCCCCTGCCCCACAAAGAAATTCAGACTTACTGAAGGATGGAAGCGTCTCAATTTTAGTACCATCACTAACGGAATTTTTCAAAGTCCAACAGATTCGAGTCAAACGAGTGAGGAAGGCCGCGACAAAGCATCGGCTGACCTCCATCATCCTCCCAATTCCCACCTGGCTAATAAATATCATGCCAAGCGTTCCAAAGGTTAATTTAGAGTCCAATAGTCTGTTTGTGTTCAGGGGTTGGACTGATAAGTGTTTCAACACATGGCTCCGGGCTAAATTAGAGTACAGGAAAAGGCGGAGGGGGGTTGGGGGGGTAGAGCATCGGCATGAAACCGTATCTTCAAAGTAAAAAAAAAAAAAAGGATATTTATGGGTTGGCCCAAGACGGCGTAAGTTCGATGTGGGGAACAGTACCTTCAATGTTATTTCTTTGGTTTAAAAATCTTTACTTTTATACAATGACATGACCAGAGCTCATGCCTCATTTGTTGCCAGGGAAAAAAAAGAAGAAAAAAAAAAAAAGAAAACAATTATATTGGACTATCTTGATATGATATTGGATATTATGAGACATTGCGGTTCAGGTTCACTAAGCAGGACGGTACAAATCGGTCATACGTCATGGATTTAACGATGTCTTCTACTGAGACCAGCTGACCACAGGTCAATATTTGTCCTCAATCAAATACTCAAAGAAGCATCGACTCATCAGCAGTGGTTTCTCACTGGTTCGGACCAGAAGGTCAGAAGTTCACACCCCAAAACTGCCAAGCTGGCATTGTTGGGCCCTTGAGTAAGGCCCTTAACTATGTCTGACCTGAATGAGCTGGGATATGAACGAATTTGACTGTGCTGTAAGGTATATTTCACAAATAAAGAAAAGCTTGTATTGGTTCTGTTCCGGGGGTTTGCTTCCATTTTTATCGCTCTTTTATTTCTACCTCGTATCATAATAGTTTTAACGTCAATTTAAAATACAGTATCCAATGAGCTCTATTTTCTTTTGACATGTGATTCCCATCTCACCTGGATCTTGTCTCTGCAGGGACCTGAAGAATAATCTAATCAGCACCATCATGCCTGGAGCTTTTCAGGGTCTAACAGCGCTGAGAAAGCTGTAAGTGGACTGGTGTTATTCATTTTCTTTTATAATCATGATGTAGTACTGTATGTCGTTGCCATATAAGTCCTTGTATACGTTGTCGAGCGATCATCTATCAAAAGACACGCACGCTTCCGTAGAAGCTTCTGATACTGCAGGGTTCGGCAAACAGCTGGCGGCGTTGTCAGAGCTGCCGTTGTAGAACGTTAATCAACACCTTCGGAAAAAATGACTTGTCATCCGTGAAATACCCGTCTTGTTTTTGTCTCGTTTTCAATAAATAATCCTGGGAACAACATCCATATGGCGTGCTCTGCCTAAACCATCAGCCAGCTGTTGAGGGAACCACAGAAGCCTGCAGTGGATTCTGGGATGGCTCTGGAAATGATGGGATGAGCGCAGCTAACCATTGCTGGCTTTTTACTGTGTTTCTGAGCGACCGCAAGCCGTTGTCACGATGCGGCCTCCGCTTTAGACTCCGCTGGGAGTTGATTTAAAAGGAAATGGTTTGGTCAGGAATTTCAAACGGGGCTGGCTGTGCGGAAGCGACGTCTCACAGACGATAGCGCGTCCGTCTCTAAACTAGAAGTGACCCGATCGATACCCGAATACCAATGCAGTTCTGGCGTCTTTGGGAAAGGCAGACGTTAATTAAAGCAACTCAGAGACAAATTATATACTGTTACTCCGTCTGTTTTCTCTCAGAATTGGATCAGCCCGAGTAAACAGGCACAGATAGGAAGGACGCATTGGACAGATTGTCGAAAGTAATGGACCAAATGGACGTTGGGACACGAGGCTAAGCTAAAGCGAGTGAAAGCGGCGTCTCTGCAGTTCGTTATTCTTTAATGGGCTCCTGTCTTGTGTTGTTTGGGTTAGGTTATGATGAGTTTATAGTAGCGTGCCTGTCCCGTATATTGCTGTCGTTCCAAGCCTTTTAAAGGAGATTTCCCGTATGTTTTTCCAAGCATTTCAAAGACAACTTGCAAACAGAAAGGTTTTGAGGATAATGGCGACTCCTCCGTCAAGAGCAGCGCGTTCGCTCTCGGTCTTGATCTGGTTTTGGCTGGATTGCTGTTCTGGATCGCTTAGCGTATCTTATTTGTTCCTGTTTACAGCGACCTGTCCAACAACCGGATCGGCTGCCTGACTTCAGATGCGTTCCAGGGACTCGCCAACCTCACCAAACTGTAAGCCATTGTCTTCTGATACTGACATTTATTGATGGGCTAAAACGGCTTGAGCGCAGTTAGTCGGGAGCTGTGGCGCTGAGAGGGATAAATTCCTGAGGAATTCCTGAATCCTGAGGAGCTGTGTTTGTCTTTCAGGAACATTTCGGGGAACATCTTCTCGACGCTGGAGCCAAACATCTTCCAGGAGCTTCCGTCGCTAAAGCTGGTGTGAGTGAGAGTGCAGGAGATGTTATAGAAACACAAACATGAAACGTAAATATGCTGGCGGTGTGGAATGCCACGAAATGGATCGGTTTATTAAGTCATAGTCCAGGCATATATATTTCATTTATTTTATAGATTTAAAAATAAAAATGGGTGCGTTATTATTATTAGTAGTAGTAGTAGTAATAGTAGTAGTAGTAATAGTAGTAGCAGGGACGAAGACCCGTCTTGAAATTGTTTGTTTTGTTCCGCTCTTAAAGTCTATGGCAGCCCTTAGAACCATAGTTTCATGTTTATGGTCATAACTTTTCCATAACTTGTAATTAATGGCTCATACTGATTCAAACGCACCCTATGACGTGATTTTACGTCATGAAAAATTTCCTGCCATTTATCATTTTTTCTAAAATCCTCCTTTATTAACTCCTCCTACAGCATTTGTTTTTGATATGTACAAAACTTGGCATTTCGCATCTACAGATATCTCTGACAAAAAAAAAAGCTATGGAATTGATCTCGATACCGCGTACCGTTCGCGTATACTACGAATTATTCGACGAGCACGCCAAGCCTTTGGTGTATGTACACGGAACTTTGAATACCAAGTGTGTATACTAATATCATAAGTGTGATCTCGTTAGATTCCTTGAAGCATGCAGAGTCAAATTATTATTATTATTATGGTCGGCATGGTGGCAGAGTGGTTAGCATCCCTACCTCACAGAAAGTAGGTCATGGGTTCGAGTTTCCATGTTCTCCTCGTGCTTGCATGGGTGCTCCGGTTTCCTCCCACCTCCAAACACATGTGATTGGGCATAGGTGAATGTGTTACTCTAAATTGTACATAGGAGTGAATGTGTGTGTGAATGGTTGTCTGTCTCTAAGTGTTAGCGCTGTGATTAACTGCTGATTGTACAGGCTGTACCCCACCTCACGCCCTAAGTTAGCTGGGTTAATCCAATAATGCAGCCCTATAGGTTATGATTGATATCACGCTAAGTCTTCTGGGGCTTTCACAGTGAAAGTGTAGACTCTAGGACCACAAACATGATAGATTATTGTATAACCTCTCTCTTGGCTGGGAGTCACCAGGGAGCAATGATTTATTTAGCATGTGTATAAAAGAGCATGCATTTATAACCTGCTATATTTGTCATTTCTTTCCTTGTGGGTTTCCTTGTGGGTTTTTAGAGAAAAACACTAACGCAGCAGTAATATAAAAGGGGTGGCACTCCTGCCTCAGAGCAAGAAGGTCATGGGTTCGATTCCCATTCAGGGTGTTTGTGTGTAGTTTGCATGTTCTCCCTGTGCTTGTGTGGTTTTCCCCGGGTACTCCGGTTTCCTCCTGCCTCCAAACACGTGATTGGGCATAGAAGAATGTGCTACTCTAAATTGTACATAGAAGTGAATGTGTGTGTGAATGATTGTCTGTATCTAAGTGTTAGTCCTGTGATTAACTGCTGATTGTACAGGATGTACCCCGCCTCAGACACTAAGTTAGCTGGGATAAACTCCAGCGCCCCCACGACCCTAAACAGGATAAATGCTAGATAATGCATGAATGTAATATAAAGGTTTTTAAAAAAAAAGGTACTTTTTCGACCCCATTAGGAACTTTGATTCGGAGTTCCTGTCATGTGACTGTGGCCTGCAATGGGTGCCGGGTTTCTTCCGCACAAGTTCAGCCAAACTGGGAGATGAGACGCTCTGCACGTATCCCAGAAGGTTCCACAATAGACCACTGCGAGAGCTAAAGGACAATGACCTGACCTGTGGTGAGAGAAAATTACATCCACGTATCAAATAAAGACGGGGCCAAGGCATCAAAAAAGAGTTGTTAAAAACAAAATCATGAGAAAATAACATTAAACCGAAATTGTTAGTGCTTTGAATAGTTTTTCCTGTTGAAAGTCGATCTCCGTCGGTCCGATCCGCATCCTAGCTGGAGCTCAGTCACTGTAGCAATCCCGCTAACATTCCATGTGCCATCTTTTGGCACCGGAGATCTGATTCAGTTTTCCCGTGGCTTTTACTCAGCCTTCAAGTGTTCTTTTGGTTATTCTCTTGTTGTTCTGTCGCTTTTTCTGTGCTCCGGTGTCTTTGGGTGACAGACCAAACTTCATGCTGTTGTTTTGATATCATTTCAAGTCACAAGTCCTTCCTGCTGCAACGTATTAAACATATTTGCATTGGCGAGTTCTACATAGAGACGATTGCAGGGGTGTAATTCCACTGTGGTCTTGGTGTTATGAAGAAAAGTGGCCTAAGGGCTGCTAAACATCGTTTCTTTAACCAAACTGTTTCATAATCTGAACAGAACACAAAAAAACATTCAAGTAACCACCCAGTTTTTTTAAACGACCATCTCTAAGAAAAGAATTAAAGGGATACAATTGACTTAAGATTGTTACTCAAATGGGATAAATAAACAGAATGAAAACTTAAATACACTAGAAAGGTAAAAGGTTTGTGGGCATCTCACCACATGACAGTGTCCTCCCTAAACTGTTACCACAAAGTGATAAGAACACAGTTGTCCAGAATGTCTTTGCACCTCGTACTGTAGCGTTACATTATATTATTCCTTCACTGGAACTAAGAGACGCAAACACTGTTCCAGCATGACAATGCGCCTGTGCATAAAGCACCCGAGCTCCATACTGCGTTCTGGATGTTATGGAGCGGAAGAACTCAAGTGTCCTGCCTAGAACCCTGACTCAACTCAACTCAGACTCAACCCCACTGAACCTAACTCTAACTCTAACCCTAACACCGACTGCACCCCAGAACCTCCTCACTATTACAACATTAGTGTCTGATCTCACTCATACTATCGTAGCTGAATGAACACATCCCCACAGTCACACTTAGGGCTCGGCGATACGGGCAAAAAAAACCCGTCATATCAGTCGATATCGAAAATTATCATCAGGATAAATGCCAAATCTTTGTTTCACATTTAAAACCAGATTTTGAACCTGAACCGTTTTGCAACTGAACCACGTATTAAAACTTCGTTAGAATATTACTAATATATTCAATATTAATATAATAACATCATATTAACAATATATATAAAATATCTTTATAGAACATTTAAGAAGCGTAATATGATGCAACACCTGCTACACGGCTCTGACTGCAAATGTAAAGTTAAAGTGCTTTAAGTAGAGTTAGCATTAGTAGCGTACGCAGAACCCGGAAGCCTGTACGCTAAACGCATGCGCAGCGTTACACATCGCGCAGAACATTATATCGAGTATTTATCAAACTGTTGTCGGTTTATCGGGGAAAATTTATCGCGATAATTATCGTTAGCATTTTATCGCCCAGCCCTAAGAGTGGGACTTGCTTCTGAATTAGTATTTAAAAAACGGATGTGACAGTCGGGTGCCTCAGTTATATGCTACATAAAGAAATAAATCATAAGCGGTGAAATGATCTGATGATGATATTTTTCAGAGGGCCCGTTGGAGCTACACACTCTGTTTCTGTTACCCTCATTGCGCCAAGTAGTGTTTAAAGGAGACAGGCTGCCGTTCCACTGTACCTCTGCTCGAGTGGACAAATTCACTGCCATACACTGGCGCCACAAAGGCCATGCTGTCCGTAACAAACCTGAGAATGGAATTCTTCTAGAGGAAAGTGTTCTACATGACTGCACCGTCATCACCAGGTAGCATGATGTCATCGATTCAATGTGGCGGATGTCAGCCAATCAGTGTGCGGACCAGATCGTAATGTGACATCTTTTTTAAATTCTTCAGCGAGCTGATCTTGTCGAACGTGCATGTTGATGCGAGCGGCGAGTGGGAGTGCGTGGTGACGACAGGACAAGGGAACGTCTCGCGTAGCGTGGAGATCGTGGTTTTGGAAAACAGCGCCACTTTCTGCCCGGAGCAAAGAGTGTCCAATAACCGAGGAGAGTTCAGGTGAGACCATCGATCACCAGAAGTGCAATCAACACTTCCTGTAACGTGTACGATTGTTTTATAGATGGATTATTATTAGCATGAATGTCTCGAAATTGTGTTGTCGTCCTTTAGGTGGCCAAGAACTCTGGCTGGAATTACATCCTATCAGTACTGCCTGCAGCTGCGCTATCCGTCCCTGGCTGGAGGGGGCGCAGTCGATCAGAAGAGGGCGTCTCGCTTCTGCGATCGCTCCGGGCGCTGGGAGGAAGGAGACTACTCTCAGTGCCTCTACACTAACGACATCACCAACGTTCTTCATACGTTCATACTGGTGAGTTAACGTCCGTGTGCTGTATATGATTCCTACTGTTAACCCCTCACCATTACTCAACATTACTCACCATTACACCAGTCGCAGATGCTTATAGACAGATAGACAGACAGACAGACAGATAGATAGACAGACAGATAGATAGACAGACAGATAGATAGACAGACAGATAGATAGACAGACAGATAGATAGACAGACAAATAGATAGACAGACAGATAGATAGATAGACAGATAGATAGATAGACAGATAGATAGATAGATAGATAGACAGATAGACAGACTGATAGATAGATTAGACAGACAGACAGACAGATAGATAGACAGACTGATAGATAGATTAGACAGACAGACAGAAGGAAGACAGACAGACGATAGATAGATAGATTAGACAGACAGACAGACAGACAGACAGATAGATAGATAGACAGATAGATAGACAGACAGGAGGAAGACAGACATATATATAAGAAAAATAGAAAGAAAGTATAAATTAAAAAAATGCATCCTTGTTTCCTAGATGCCCATCAATGCGTCCAATGCAGTGGCACTGGCACATCAGGTGAGGACCTACACGTTGGAGGCGGCAGGCTTTACAGACACAGTGGATGTTTTCTACGTGGCACAGATGATGCAGAGATTCATGGATCATCTCGATCACACACGTGAGGTTAGTACAGTTAACCTAGTACAGTTTACAGCATCTTAACACAAACATTGGTGGATCTTTATTTATTTATTTATTTATTTGTAGCCAACCCACAGTTATTCACTCTGGACCTACTCTGTGTGTTTCAGCTGTCGGAAGTGCTGGTGGAGATGGGCAGCAACCTGATGCAAGTGGACGATCAGATCTTGTCTCAGGCGCAGAAGGAAAAGAGAGCCTGCAGCTCTATAGTCTGCTCTCTGGAGACCTTAGCGTGGCCACAGCTGCACCCGAGCGCTCAGTATCTCTCTATGGTAGGTGCCACTCTACGATAAAAAACACACAGACATTGTGTTTTTCCTCCCAGAATCCACCGCTGCGTGGCCTTAGGGCTGACTCACGCTAGCAGAACAATCGTAGCATTCAGAAGCTAGCGTAAGAGGTCAGCATGGGTTATGACATATAGCGCATAAGCATATTAGCCTTTTTTTTGGGCTAGTTGAACGGCAAGCAGATAATCAAAGGCATGTCTCATCATACAAGAAAGAAATAATATTTGGGATGGCGTTGCCTGAAGTCGGGGCTGTTTTTAAACATTTGAGCTCCACCGCTCATTTGTTCACAAATGCATTCCTTTGAATATGGGTGTGTGTAAATAAAAAACACACACATAAAAGCCTTTCAACGTTTTCCTGCAGATGTCCCAAAACGTCGTGATGGAAGCTCATTTGATACGCCCCGCCCACTTCACTGGCATGACCTGCACCGCCTTTGAGAGACGAGAGAGCTCAGGCGCCGGAGGGTCAGACGCGATCGACTCCACCCACGAGCAGCAACTACACTTCCGTTGTACAACAGGAACACACAATATGTCGCTGAATGCTTTTCCTTTAAAGGTGAAATAGTGAAAAAAAAAAAAAAAGATCTTTAGACAATCTTTAGATTGTTGCACAATCCTCAATTCAATTCTTTCTTTCTGTTTTCTAGAACGCGGTCGCACTTGCTTCGGTCTCTCTGCCTCCATCCCTGTTCCCTCCGAATGCTCCTACGGAATGTAAACTGCAGTTTGTGGCATTCCGTACTGGAAAATTCTTTCCGTTTATTGGAAACTCCAGCAGCACGGATCCTAGGAGGAGTGTAAACACACCAGTCATCTACGTCGGCCTTGGTAAGCTACCTAGCAGCCTGGGAGGATGTAAATAAAGTGATGACTTAAGGGCTTTTTACACTGACGGTGGTCGTCATTCTAAACCCTGCATTTAACCAGGGAACTTCAAGGAACGTTTCACACTTGTAAACCATAAGCAGACTTTGCAAAGCTAAAGTGGTTAGCACGCCGGCCTCATAGCAAGAAGGTCATGGGCTCGATTCCCAGGGTGTTTCTGTGTGGAGTTTGCATGTTCTCTCCGTGCTTGCGTGGGTTTTCCCCGGGTACTCCGGTTTCCTCCCTCCTCCAAACACATGCCATTGGGCGTAGGGGAATTAGCTACTCTAAATTGTACATAGGAGTGAATGTGTGTGTGTGAATGGTTATCTGTCTCTAAGTGTTAGTGCTGTGATTAAC
>JAOUQX010000029.1:2583306-2595451 GCA_028566295.1 Liobagrus marginatus
AACTCTACTCTTACTTCCCCTTAACATGGAGAAGTTCAGCTCCGAGGACAAACGCCTGTTCAGCGTCACACTATCTGTCCTGTACCTGGAAGTCGCACCATATGCCTCTTTATGCAAACAATGAAGTTGGAGGCGTTTCCCTCATTTGCCTCCCGGGGTGTTTTGTTCAGCTGTTCCTGCTAGAGCGAGGACCAGTCTGTCTGTTGACGTCCACTCCCTGCTTTAGAGATGTGCTTCCTTTTTAAAAATAGAAATGCTCCAATTGTAAACACCTACTTAATTATGCTGATGCACTTTTGGGTGTAGTACGGCATTTAAAATTAACTCGACATTTTACACGCGTTACACCCTTGTTAAATGTCGGCCACAAAGTCAGCATCCGTGTTTTTAAAACACGTTTTCACTTCAGGGTCAGTCGTATGACCTGTCATTTGTAAAGGCTTAATGCTTTATCATTATCGTTCTCATTATCAAGAGCGTTATTGTAAGGTTCAGAGTGCAGTTTGGTCTCTCTCTCTCTCACACACCCCACACACACACACACTATTGAATTCAGCTTCTCCTTTATCTCAGCACTTGTTGGTGTCGAGTTTCCGTCCTACTTCGATGTAACGTTGATACCGGAGCATTATCTGCTACTCGACCTGGCTCTCCACAATGTCCTTTGTCTCCTTCGACGGTTTAAACAAGTGTGCACAAATACACACTAAAAAAGTGTGTAATTATTTTTTATATATATATTATATACACAGTATATAATTTAGCAAAATTGTTAAAGGATAGTTTCAATAATTTCCAGTCGAACGTTTGTACTGTAACTATTAGATAAACATAGCTACTGTAAATACTTAACTGAAAAGAAGACTAGGAGCAGTTCTAGACGGCTTTTTTTGTTACTTCCTTTCACATACAACACAACATGGGCGCGGACAAACTACGTTCTAATAATCGAGCTGGTTATGAGAGTTATGTGACTGAGTTGGTTCAAATAGCTCGACTACGTTTTGTTGTTAAGTTTCAGTACGAATACTGAATCAATATTAAGTGCGCACAAAGCATGTAACTCATATTATAATATCATGTGTAAGATTAATCTGTATTTGTTACGAGTTGCTATACTTTACCGACGATTTACTTTTGACTCGAGTCCAGGTCCAGCCTTTCTCATGAGTACACTAAAACTCCAAAAGCAGACGAGTATAAAGTTTCACGCTACTCTTCGAACTCCTCCAGGTTCTAAATGATTCATTTTGCTTCCTTTGGGACAATGTGCATCGTTAAAAGCGCTTTATAAATAAAATAAAATTGAATTTGACTTTCATTTATTTATTCATTCAGAAGATTCTAACTTGAATGATGATTGTTTCTATTCGTTACACTTTAATCAGAACATTACGGCAGTTGATGTCTATTGCTAAATATTGCATCACACCCTTGTTGAGAAATCCAAGATGAGTTTCGTTAAAGGAACAGCAGATACACGACCGGTTGAACTAGTTTGACAGTCGACGATCCAGGAATGTTTTGTCTGTAAATATTAATCCGCATGCGTATGACGCCGTGAAGTCAGCCGGCATGAAAACTGTCGCTCTCGCTAATGAAATGTCCGGCTCGTTCCCGGGCCGTATCATGTTCAGGACATTTCACATCCTTAAATGGAGGTCGGCTGTTTTTCTTGGCTTGGTTGTAGCAGGCTGATAAGCCTTCTCTTGCAATATTCCCTAGAAAAGTCTGAGCTTTACGTTCCCATTTCCTGTGCCTTTATCAAAGCCATATGGGTTCTTCTAGTCTCCAGTGGGGGGAAAAAAACCAAACATGTTAGTTTTCTGCTTGGAAACCGTAGGAAGCTATCCAAGTCCATAATGTCCTTGAATATTGCCGTTGCTTTATTTGGAATGGACTATAGTAACAATAGTGCAAGGTCATTTTAGGTTAGCAGGTGGTTAGCTACATGGACTGAGTTATTGGAGAAGTTCTTTTATCAATACATTTAATATTGTTGCCTTTTACCTCATTCCCATTTGTGCAACAATGAAGTATAGGCTTGGCGCTAAGAAATGTGAAGATTTCTGAAATGAGCAATAAAGCCCAGACTAAGCTCCATCTCCTACAACGAAACGAACATTAAGTCCTCATGGGACGGTGACTTGTTCCCAGTAGCCTGAGTACATCACGCACTGATGCTTTTATAACTCTGCTGACTTTCGGTACACTCGTTACCCTTAATTGCTTGCCTCTATTCTGGCTTTTCCTTTCATGTAAGATGAACGCATGCAAAAGAGGTTCAATTGATTCTTTTTGTAGTCCAAACAGTAATTTCAATCTCTAACGCTGTGTTCATCTTTCTCTCGGTTTTATTGAGAGGAAAAAATAAATTAAAAATTCACTTCACTAAGTTGGTTGTTATTGCTGTTCAGATTGGACATTTTGTATTGATTAAATACATGCCTTTGGTGGCGGGTGGCATATTGATAAATTCATACATATGCAAAGGCATAATAATAATTCTATTTTCTAATTCTAATTATAACATCTGAAAATGTCAGTAATCATTCATATCTTCAATTATAATTATTATTATTATGCCTTTGCATATGTATGAATTTATCAATATGCCACCCGCTCCAGTAATGTCTAAACGCAACTGTTCAAGTTCAAAGTTCATTTGTCACGTGTACATCAATAATAGAAATATACAGTGAAATGCTGTATATTTTGACGACTGACCGAAAGTTTGCTGTAAATAGGGGTGAGTGAGAGAAAGAAAGTGTAAAAGGGGGGCTGGTTGCATATAAATACTATTTACAATAAGTACAGTAATTACTAATTACAAATGTACATCTATATGCAGTATGTATATGACAATAATAATAATATAATAATAATAATATAATATACTAAAATATAGTCTACCAAAAATATAACCTACTATAATATACTATAAATATACATTGTACGTATACATTCTATACATAACTGCATGTTATATACAATTATATTCACACTGTTTGGTGTGGTTATGATTTCTGTGTTTAGTTTCCAAAAGTTGCAATTAATTATTAAATCTAATCATACGGTCTGAGCGCATTGCCGTTATAGTCAACATTATTCTCCTGTTGTACACAAGGCACATCATATAAAGGGGTAGTGCTCCAAATATTTCTGCTTTCTACCATGAAAATTCTAGAAAATAAGGTCGTTGTTTAGTTATCTTACGACCCTAACTATAATCAAGTAAAACATATATGCTTTCTTCAGTTAGAAAAATAAATAAATAAATGCAATAGTATATAAAATGAATAAAACACTTTTGGGTGGTTGAGTTTAACTAAAACCTAATTCCAGCCTGTTGTGTGTGTTGCTGTTTTTCCTCATCTCTTTTATATCACTGCTCAAATCATTTATACAGTACAGTATATTATGGTGTCACTGTTCTGTAATGGACTGTGACTCCTGACCGTGTAGGTTATGTGAGTTGACGCTTATCAGGATATATCAGAACGTTTGAAACCTTGTAGTTCTTGTGGTACTGTGACCGTTCACACATGGCTGTTCTTTGGAATTTCATATCGGTATCCTCCCTACATCTTCAGATTAATGTTGTCTGAATGTTAAATGCCACTGTGTGAAAAGCCCATTGGGTAATGTAAGGGGTAGGTAATACGAGGGGTAGGTAAGGTATTCCCATTGCTGAAGTGTTTTTAAACAGCGTGTCTATGTGGGTGGGTAAAGGCATGTAATTCTACAATGAACAGCCTCTCCCGGACAATCCCTATCTCTTAGTTGGGCTAAACACTGGGTACTCCCCATGCTAAGAACAGAAAGCAACTGCTGATAAAGCACAAAGACCTAATTGTTTTTTTTTTTTCCTGGTTAGGCGGCTTTTTGCCTTTATGGACAGGACGGAGGTAAAGCAAAGTGGGAGAGAGAGTGGGGGAAGGGATCGGGTAATGAATGACCGCGAGCCGGAATCCAACAGTGGTCGACCATAGCGCAGCAGCGTTGTCGACAAGTGTGTGTTACCGACTGAGTTGCGCGACTTTTTTTTTTTTTTTTTAAATCAATTTTTTTATGACCTGTGATTCATTGAAACAGTGTTTTAAACTAACACACTTATGTGACTAATGAGAATCCAAATCGGTGAAAATAGCGATGATTTATATAACATTATATAAACTAATAACTAAATTCTAACAAGCTATTTGTCTGTTTTCAGTTGGTACAAGCTGCTAGATAAGAGCGGTAAGGCAGACAAGGATAGAGGGGAGATTCTCGTTGACATCCAGTTCATGCGGAACAACATGACTGCCAGCATGTTTGATCTTTCTATGCCGGACAAGCCTCGTTCCCGTATTGCCAAGCTCAAGGACAAGATGCGGGGCAAGAAGAAGGACGGACTCTCCGACTCTGCTTCGGCCATCGTTCCTGCCACAGTTAATCAGGTCCTGACAGACAGTGAGGGGGAAGAAGTAGAAAGCACAGCTTCTCCAAAATTGAAGAAGTCTTCTAAATTTAAGTCTCTATTTGGATCGAAGACTAATCTCCACAAAGGTGTGTCCCAGTCCATGTCCACGCTCGGTACCCTGCCTGAGAAGAACAGCTCGCTGACCAGCAGCCGATCCTCAGGCCTTAATGAAGAATTTGCTGAAGGTAATAATTAAAGGATGTAATTATTTTTGTACTTTGAGTGCATGTTGAAGGTTGAGGTTTTTTTGTGGTAATGTAATGTTAAAAATAAAATGTTTTTTGCATTAGTATTTAAAAAGAAAAACGTTTTATTGTTTCTCACACAGGCAAAAACAAGTTTAAGTTTTTGGGCCACAAGAGAAACAGTAGCACTGACAGCAAAATATCTCTCGGCCCCTTCACCCTGCTGAATCGCTCCAAACCGAGCGCTTCTGAACAGAACAACTTGTGTATCAATGGCAGTCACGTGTATGCTGAGGATCAAGACAACAAGGCAAATTCCGGTTCCTCTCTCAGCCTGAGTGGCTCTGCAAAGGGTTCTGTAGAAGACCTGCGGAAACACCACGAACGAAACGCATCAGCCGGCTCTGTTGACTCCTTCAAGGGCCTTAGCATTCCTAGTTACAAGCCTGACTCAACCGAGAGGGAATTTCCAGGCCAACAGCACCCTCAAGAGGACTATGAGAAGAAGCACAAGAAATCAGATGGACGCCTTCATGAACTTTTAGATGAGCAGGAAAGGAAGAGGCAGCTAGAGCAGGATGAAAAATCGAGAAAACTAGCGGAGGATGAAGGAAAGCTGCAGCAGGAACGAGAGCGGAAGCGACAGGAGGTTGAAGAACAGCAAAGAAAGAAGCGTGACGAGGAGACCAAGAAAGCAGAGGAACAGAAACGCCAGGAGGAGTCAAGGGTGAGCGAGAGGCTCTCTTCGCTTTTTGGCCTCGGGCGGAAGAAAGAGGAGCAAATCTCTCCAGCTGTGGAGAGTCCTAAACAACTGGAAGCACCAGGCTCAACAAATCCATTTGAGGAAATTCCACTTGGCTCAGATAGCCAAAATGCTTTCGATGAGAAACCAAATCCCCAGACAGACGTACGAACTGCCTTTAATCCAATACCAACCTCCAACAGCTTTCCAGCTCGTACAGCAAAGGTTTCTGCAGTCAAGCCAAGGTGGGGTTTTTTTAATAGTTAAATTGCTTACTTTAATTTGCTTACATTAAACCATATGGCATGTTCTTCACGGTGCCTTACAAATTTGCAAAGAGCAAAACGATAAATGGTATGTACATATTGCCGTAACATCTTTCTTAAATTTATACTCGACAACGTGAAAGATAATTTTCTTTAAGATTGGTCTATGGATGCATAGTACAAGGTTGGTTTATCTGTCTAACATCCCGTCAGTTACTTGAATAACATTGTCTTAGTAAAAATGTTTGTCCGCCATTTGACCTCTATAAAAAACATCATCTTCTAGACAAAAAAACAAAACAAAAAGGATATAAACTCCCACAAACATGCACTTCAGTCAAACAATTGAAATGACTTGGAAGGAACGCATTTTCGAATATGTTTTAATCTCAGTCACGGAACACACAAATAAAACCTTTTATTTATTTCTTTGGTGCTCTAATTTCAGACGATGTTAGACTTCATAACATGTCAATAACATTACAGTATGCCAGACTTCGCTATCAAAAGCAATTAGAGGCAGACAATTCATCAGTTTTTTTTTTTAATGAAAAGTGTTTTGAAAAATAACTTCTATATTCGTGTCCTTTAAGAAATGGTCTAACGTTGCCTACTTTAGTGCATGTTTCTGCTTCAGTGCCAAAGGTTATGAAAAAGTTTGAAGGAGTGAAATTCTGGTAAAGGTACAGAAACCTCTTGGCTAAGGCAAGCTACCTGCTATATTTCTTCTGTTTATTTATTTTTTTTTTTTTACTGACTTTTCTAGTACCCTATATTTAATCCTAATTTCCTAATTTTTAATTATGTCATCTTGATTATGGCTAACTAATCCCTTTTATGCCTGCCACAATGTAAAGGACTGGCTATCTGGCTTGAGTCAATCCGATAAGACATTGGTTTAGTTGAGGCGCTTTTGATTGGTCACGTGTAAGGGAATGTGGTTTGTTTTGTCAGCTGAGGTGTTAAGGTATGGAGAAGAACAGGTTATGGAAGGGTAATGTGACTGGACTCACAAGCTAACCCACTTAGAATTTGTGCTTTTTGTGTGAAGTTGTACTTAAGTCCTTGAAGGATGTGTGAATACAAATATATGTAACTGGTGAGTAATTTTGCTGTTTTTTTGTTCATTGTGGCGATTAAAATAAATGATTCCGGTAACTATAGGAACTGCTTGTTTAAGGGTATAGATTTTATGAACAATCCTTTGTTTTGTCTTAATCATTTTGCTTGTGTAGGTTAGACATGTATTCTGTATACGTTTTACAGTCTTCTATGAAAAGTCCAGTTAACTTATATAATGTGATCATACATAATGTGATCATGGGTCTCTGGCTCCAAAAAGTACTTTCTGATTATCAACTCACTATAAATCTTGAATTAGGTTAAGTGTGCCTTATTAAACCACAGATTAGTGTGTGACTCGTATAGCATGACTGTGTTACAGAAGCTAGCACTATGCAATGTGTTAATAAATTGACTAAATTTTGAGTTCTGGTTAGCAGCAATGGTTAGACTTGTTCTAGACTTTATAGGTTTGCTAGAAACCGTCGACTGACTGAAATTGTTTTTGTTCTTGATTCTTGGCAGATTACCTCTCTGTCAGAAGACTGAAACCGATAATACTGATTCCCTTGCCTCCTCTGTCCCCTCAGATACCCAGAACCCTTTTTTTTCTTCAAATTTTTCCCCTGAAGCATCACCTTCTATTGATCCATTTGAGCATTCCGATATGTTTTCTAACCTCCATTCTTCTATGGCACCCCCTAAACCAGAAAGAACCTTCGTAGATTCAAGTGGCCGACAGGCGTTCGGTTATCCTGGAGATCAATTAAAAAGTGAATCAAATCATCAGAAAAATGGAATACAGGTTAATTCACCAACTTCTGAGAAGGGCCAAAGACCTTCGCTTCCTCTTCCTGACTATGAAGCGCTTTTTCCCAGAAAAAGACATGGTGTAACGACCGACACTCGTTGGGAACACATCATTGCTGAAGTTAACCAGAGAAAGATGGTTTTTGAGGAAGGCCAAAAGGAAATGAGTGTAGATGATCCTGAGGGACCTACCTCAATTAAATCTACAGTTTTAAAGGAAAGTAACACATTAAACCAGAGGGATAGTCAGGTGGCACCTTCTGTCTTTACAAAGAAAATGGACCCTAAGCAGCCTATAATTCCACCTAACTCAACTAATTTGGCAACATCAAGGCATCAGCTTGACCCTATTTCTGAGCAAGGCCGGCATAGACATGAGCAATACAGCAATACAGTACAGAGTCAAGACACTCAGCTAGATGTTAAAACTTTAAATCAAATTCCTGACCCCACACTTGGTCAAATCTCACAGCCAAAAAAAGAAAAACCAGCGCCAACAATCAGGAATATTAAAAAGCCAACTTCAGCAGCAGATCAAAGCAGTGACCTTGATACTACAGGGTCCGTACCGCCTCTAGCCAAACCTAGGCAAAGTAAAGAACCTGGCAGACAAGTTCAACAAAAGCATACTTTCACTTCCTCTGCAAGCTCTCAAGTGGAAAGACTAAGAGAGGGTTCTATGACCACTAAGAGTTTGTCGGAGAGCTTTAAGGAAAGGAAGCCTACATCTATAAATAAACCTAATAAAAGCCTTGAGATACCAACAGAACAAAAAAGTTTAAATGTCACAAGTGCTCCAGAGAAAATAATGACCGAGTTTGACCCCTTTCCAAATGATCAGCTGTTCAGTCAAGATCCCTGGGCTTTACCTCAACAGAGCATGGATGAAAATGACCTTTTCCCACTTGTACAGAAAAAGGGGGAAATGTCTGAATTTCAGAGATTCTCCTCAAATGACTTTGATAATGTATTTGGAGCTGTTAAATCTAGAAATGAAATGGACCATTTCTTCATACCCAATGATAAAGCAGATAGTTTTTTTGAATCTGTGACGCCTAAAAATGAAACCGATTTTAAAAAATCCAATAAATCAAGCCCTTCATCCCAGAAGGTATATTCACAAAGAAAAAAACCAGCACCTCTGCCCCCTGGTAAGCCTGAAATGGGGAAAGACACAGTGGACAGACCAGTCCTTCAAGAGATTATTCATGTTCGTAGTCTTGCTGAACCAGGGGTTGGTAAAGCTACTGCATCTTCATCAAAAGAACATTTGAATCAGATTACACCCATGCCTTCAGCTGTTTCAGAACTACTGTCTGTAAGTGCAGCTGAAGGTACGGCCACCCTTTGTGCCTGGGTATCACCCTCTGAGGTTCAGTCAGGCACTTCACAAAGCAGTGGAGTTGGTGGGGTATTGAACTCTCGCAGGTGAGAATAACCTACAAACCCCAACACCCACTCTCCATATTAAAAAACAACTACTAACCCATTGGAATCTTCTTGGACGTCTAATTTCCATGGTGCCCCCCCCCCCCCCTCTTCTTCCATACATTTCTATCTTCATGGCTATAACCCTCAAGCTGAGATTTCTGGATGATTGATTACACTTGGTCTAGCAAGAAGGAACAGGCTCATCCAATTGTTTCTAAATTAAGAATGGTTTCTAAGACATTGATTGATTAAGCCTGGTTCTGAATACACATTCATTCCAGGGCTAGACTTAATGTGTCTGAGAAACTATCTTTGATCAATTCCCGCATGTTTGGTTGTCTATTACTCAATTTTTGATGGAACTGCATATATCTGCCTGCGTATGACATCCACATCTGGATACCCGGCGTTTGTACAATACTAAAGCTATGTGTTTGAACCTCTCAGGCAGTCTTGGTGTTCTTGGTAGTTCCACGCTAGTCTCTTTATAGTGGAAGAACTAACTAATTTCTTGCATTTTCTTTTCCTCGCATTGCGTTTCTTGCCTGCCTTTTGTACTGGAATTTGGTTCTGGTTTATTTGGTCAGTTTTGGTTTTTCTACTAACTTAAATGCTGATAAAACAATTTCAAGCACTTACAAGATTCAATTCCTTTGTATGTTTATTTATCTATTTACAAATGTATAGTGTGATATGTTTTGAATTGATGGATGGTTATTGACACTTTTTTTTTTTGCCCATAGACCACACCCAGTGAAACCGATGAGTCCCTATGAAACCCAGTCCCCTGGTAATACTCCGATAGGAAAAGATTTGAAGATTCAAACCATTCGAGAAGTGGCGGAAAAATCAAAGGTGGGCTTATTTTTGCAGGAAAAAATACTAATGAATTATATAAAGAAATTTACAGAAACACAGGCTATGTTTTTCATATGGTTGCATA
Source organism: Liobagrus marginatus (assembly GCA_028566295.1). Taxonomy (NCBI): domain Eukaryota; kingdom Metazoa; phylum Chordata; class Actinopteri; order Siluriformes; family Amblycipitidae; genus Liobagrus; species Liobagrus marginatus. Next base: position 2,593,211 of record JAOUQX010000029.1, read on the forward strand.
TGCTAGATCTGTTAATTGTGAAAAATTCAATTAAGTTTTAAAAAAAAAAATTTTTTTTTTTAAACAATTAGCCGATTCACCATTAATTTAAAGATTGAGGCATATACACTTATTTTTAGTGTCTAGTTCAACTGGTTGCCCTATTAAGAAAAGAATCCACCACCATGTGGCTTTACTCACAGACGTTTTTCAGGCTTCAATTAAGGCTGTCCTTAATACTGCCTGAGATTACTGACTAGTTAATGTAGGCAATAAACAAAATGACAGCAAGTAGTATGGAAAAATACCAAGTTCATGTCAAATCATCAATATTCCAATAGAACTCCAAAATTTGCATATTAAAAGCTGGGCCCTGGTAGTTTAGCTAATGTTTATTGTTAGCAGTCCAACCATAATCCACTTCTGTTTATGTTCCTTTTTCCAGTCAGTAGATTCTGGTCCATACACCCAGCTCACTCAGGAAGAACTGATCACCCTGGTGGTGAAGCAGCAAACCGATCTTTCCAAAAAGGAGGATAAGATTGTAGAGCTGGAAGAGTACATTGATAATCTGCTGGTGCGTGTCATTGAGGAACAACCCAGCATCCTGTTGTCAATGGACAGCAAGGCTTAGGGGAAGAGATTCTGCACTGTGGCGCTACTATCTTATTATCTACACCACAATGTAACACCATGTTTAGTTGAGATGAGCTTCTTATCAACCAAACCTTCCAAAATGGTGCCTTTGTGCTCTTAATAAACTACTTTACACTTCCACATTCAGGCTTTTGAGCTTGATTGGTTGAGCTTCAGACAGTAAGTGAGATTGTATCAAGGCAGGACTTTCTCTTCACTATTGAAAAAAACTATGGTGTCATGAAGAATGAATCATTTATGCTGGAATAATTAAAATTGTGTTCTGTTTTAATGCTATAAAGCTCATCTTGTGCAATGGGCAGATAGAAAATTGTGTGGATTCATCGTATGAATTGCTTTGTATTCATCAGTGGAATGATTCATATATTGTTATGGATTTTTATTCCTCTTCTACACTTGATTGGTGCCTGGGTTCCTTTTACAATGGTGTCTAAAAGATTCCCTCCTACCACCTTACAACTAATAAATAATTAAATAAAGGTTTATTTTTGCCAGACAATTTGTGCATTTTACTAGGTGAATTTACATATTCGTTTAGTGCAAATGTCCATGTCATTATTTGTTGCTTTTTTTGCCCCTTATTTTACACCATTAACACTAGAACTTTATATATTACTTTTGCCCAACCTAACTAATTTTCAATTATTTAATAAATTCTTTAAGATTTTATGGCCTTTACTGATCTCTATTGTCTTTGCTGCTGTCTTCATTCTCATTATAAAAATATTTTTAATTCTCTGCTGTGTTCAAATATTTATTCTCCTAACTATGTAGTAAATATAAATTTCATTATGGTGTACTTATTGCAACTATCTGGTCATATTTGGGTATAATGACCTCACTGCTATGTAACACTGCAGTATATATGTTTATCAATCTGTGACCTAATCATGGGTTGGCCGTTTAAGCAATTCCTTATAAATACTTTAATAATAACTGCAATAAGATGATAATTTATTTTTTATACCTGTGCCCTCTTATGTGTACAATTTCTTTTTACGTTCTGATGATCAAATATATATTTTGAATAAAGTATGGGTATTGTTCAATAAAGGTTTTCAGTTTTATTGCATTAAGACAAGCATAACTACATTTATTTTTGCTCTATAAGATTGAATAAAAATTATACCACTGTGCTTTTAAGTTCTTGATTCTAATTCATTGGAATCTATTGATAAGTTGACAGTAAATAAGAATGTGTTACTCTAAGCTAATACATTTATAATAATGAACTAAACTAATATAGTCGCAAAAAGATCATTAAATCGTAAATAAAAATGGTTTTAGAACATTCAGTTATGTTTTCCACCTGCTTGAGAATTTGGCTGTAAACTTTCATTACCGGTTATGAGTTTTGGTCTAGTTAACCGGAAGTTGCTCTGCAGTCAGTATGGCTACTTGCTGCATGTCCTGACGTGATTAGCAATTATGCTAACATACTACTCGCTTTTTGTGAACTGAATGAATGACTCCAAAATGTTCTAAGCTACAGTACATGACTTACCCATCGTACTGTGTTGACTGAATAGAATGAATGACTCCAAAATGTTCTAAGCTACAGTACATGACTTACCCATCGTACTGTGTTGACTGAATAGTTACAAT
>JAOUQX010000029.1:2607018-2617546 GCA_028566295.1 Liobagrus marginatus
GGAGAGCGGCGAGTCAACCCCCCTTGGGGTGCAGAACGGATCCGGTGCTGTACGCGCAAGCATGCGCGGTTGCTGCTCGTTGCTTGTGTGTTGAGCCGCCGCATGAGCGTGAGCTGGTGGCTGCGCGCCGGCCGGAAGCGCCGACGCCGAGGGATCGATTACGCTCTTCCTGTTATTTATCTGTAGATGTATAGGTTTTTGGTTTGCCTGGTGGCGTTAGGGGCGGGGGTGGGTTGTTAAACAGCGTGTGGCTGGCGGTAGAACGGGGAAGGCGGCGGCTTTTAAAGGGTTGCTGTGATTAATGCTGGTATCTAAAACAGCTGGCTGGCGGCTGATTGCGCTTCGAATAACGCGACCTGCCTGAACTAACGCGATGCTTGATTTATCGTAAAAATATTTCGACGTTGTACTGTTTTGTGCCGTAGTTTGGATCAAATAAATGCAGGCTTGGTGACCAGAAAAGACTTCTTTATAAAACATTATACATGTTACTGTTCAAAAACTTTTGACTGCTAGTACTGTATATACAGAGATTAAGAGAGAAATGCTATTTCTGAAAATTATGGCATTGGAAAGGGAACACAATGAAAAGCTTTTTGTGAAAAGCCTCCATGGTCATTTCCTTCATGTTTTCTTAACAAACCAGACAATTATGTTAATAACGACATCTTTCCCATTTTCTCTAATACATTTAAACATTCACTTATTAACTGCTACTTACCTGTCCACTCCGATTGCTGTTAATGTAAAAACTGACACATACACTGTCACCGGCTGAATGAGGAACACCAGGTAGCACATGAATTTCCCAAACACCCAACCTCGAGGGTTAAAGGCGTACGCCAGTGTGAAAGGCACACAGGTGGCACACATCAGCATGTCCGAGAACGCCAGGTTACCGATAAAGAAATTAGTCACATTGTGCATCTTCCTGGTCTGGCAAATGACAAAGAGCAGTAAATAGTTCCCAAAGACTCCCACTAGCACCACCATTGTGTAGCAAGGGATAATAAGAAGTTTGTAAGACTGGAGCAGTTCCACCCCAACGAACTGTGGACTGCGTTTTGTCGAGTCGTTTGTTGACTGCAATGCCACCTCATATATCCGATCCACGCTGGAGTTCTCAGCAGTGATGTTGCTCAAGAAGCAAGCGGTCATGGGTTCAGATGGCCAGCCATTGCCACTGGCCTCCATGCTTGAAATAGCAGGTTCACTGACCTGGAGTTGGAGAGAAAGCAGAAATTTTAACACTCAAGCACATGGCTGTCAATTTCAAGAATCACAGATGGCTCTGGAAATGTCAGAAAACCTAGGAACACAGTTAGCTGTGTCCTGAGTGGGCGAGCAGTGTTGAGTGTTAATGCACACTGTGGCACAAGGATTCAGGGATTTTGTGCCTTATAGCAGTTTTTGAACAGATGCCAGAAAATAAGTGGTGGGGAAAAACAAAAGAACATTTCGAATGCCCGGAGATGGTTTAAAGATTCAGCAGCTTAAACTGTTGAGTTAATCCTCTTACTTAGAGCCTAAGTGTGAAAATCATTAGCACGTAACAGATGGTAAGATTCTGAAAGAAGTCAGAAGAGCTCATTAATCTTAAAGCATGAAACCAAAAAACAATACCATGATGAACATACGCATGCACTGAAATCATCTGGATCATTTGGATCTAAACCATGAATGTGGTTTAAATTGTAATACAAATGACCAGCTCATTCTCTCACACTCTATTACGAACTGAGCACCTGGCATATTAACTAATAATAACTACCAACTGAATATTGGCAGTCTTTTAGGCAAAATTATAGGATTGTTAACACTGAGGTTTTTTTCAATTCGTTACTTAATTTGTGGCTTAGATTAGCCAAAACTGTTAAGTCGAATATTATTTTCATATTTTAACCTAGCATCTGGGGGAAAAAGTGTTCTGCTCATAAACTCTTGTTTTAAGGGGACGCAGTTATTCACTAGTGGATGGTGTTGTTTGAAAAAGTGTTGTCAAGTATCACTTGGATAACTTTCACATATCAGATTTTCCTCACAAACTCTTTGTAAAAGCTCTCTGAGCTTTAATTAGGGCAGCTTTCTCACAAGTTTAAGAAATAACGGTGGTATTGGGCTTTTTCCAAATTAGGGAGCGCTTGAAAATGTGTCTGTGTGCTGTTTTAGGAACATAATCCTGGCTTGGTATGATTGTGTCCTTATGAAAAGGCTAGTTTCTGCTAACATCCATGGATTATAGCAGTGTTTCCCAACCTTTTTGAGCCACGGAACATATTTTACATTAGAAAAGTCACAAGGCACACCACCAAACAAAAAATGTCACAAAAAGTATCATTATTAACTATATTTAGAATTATACTGCCCTCTAGTGGTGATATTGGATCATTTCCACACCTGATGATTTCTCGTGGCACAGTGGTTGGGAAACACTGGATTATTGTCCAAGAATGCACGTCACAAATTATGTGTATTCTTTGAATCCGCAACAATTTGGCAATATTTTATTTCATGTTTATTTGGAAAGAGCATCATGCTTTTTACTGACAAACGATTATTCCGATTAAGCTGTGATCATTGGAACGATTAATCGATTGTAATATTTTGTGTGAAGTTTTGTAAAACCTGTCCACACTCTACTGGTTCGACTATGTTTACACTACACCGAATTCTACTAAGTATATCTTCGTCTATATTGGACCGCATGAGCACTGAATAACATTCTTGCGCTACAGTGCCACTCTGGTTAAACAGTGCTATTGCAAAAATCTAAATATTTGACTTTAAAAAAAGAAATGTTTTTTTAACCATCAACGTTGTCGATAATGGCGACCAATCGTTTAGGTCCTGCTTTTTACCCATTTATAGTGACATTTTATATTAAACTCTACCTTTCCTTTGTAGGAGAAGTCAAAAAAACTATATACCAAAGCGATAGACTCCTTACAAAAAAACTACATCAAGAACATAAAATTAGACTAAAGAAAAGGACACTATACAAGTTCCAGTGTGAGATGTTCCTATTGAAATGATATTGTACTAATAGCACCTGGGATTGGCCTCAAAGCCATCACTCAACGCTCAGTTCTGGTGTTATGGAGAATTTGTCAATGCTTTCTGATTAGAAATTCAACATCACTTCTGAATAAAAATGGTCTGGATGATTCCTAGTTAGCAATTTGAACACGCCATGTACACCATCTAACAACAACAACAACAACAACAACAGCTTGTTCCCGGCTTGTTATTTTTTGGCTTTTATTTTCTCTGTCCTCCCGTCACAGTGTAATGCCTAATGGTTATATTTGATATCATCTCTCTTCCGCGGTTTGGCCAGAGGCATGGTTTTTCTATTACATCTCTTCCTCTCCATCACCTGTGCACAACATATGTGCTTTGATAAGTGCAAAATTGGATATATTTATTTTGAAGATGTTCAATTCGGATGAGTTGGCTATGAGCGCCTTCTCTTGCAACATCTGATTCTCGAGCTCATGGCAAGCCGCAGGAAAGCCAAATAGCTTGCTATTGTGTTGAGAGTCTAGCGTGGTACACGGCTACATGAAACTTTTATAAGTGCTAGACATCAAAAGGCACAGTGTCTCAGAAATACACTTGTTTCCGCTGAAGGGGGTTGATATCCTGAGTGATTGTTTACCACGGGAAAAAAGGCCTGACCTTTAGCTATTATTTGCTCAGTAGAATTTTCTTAGACCTTCGTCTGTCATTGGACTCTCACTTTGCCCTGATCTGCTTCTGATGCTGTGTTTTCTGAAAAACTTTTCTGTGATTATTGAAATTATTCATATCCCATGGTCATTCACTTAGACTTTGTTCATTCCTTTTTCAAATGCCTGCAGCAACAAAATGAATGAATTTCTCTTTCCCTAGTCAAGCGTGTGAGGTTTATATATATTATGTCGGTGAATTTAGTCTGATGTTCTCTGCTATGGTCAAAACTAATCGACATTAATTTGTCATTTTGGGTTCTACGATTACATGTGGTCTTCCTTTTCTACCGATTATTATGTATTTCAATGAACCGTATGCCGGCCGCATTACAATTCCATATCAGTCATTGGTGGACAAACTGGACATTTTCCCAAGCAGCACACGTCATCTAATAAATGTTCAGCTGTTGCGTTCCGACCTGTGTGACTTTTGGACATCACAAGGACGAAATGCATTCTAGTTCAAGTGCTATTGATAGATATACTTGGAAATAGCAATGCACCGATACCAGTTTATAAGTCATAATTCATTTTGAAATAATTTGACATTGCTTACATACAGTCCATTACATCTGTCAGTTATGACTGGTAAATACTGTAAAATATGTCATGTGAGGTATCTGTGTTTGGTATTTGTACGAGGACGAGTACACGAGCTTGTCATCGGGCCAGCTACTGGTATCGGTATCTGTGCATCCCAAGTTTTTTATTTCTTTTTTATAAATTTAAAACAAAGCACATTAAATTGTGAGGTATTACAGCACATCGCAATGAGGAACTTTTTATTCTCTCCGCATTGACTGCTTCACTTAATGTGATGGGTTGTTAGTGCTGATGTAATGTATAAAAAGGCTTGGTCTCAGTTGGGTTCCTTTATTTATTATCGTTTATAAACAGGATAGAATAAGTTATTATTATTATTTTTAACGTGTCTGCTATCGCATGCATAAACATCCTGCACTTCAACTACAGCTATTTACAAATAATTGGATGTAAATATGATCCTAAATAACCACACCGAACGCATTGGAGGGTGTAGTAGGGCATGTACATATTTACATATACAAATTGAAATATGAACAGATACTGTAAATGATTTTCTTGCCGCTTTCATTCCACTTGGTGCCAACGTTATAATACAAGCATTCTTTGTTAATGTGTTATAACACACCTAATTAAAGCTGGGGAGCAATCAAAATTTCCAATTAGCCGGATTTTTTTTTTATAACATTCTCTATCAACCAACACTTCCCCCAGCATATGCACGTCTATACACACATGCTGTGTTTCTTGTCTTGATTTCCATTCATATTTGTCCATCATCAACAATGAAACGTGACTCATACCGAGGAAGTCATTCAAATATACTGTATGGAAAAGGGCAAGTCATGTGACGTGTGACTCACCTAGAAGCATCAGTTACCTCGCCCAGCTACACTTTCATTTATGTGCGGCAAGAATATTCATGTTTTAATGTCTGCATCATGAAACACAAGCATCTTCTTAGATTTGTTATATTGGCTAAAATATTGATTCAAGCCTTCAGCTCAGAAAGTCACCTTGTTTTTGTTTTTCTCCCCTTAAGTGTCTTTTAACAATCTGGTCAATTATCAGGACGTTTTATTTATCAATGAAAAATTCAATATCATATTAAATTATTATTATATTATCAATATCATTTTTCTTGATAAAATGATAACAGTACGTACTATGCGTAACGCTGCGCATGCGTTTAGCATACAGGCTTCCGGGTTCTGCACACGCTACTAACGCTAACTCGGCTTAATTGAGTATTTTAACTTTACATTCGCAGTCAGAGCCGTGTAACAGGTGTTGTATCATATTACGCTTCTTTTTATCTTACGTAGAGATATTTTGTATATTCTATTATTATTATGTTATTATATTAATATTGATTTTATTAGTAATATTCTACCTCAGTTTTCAGAAATGGTTCAGTTGTTTAGCAGGTCATGTGTTCGTGTCATGTTCTGTCCATAAAGTTTAAAATTCGTTTAAAATTACACAATGGTCTGCTACTTTCACTCCGGAGCTAAAATCTGCTTTTAAATTTGAAAGAAATAAAGATTTGGCATTTAGCGTGATCATTATTGATATCGATTGGCGGGAATATTTTATCGTGCTTATTATTGATATGGAACATTTTATCGTGCTCAGTATTGATATCGACTGATAAGGAACATTTTGTGATCGATATCGATATCGACTGATGGGAACATTTTATTGTGCTCATTATCGATATCGACTGATATGGAACATTTTATTGTGATAATTATCGATATCGACTGATATGGAACATCGTGATCATTTGTTCGGCCATATCGCCCAGCCCTATGCAGAACAGTCTCTAAAGATGACTTAAAATGGTGCAATATAGAGGAAACATCCAGTGAATGTCCAGTTTTTATTAAAGCATTCAAATCACGGGACAAGCTGAAATCAGAACGTTACACAGTTTAGAGTTATCCGACTACTTGGAAGTTGACCTGTTAACCATAACGATGAAGAATGACCTTGAAATGAAATCAGTGCTTGGTCATAAATAAATAAATATTCAATATGTTAAAAAGCTATACATAACAGCTTATAACCGTAGCTTGTATCTGGTTTAAACGTATCAGCTAAAGAGATTGCTCCTTCTAAGGGATATTTATAATAATTGAGATGACATGTCATCATAGTTTCACAAATTAGGGCACACAATGCTGAATAGTAATTTGTCATAGCTGTAGTTCCCCTAGACATTTACAAATAATTAGGCATAATTAAATAAACCCTGCGTTATGACTGGCTTGCCAGTTAATTCAACGACGCATAAAGATAGTGTTAATAGTGAACTTACCTGATGCTAGTTATTAGAAAGCTCTGTTAAAGCCCAAATAAGCGGTGCGACTCGCCCTGCTGCGCCTTTCATTGGTTTCTGTGCCGCTCGCGCTGTTTCAGAGGTGCGCGCGCGTCCTCGCTCGCCGATTTGAGCGCGCGGCTGGAGGAGGAGTCTTAGGGCCTCGCGCGCGGCCACTGCTTATACACAGGGCATCAGGTCTGCCACGACGGAAAACTTTAATGAAAACTAACCAATAAATGAAAAGAAAAATACAAAATAGAAAGGCAATGGTAAATAAAGTTTTCCAGTTATCATATTGAATTTTTTTTATTCATACTATTATTTAAAAACTCCGTATTTAATATAATCGTTAACATACTTTAAACGACTAAAATATTTTTTTTCCTGAGTCATCCTATTTCAGGTCATAGAAAAAGCACATCGTAGTCACACTTACCTTACATTAAAATATTAACTTATGAAATATCTGGAAAATGGCACGAGTCACGCGTTCAACGGGAAGTTGCATCATCCAGTTTTCAGGAATCAGAATTTTTTTTTAAATTTATTTAAAAACTATATACTATTTAGCTATTGTACATTCTTTTACTGAAATTACAGCTTTAGGGTTAATTGCTTGCATAAAAAATGACCATAAATTATTAACATTTAAAAATCCCTAAAAAGCTGCAAGTCATTAGCATGAATGCTAAATAAGCACATTTAGCGTATTTGCTAATATGATGATAAATGAAAAACTTTCACTGTAGTTCATTGAAAACCCTGTTATTAGAAACATTCAGCAAAAAAAAAAACTTTAGTACTGCTGAAACCGAAACCCTGAAATTAGTCGAATGAATGAAGGTGGGAAAAAAAAATAAACAAGGGAAAAGAAGCAATTAATTCAGATCTTCAGAGAGACCGGGCAGCTCTATGTCTAGAAGATAAAATGTATAAAAAGATAATAAGGGATTAAACAAAATGAGGAGAATATCTCAAGTATTATTCCCACAAGAAACTGCTTGACAAGGGCTCTGATTAGCAAATCCACTTAATTACTGAAAACTCTCCTGTCGTTTAAATGCCTATTGACCTGTTTCACAATTACCTGATTAAGTCTAAACGTTGAGCGAGCCTGTGTTTGTGGTGTGGTGGCTCAATGGTAAAAGGCTCTGGGTCAGTGATCAGAGGGTCTGGGTTCAAGTCTCGCACCAGGCAAGCTACCATCATTGGGTCCTTGAGCAAGACCCTTAACCTCACTTGCTCCAGGGGCGCCGTTCATTCTGGCTGACCCTGTGCTCTGACCCCAGTGTTCAAAATTCATATGCTGGGATATGCGGAATAAAAACATTTCACCGCATGTATGTGATAAATAGGATCTAATGAAAAATGTTTGATATGTCAAACTCCAATTGTATCTTATCGTCATGAGGACGTGTGTGCAAGGACGGGTCAAGACTACACATTTACGTTTACATATGTTTACATTTACACTGAATATCACCTGTAACTACACAATCTGTGTCCCCCACATGAGGATGGGCTTCCCATTGAGTCTGGTTCCTCTCAAGGTTTCTTCCTAAAATTACGTTAGGGAGTTTTTTCTTGCTTATTGGGATACATTTCAGAATTTGGCTTATTTTTATTTTCTGTGAAGCTGCTTTGGGACAATGTGCATTGTTAAAAGCGCTTTATAAATAAAGTTGAATTGAACATTTAATTAGTCGCAGCTCCACTGACTACTTTTCTGCTCAGTATGCACACGACACGTTTTTGTTTCATGATAATTCAACGACTCGCCTTTTGATGGATGTTCTGCCGCTACTCCTGTTCTCGCTCATGAAAGATGGAGTCAGCTTGTTAAAAAGTATCACTAAAAGTTAATCACTATTTTACTTTCTATTCAGAGTAGCAGTCAGTTAAAAAAAAACTGCCTTGAGGTTAAGACTACAGGTTAAGCAAGGTTAATTAGTGTTTGCTAACGAAATGAGACATGACCCAGAGTCTACGTGTTTGTTGTGGCGAAAGCTCATTTTTGATTTTATACCGAGTGAAGTACCTGTATTATGGTGTTGTGATCTAATTCACTTGTGAATAATGCATGAGATTTAATGGAATTATTTGCATAAATTTAAAGCAGTTTACTTTTTTTGACAGAGCAGAAATAATGATGTTTGGAAATGTATTAATTAACAGCCTACTTTAATACCAGAATTTAATAATTTAACACAGTAGTACCCCAATGTAGTAATTTAATACAGTACCAGAATTTAATTATTTAATACAGAACCAGAATTTAATAATTTGATACAGAACCAGAATTTAATAATTTAATAAAGTACCAGAATTTAATAATGTAATACAGTACCAGAATTTAATAATTTACCTTACCTTATCCGCTAATCCTGTTCAGGGTCGCTGGAGCCTATCCCAGTTAACTTAGGGCTTGAGGCGTGGTACAATGTTCCAGTATAATTTAATTTAATAACAAAATACAAAGTAATAAGAAAAAACATGCAACGAACATAAAGGTTATTCTTTGCATTATCACAGAATAATCACAGAAATCAATCAATGCTGCATAAATAATTTTTTCCCTACTGTAGGTAATTTAATCTTGATTTAAAAAATCAAAGCCTCAACAGGAGACACGTATACTTTGAAAGAGTTGATGACTGGTAAATCATTCGAGTTAGACTGTAAAGTAGAACTTTATTCATTTTGTTACTCATCCTAAAGTTTCGTGAACTTCAGCTTCTGTTAAGTTTCGTATTTGTAATGTGCCCTTCATAGTGAGTTTGCCTTCACAGAAGAACCCTAATGAAAGCGAGTGCACATGATCAAAATAATCAGCGTACTTTCAACACACACTGCTGGAGCTCATATCATTTTAATGATTTTCCGGGAAGGTTTAACAAGGTGGAAAGTGGGTTCTGGCCTCTAGATGCATGTCTCTTCTTTCTCCATGTTTAATTTAACTCGTTTATATACAACGTAATGAATGTGGCCAGAATATCTGTAATTGGTGCAGCGTTACTACAGTGTTATAGCATGAGGTTTATTTTTAATCATCTAAAAAAAAAAAAAACATTCAGCGCACACTTAAATACTGTCTGACAGGCTTTGGTGGTGTTGTGAGTCATGCAGACAATCTCGTAACAGCTAGTGTGAAATGTGTATGGATGGAATTGACTACCTGGACACACACTTTATACACCATCTTAAATATGTCATTTATCATCTCCCCCAGCTTTCAGTACTGAAAGCAGGTCAATTAGAGTTAGGAATAAGAGAGCAAGAGGTCACTATTATCTACAATGGAAACACATTTATGTTGGTGTTGTGTAACGTTTTTATTCTAGATAAACAGGTGAGCTGTTTTTCTACTGTAGTCACTTGCAGTCAGTCGCTTTATTGATTTCAACCGTGAAGTGGTAAATGGGATAAACGGGCAAAAAAACAATGGGCCAAGAATCGTTTCTTGGTGAATATAACTGTCGTCAGATAAAGAGCAGCCTTAAGTCTGCTCAAAATTATGAAAGGTCGTTACTAGTAGTGTTGCCAGGTACCAAGTAATCAGTGATTAATAACAGTGCAATGTGAAACTACTCAAGCCTACCAGTAATGTATTACATTTCCATACGGCTGAAATCCGTTTGTTTACATTTTTATATTACACTTCATATTATGACTAATCCTGATTTCCAGGGGACAGTTTTATTTGTAACTTAATCTTTTTTTTTAGATTACTGTAAATTCATGTATTGATACCATTTTGACATTGGTCAATTATTGGTATGGTAACTTCCTTACGGACAGACCACAAACAGTACGGGTGGGTGATCACATCTCACCCACGCTCACTCTCAGCACCGGTGTAACGTTTCATTGAAACACAGAACAGCGGATCCAAATGCAAAAACGGGTGTTTATTGAGAAAAACGTGAAGAGT
>JAOUQX010000029.1:2641371-2651768 GCA_028566295.1 Liobagrus marginatus
TGCGTGCGTGCGTGCGTGCGTGCGTGCGTGCGTGCGTGCGTGCGTGCGTGCGTGCGTGCGTGCGTGCGTGCGTGCGCCCTGCCATGGAGTCTGCTTGGAAAAGCTTCAAGCATCCAACAACCCTGTCTAAGATAATCAGTACAGAAAATGGATGTATGCCGTATGTTTAGAGTAATAACAGGAAATAAGTTATGGATAAATTAGAGCATTAATAATCATTAGCATAGCGGCAGTGCTTAATGTAAAAAGGTGATTAATTATTTTGTTGTTGTTTGCTTAGTTATGTCAAATTCTGATTGACGTGTGTTTGTTTTAAAACTTTAACTTTTTGTTATTTTATTTAATTTTTTTTCACTACTTTGATGTTTTTATTTCTCTTATTAGTCATTATGACTATACATCATCATTATGATGCCACCTCTGATACCTGATGATGATGATGATGACTTCTGAAGGACATTCCTGTCTCACTAGTATTGCAATACAATGGCAACCACAACAACTCACCATCTAACCCCACCGACAACAACCCCAAACACACACACACACCACTCTACTACCCCACCCTGCTCCACACTTACAGAACTAAAAATAATTGATGCTTATCAGATCTGCCACTCACGCCAACCCGGCTACAGCCAGGAAGACCAATCAGGGCAGAGGGTTGGCATGAAACTGGGCTTAGTGGGTTGTCTTGACAAGAAAGCCTCGAGTAGTTCCTTCCTTTTTAACTCTCTCTCTCACACAGACACACACACGCACAGAAAATGCTGTCGCAGTAATTTAGTACCAAAACTGAATTCCAGTGTGAGTGGAAATTATTGTTCTTTTTATTTGATCGCGCCAAACAGCAAATTCTTGCTCTGATATTTATTTATTTGAACAAGCATTGGGGTACAAATTCAGTTGCGTGTACCTGTATGTATGTATGTGTGTTTGTGTGTTTGTTTTTTTTGTGTGTTCCTTTGGTTTTTTTTCCACACGTGAACCTTCAGGGCAGGATTTCCTTTGTATCACTAAGTAATTCTGAACGCTGATCTAATCTGTCCAGCACCGATGAATGCTAGATTTCATTAGAACAGTATGTGCAATGCCATGCACTGAATCCCGGCCTAGATTTCAACACTTTAATCTAACCCTAGCAAAAACGCAGACACATTTCTTCATATCAGTGTCAAACCAAAGCACCAAAGCGGGAACGATACCAGCAAAGAAATCTAGCCTTGAATATTCAGCGAGAAGCCTGTTTGATGGAGTACGTCAACGAAAAACAAATGAGTAAAACTGGACTGAGTTTTTGTACAGCTTGTATCGGCTACTCTAAATTGTCCATAGGAGTGAATGTGTGTGTGAATGGTTGTCCGTCTCTAAGTGCGATTAACTGCTGATTGAACAGGATGTATGTATCCCGCCCTAACTCACACACTAAGTTATCTGGGATAGACTCCAGCGCCCCCCACGACCCTGAACAGGATAAACGCTAGACAATGGATGAATTCATGAATGAATGAAGTCTTGCTGAGTATCTTGTTACTAACACTAGCTAGATCTTCAACATGAGGTAACGTCGCAGGCGTTCTTTGGTATCTTTGTTACGTTTTTTTTTTTTCTGTCACAGATGCTAACTCGGATCAGGATGTATAAGAGGAATCTGGGCCATATTTTTATCGTTCATTTGTGTCAATGCTCGTCATTTGGTTGATTGGACAGGAATTCTAGCCATTTATAATCAGCCAATATACGCAAGCCTGACAGGATAGTTGGAAAAATACTACCGTTCTCAGCGCAATTATAAACTGCTTTGGTGGTGGTGGACCTCAAAAACCAAGCCAAACAACATACACACTCTGCTTGTTATATTGTCCGTGTGGTTTGTTCTTTTTGGCAGGGGATGCAAGCAGAAACGGCCTCTTGTGTAAAATAAACACATTTGTTAGAGCTACATTTACTTACATGTGTCCGTGACTTTAATTGGATTACGTGCAGCACAGTCATGTATCCGCTGTGCTGAACACACTGAATCAATGACATCATCTTTTACTTATGCACCGGGTTTGGCTTTCTACGCAAAGCAGCTGCACGTGCAAGGCAGATCAGCCACAAGTCTCATCTTTCATTATCTTCTGCATCTGCGAACATTATTTTGAGTAACGCCAGATGATTAAACTAGTACGATGCGAAATTTGCTGAGCGTGCTATTTAGTAGACTAGACCATCCATTCAGGACGGCTCTTCATTAAAAGCTAATACAATGAATGTTGTTCTAGAAAATAAGACATAAGTCTTTTGTTTTTTTCTCTCCGATGATTGCAAAGTCATACAGTCAAACTTTAGGAAGCAATCTGCAGCTGTCTGCTTTATGCATATCTACACGTCGTCGTTCTCTGGATGCTGTAAAAAACGCGCTTTGTTATTATTTCGCTTTTAGTTACCGAGAACGTCGCGATAACATACTTTCACATCCACCGACTTTATGTTCTAAAGCTCGTTCCTACCAGATATGTAGCAGCCAGAGAATAACGATGTTGTGTACATTGCATGCTGACTTTACTTCCTGCTGCAAGCCACAAAAACCACGGAACAAGGTCAGTGTGCACACATGCACATAATCATGGTGTGTTTATAGGGTCTGAGGTGCAGTCGGTGTTTCAGTTCATTCCAAGGGTGTTCGTGGGGTTGAGTCAGGGTCAGGGCTCTGTGCAGGACTCTTAAGTTCTTCCACCTCGACCAGAACACAGCACGTCTTCATGAAGCTCTGGGGCTTTGTGCACAGGCGCATTGCCATGCTGGAGTTTTTCTTAACTACCTCTGATCCAGAGCTTTGCTTTGGATTGCATTTTAGTACGTCCACATACTGTACATGCATGCCAGGGTGTAGGAGGTTAACTGCTGGATCTGAAGACTGGGGTTCGATTCCCAGCACCGCCAAGCTGCCGCTGCTGGGCCCCTGAGCACGGCCCTTAACCTTTAAGTGCTTGGTGGGACATAAATCTAAGTCGCTCTGGATAAGGGCGTCTGTTAAATGCTGTAAACGTTCAAATAAAATAGATGTTTTTCTGTGAATGTTTGTGTGTAAACGGAAAGTGTGGCACCCGTGCAAACTAATCTTCCTCACGGACGAATAAACTAAACTGAAACCGAACAGAACGGCATACAGACGCGTCCGTAGACAACTGTTCCAACTTTGCGCCGACTTCTGCGAGTGTGCTTATGTAATGTGACCACAAACTTTTGGCCTTGTGTGTTATTTTTACTTGCACGTTGCATTCTTTTTTGTTTTTTGTCATGATTTTTGTTCATTTGTTTGTTAGTGTTTTGTTTGTGTACAGTCTTCGCCAGTCCTGTAGGTTCACGGACACCTTTGCATGTGTGTACCCTGGTTTGTTGGTGACGACGGGGACAAGTCGGTCCAGCGGTGATTAGTAGCTGAGCTGACAGGCTTGGCAAGTGGTTATTAGTCCATGCGTGAGAATATGGCATAGCTTTCATGCTTAATTAAGAGACCGGGCGAAGATTGGCACAGCTAGACCTGTTGATAGGCAGTGGACGTTTATCGAGGGCGGTGGAATAGCGTGCTTAAGCTTCTTTTTCATGCTCTTTGTTTCCCCACAGCAAACACAGGCAGGCTTCCCCTTTTCTCGCATGCTAAGTAATGAGTGGGTAGCATGCCAATGAAGGACAGTCTTTAGGGGTGAGCAACGGGAATAGGTTTGGAATTTAATTAAGCTCAAATGACACTCGAGTGGATCAGCAGTGTGAAAGGTAGTCTTAATAAAATACAAAATAAAAAACATATTAGGATGGTACAATCATTTATGGGTTAGAATCCAGAAGAACAAAAGTCGTAGGCAGATCCAGTCAAAAAATGTTTTAATATAATGCATTTTGTAGGGAAACCAACAACAACAAAAACCCTATTTACATTTACAGCATTTGGCAGACACTCTTATCCTGAGCGACTTGCATCCAAAAAGTTCAGGGTTAAGGGCCTTATTTAGGGGCCCCACAGTGGTAGCTTGGCGGTGCTGGGAATCGAACCCCTGTCTCCAGCTCTGCAGTCCAACCACTTAACCACTGATCTACCACATACTCCCCCCCATATAACTGCTGGCTGCTGGAAAAGTGTGGTCAATGTGGCCAGTTTAATTGCTCAGGACCAACAAGGGCTGAATGGACGAATGTCAAACCTTCAGCTAACACACAGTATAATATAATATATAAATCATCAAGTTTACTTTGCAGATTATATGTAATGTCATACATGATGACTTGCGAAACAAAACGAACTTTTGTCCTAATGAAAGTTTAATAGCTGAGTTAAATATTTAATACCTGTCCGGCATAAACAACACTCGCACTGTGAAATGTTGGCATGAGGAAACGAGAATGAAATGTTCAAAGCCAAAAATAGCAGTCAGAAAAGTCCCAGTCCGAATTTAGTCGCACAAATAAAACAAAATGAGCTTTTCGAATGTTTCTGATGCATTTTACAAGCTGGATGTTAATTTAGCAAGCGTTTCTAAACACATGCTAGAGCAAGCAAAAGAAGAAAAAAAAAAAAGCTTAAAATTTGTTAGCCATTCAACGAGTGCTAAAATGACTTCATCATGAATTCCTCGCACCTGAGCTTCATATGAATGCTTGGCATGGCTCGTGAATAGTTTCCAGACTGTGCGTAGATAAACAGATAGAATTGTTTGTGGACGCGACTACTGACAGAGAGGTGGACTGGATTACTGGCGGCCCTCTTTAGAAGAGCGTTATTCTTGGCCTGGGACCGAATCATCTCCATGATACCGAATTAGCTCGTCTCTGTGCAACTTCATCTTGGCAAATGCGGATACCTCGATCCACATAACCGGGCTGTGCTATGCGGAAATCATCCCAAAAACCTGTTTCATCTGAGATGATTCCAAGGACCGTTGAGAGATGTTAATGTTAATGGGAAAAGTTTGTAATGTATTCATTTCTGAACTTTAATTTGATGTATGGTGTGATGGCGAAGTGGTAGCTCAGTGGGTAAGGTGTTGGACTGCTGATCTGAAGATCTGGGTTTGATTCCCAGCACCGCCAGCACTGAGCACGGCCCTTAATCCTCAACTGCTCGGATGTAAATCTGATCAGATCGGATGTGAGCGTTTGCTAAATGCTGTTAATGTACATGTCTGGTTCCTGGGATCATTTTAGGATCCGGCACAAACCGGACCGCGATAAGGATGAATAAAGGAATGGCGAGAGTTTTGACTTGTTCTGGAACAGTGCGTCTAGAAACCACCTCAAACCAGAATAAATCAAACGTATTACTAAAGTATGAACAATAATTCATAAGCATTCTACCAGCAGAGTATAAACGCTTATAAATGATTTATAACCCCGATAAGCTCTTAATATTTAAACCTTCTTAAGAAACCACGTTTGAAGGATGATTGTTCCACAGAAATGAAGTGAAAAGGTGTAAATCTTAAGCTGCCGTAACCTTGGATGTCTTCCAGCAGGGCTGGAGTCCAAAAATAGTTGGATGTTTCCCCTGTTTAGATATTCTTGAGATTCTCGATTCCTTTCATCAGTTAGTGACTCAACGTGGTGTTTTATAGTGAGTGTGTCCTGCCACTGCTCAGAACCGGAATTGTTAGGACTGTTATCTTTAAACATTCTCGAGTCAGCAAAAATGTCAAACAAATGATCATCGTATTCGATATCAGATGTCTTGATGGTCGTGTGCCGAGGATCTTCTAAAAGTAACAAGAGCTCACAAACATTGATGTAAGATCAACTATGATGTTAGTAATACATTTAGGTCCCCACATTTCTAGGTCCCTATTTAAATGCAAGTGAAGTCAAATTTTCCTCGTGTCTAATCTCGTCTGATGAAGCATGTGTAAAGAAGACACTTTGATGAATTCTGAACGGTGCTGATAAACAGGATTGAATACACCAGTGCACCTGCGGCCAGATAGGGTGCAGTAAAGTCGAGAGAACAGCACAGTGATGTTAGTAAAAATGGCCTGAGAGGAAGTCCATAGTAACTCGAATAACAACTCTTTACAGCCGTGGTAATCGGTAAATCATCTCGGAATCTACACCATGCCAAACAATGAGACGACTGGGCTACAACAGCTGAAGACCACATGGGGTTCCAGTCCCTTCAGCCAAGAGAAGGAATCCTATCAGTCACTGGCCTGAGATTACAGACAACAGATTAAAATCTGGCAAAACAGCCCGGTTTGTTTAATAAAGAACTAGTTAATGGGAGAGTAGCATGAATAAGAAGTCTTCTGATTAAAGGCACGATAGGTGATTTTGTTCATAAGCATTTGTTGTTCTGCAGGTTGAAAGTCTGTTCACATTCCGATAGCATTCCTTAAGTTAAGTGTTCTAAATGGATTTATATCGTCTGTGGAAGACGTAGGACGCAACAAAAACATCGTCCAATCAAAACATTCGGTCCGAACATTAAGGTAGGTCGTCCTACCTGCCTGTAAACATATTAGCATATCTCTGCGCACCCTGTTAGCGCAGACAGCTACGTCATCAGAGCTATGTTCCAGCTATAAACTTGCTGTGTGTAATAATGTGTTTATAAAGTATCGTACGTTGGTTATTGTAGTATTACGGTTTTGTACTGTAATATTTACTCACCGCTGTGTTACACACGAGATAATCTCACACTCTCATGTCTTGTCGTTTGAGCCTCTGCTCTGCCCGAGCAATACGTTCATGTGTTTGGGAGGAGGCGTGGCTTTGGCTTTCAAAGCTAGCTTGCTATTCATGGCCTCTCTGAAATCTCTTACCCTACCTTTAAAGTTCATTATATTTTTTATATACAAGTCTTATCGAAGGACCCTAACTCTCACCCTTATGCTTTAATAATAATCATAATAATCGCAGCTACTTGGCAAAAATACATTTCAACTCGACTCTCACCACCCATTCCTAACCCAGCTAACAAATTCATGTTCTGAGAACGTTCTAGGAACGCTATGTGTAACGTTCCGTCAACGTGAAAATGTCCAGTTTGCGTAACGTACCAACAAGATTGTTTGCCCTCAACATTAGGACAACATTCATTGAGTACGAATAATGTAATAAAGAACATTCCATGAACGCTGTTCTAAGAACGTTTTCTGTCCACATTATGAGAATGTGCGTTAACTAGTTATAACGTTATCAGAACGTTCCATGAACATTAGTTAGGAATGTTTGGTCCTAACATTTTACAGAATGCTAGCGAACGTTGTGGGAACGTTCCCTGTTAGCTGGGAAGCAGTCGTCCGTTCCTTGACAAAAGCAGCCGGGTTCTTGCACTGAGAGCATGAACGATAATAATAATAATAATAATCATAATAAAAGTTTGTGCAACAACGGAGTGACTGGTTCTACGTGCATTACGAGTCCTATTCTGATGAGCGGTCACGCCTCTGGGAGTTTGTACAAGTGTGCGGCACAAGACAGCTCTTACACAAGCCTGCCTCAGAGAACCAAACATTTAAGACGGTCTTATTTTTATGACTTACACCTCTGAGACCGCTTTCTTAACACACGACTGATGCCACAGCTGGGTCACGGAACCAACCTCATTGAACCAATCAGCACGCACTCTGCATTGTCTGAACGCTTTGTAAACTCTTTATTATGGCTCTGGGTGTTGGCCGTTTCTATATCCGAACTTCCCCAGTGTTTGTCTTCAGAAAGCCTGTGATTCTATCCTTCAAAGGAAGGAAGCTCGCCTTATAAAGTGTCCGTGTCTTAAAGTTGGCCTGTGAGAAATGAGAGCATTCACGGCATGAGCTCGATGTTTATCAAGCGCCTTCCGGAGGTTCCTTGTGTGATTACTGGCTTAATTAGAAGGGAGCATGTGTTCGGACACTGCGAGCGAATTAGCGGCTGGTCCGAGATTAAATGCAAGCTGATCCTGGTCCTTACGGAGACATGTAGAGTTCAGAGATAAGCTGTTATATAGCAAGACCGAATTGTATTGAGATAGAGGTTACACACACACACACACACATCTGCACCATCTGATCAAAATCCCATATATAGCTAATGGATGCAGATGATTTCCCAGTTGCATAGAGCCCTGACTCGGACTCAACCCCACTGAACACCTTTAGGATGAACTGGAACACAGGCTGCTCCCCAGAACCTCCTCAATCTTACAACGTTTAGTGGAAGTTTTATCTCGGTGGTTAAGGTGCAGGACTGCAGATATGAAGATCAGGGTTCGATTCCGAGCAACGCTCCGCTACCACTGGTGGGTAAACTAATAATACTAGTGAGATCAGACACATTTACATTTACAGCATTTGGGAGACACCCTTATCCAAAGTGACTTACATTTATCCAACTGAGCAGTTCAGGGTTAAGGGCCTTGCTCAGAGGACCAGTAGGTGGCCGCTTGGTGGTGCTGGGAATCAAACGCAACGATCTACAGATTAGCAGTCTTACACCTTAACCACTGAGCCACCATTTCGCTTGAAACTGTCTTGTGTTGTATGATTTCAGACCCTTCCCATATTGGGTACCGAGACAATGTTAATCTTTGATAACATTAAAAAACTCTTTGCCGTGGCAGGATTATTATTAAAGACAACATTTCCACGCTTTACAAAAAAACGTCAGTGTTACTGTTGGATGCCGTTTTCCTATTCCTCTCTCCGGCTTTATCTCGGCCATTTCGTATGAGGGCTGTCGTGACAGGGCTGTTTGTGTCATTTAGCGTCGCCCACCTCAAGTTTGTTTGCAGCGCTCTTTCTTAACACCGGAAATTCTCCATTAGCATGAAGGGCTAATCAAGAGCGCTTAAGGAAATAGGAAATGTTCAGAGCAAAACACCGATCTGCCTCTCACTCTGTTTGAGGAGGGAAAATACATGTTTGGGACTCGACAAGTGAATGAAGTAAATGAAAACACAGTTATTGCATTTCTGTTCATGACTAATCGATGTTATCATGTGAGCAACAATTTATAACAGCAAATTGAACATATCAGTACAAGTAAAAGACATGTGACCTCATGTAAATAATAATAATACAAATATCTACGTTCTTACCTCACATACCAAAAACAATACCGGGTGGTACGGTGGCAGAGCGGTTAGCGCTCCAGCCTCACAGCAAGAAGGTCATGGGTTCGATTCCCGTTTCCCACGGTGTCTCAGTGTGGAGTTTGCATGTTCTCCCTGTGCTTGTGCGGGTTTTCCCCGTGTCCTCCGGTTTTCTCCCGCCTCCAAACACGTGATTGGGCATAGGTGAATGTGCTACTCTAAATTGTCCGTGTGTGTGAATGGTTGTCTGTCTCTAAGAGCAAGGCCCTTAACCCTTAACTCCTCAGTTGGATAAATAAGATAAATAGAAGTCGCCCGGATTAGGGCGTCTGCTAAATGCCGTAAAATGTAAATGTAAATAAATGTTTCAAAATGCCCCAGGGATCGTCAGGCTCTTGTTTGCCTTTGAGAGAGAGAGAGAGAGAGAGAGAGAGAGAGAGAGACTAATCCTGGCACTGTTGCTCCACATCCCTTGAAGCAGGGCATGAGAAGACCGCAAGCCACTGGAAAGGCCACAACCTCCAAGGGATTTTAAAAAGCCTTCCGCTGTGTTGATTTTATTCCCTTTCCAAATGAAATTTCGTGACCATGCTTTGATGCCACACGTCTCTGATTTGCGTTCTTCATGCTAGCATGTTTTGCCATGGGAAGCCTGGGTGCACCGAGTTTCCGTGTGTGTATTTCAGCTTTACAAGCCGCCGCGGGCTGCGTTTCAGGCGCTCCAGTGACGTGCCATGCTGTAGCTGCTAAAGTGAGATGAGCAGATCATCCCAGCGGTGCATGAGGTCACAACTTTTAAGGCACCCGGGGGTTTCAGTGTGCTGGGGCCATCAGGTTGGGAGGAAATCACCCTCATTTCCTGGGGAATGAAACCACATGCTGTGGTTTAGTTTTTTATTTTATTTTATAGAGCAGCCGGTACCCTTTTGCACATTAAGCGCGCGTCCCATGAGGAAGAGGGAGCATGCCAAGTGAGAATGTAACATTTATTAGTGAGTATTATCTGAACGGCACTGCTAAATGCATAAACGCTTGCACACGGCCCCTCTGTGAATGTTAAGCAGGCGTGGAGTGGAGTTAAGGCCCCGCTGAACACCTGAGGCTTATCTGCAGAATTAAGGGACCTTTTCTCCAAGGGAAGGATTTGAGTGCTGTTATTTAGAGCTGCAAATGGTGTGTGCGTGTGTGCGTGTAGTATTGTGTAAGTGTGTGCGTGTAGTATTGTGTGCGTGTGTGCGTGTAGTATTGTGTGCGTGTGTGCGTGTAGTATTGTGTAAGTGTGTGCGTGTAGTATTGTGTAAGTGTGTGCGTGTAGTATTGTGTAAGTGTGTGCGTGTAGTATTGTGTAAGTGTG
>JAOUQX010000029.1:2666257-2678588 GCA_028566295.1 Liobagrus marginatus
AACTAAATACTAAAGGTAATATAGCTATAGCTAAATGTAATTACATGTAATATAGCTATAGCTAAATGTAACTAAATACTAAAGGTAATATAGCTATAGCTAAATGTAATTACATGTAATATAGCTATAGCTAAATGTAACTAAATGCTAAATGTAATTAAATGCTAAAGGTAATATAGCTAAATGTAACTAAATGCTAAATGTAATCTAGCTAAAGCTAAATGTAACTAAATGCTAAACGTAATATAGCTATAGCTAAATGTAACTAAATGCTAAACGTAATATAACTATAGCTAAATGTAACTAAATGCTAAACGTAATATAGCTATAGCTAAATGCTAAATGTAATTAAATGCTAAATGTAACTAAATGCTAAATGTAACTAAATGCTAAATGTAATAAAGCTATAGCAAAATTTAATTAAATGTAATATAGCTATAGCTAAATGCTAAATGTAACTAAATGCTAAACGTTATAAAGCTATAGCAAAATGTAACTAAATGTAATATAGCTAATGCTAAATGTAATCTAGCTAAAACTAAATGCTAAAGGTAATATAGCTATAGCTAAATGTAACTAAATGCTAAATGTAACTAAATGCTAAAGGTAATATAGCTATAGCTAAATGTAACTAAATGCTAAATGTAACTAACTGCTAAAGGTAATATAGCTATAGCTAAATGTAACGAAATGCTAAATGTAATTAAATGCTAAAGGTAATATAGCTATAGCTAAATGTAACTAAATGCTAAATGTAACTAACTGCTAAAGGTAATATAGCTATAGCTAAATGTAACGAAATGCTAAATGTAATTAAATGCTAAAGGTAATATAGCTATAGCTAAATGTAACTAAATGCTAAAAGTGTTTTAGCAATAGCTATAATATAGATAAATGTAAGACGCTCTGGATAAGGGCGTTTGCTTAACGTGACAATTCTATTTGGGGAAACAAATTTAATATCATTTTCTGAGGCGTCACTAAACCTACAAACACATGCAATCCTTCATCTTGGGTGGAGACAAAAAAGCAATAATTCCGTTAATGCTTTATAACCGTAGAGGTTTTGGTCTTGGGCTAACAGATCCTGCCATCTTCCAAGTACAGTGTACATAAGACGTGTTTTCTGTTTGCACATTCAATCAATCATCCACAAAGAAGTGAAAATGTTTCTCAGCAGCTTCTCTTAGACTGTGTACATGATCTAGTAGATTGGTAATGACAGCCTGACTTTATAACTAAGACTCCCTGCAATAAATATGCTTATTAATAATGCAGACATGACCAGAGGCTCTTCGCTGTGCTCTTTACTATAAAGAGAATTGATGCTGTGCGTCATGTTAAGGATCTAGATACGTTTCTGTGCTGATGACGTGCTACTTCAGCACTATATACGGTCGGTCACCGGCGACTAAACAGTCTAAAGGACTGCTTCTGTCTTTTGTAGGTGATGCTATTCTGAGGAATCTGGAAATAAAGGAAAATGCGCTGGTGAGTCGTCGATGATTTGGGCCCACGCTTGGGCGTGTGCTGTCGGCGCTGCTCCACTGAAACGCATTTCAATTCAAATAAATGTAAATGATTTATTTGACAATCTCTTTCTTTGCATGTTAGAGTCAGCTGGACATCCCCTTTCAAGTCAAAGCCGGACACATAGGTGAGTCAACGCCGCGGTAATGTCCAGCACCTGCAGTTCTCAAGCGCTGTATGAATGTACAGTACATGGCGACGGTTTACACGTACCCCATACAGTAGACAATTGTCTAATAGGCTATGACTATTTTTAGCTTTAGCTTTGCACCAAAGCAGCAATCAATGGACAGCGGTTAATTTTCGACATCAAAATCGTTTACTCTGTATCAGTTCATTGTTTTCATAAATGCAACACACTACCGTTTTTTTTCTTCTTCTTCTATACTTTCCATAAAGGTAAAAAAACGATATACCTAGCGTTCTTTTCATTTTAGATGCCAAAAGGTTTTTGTGGCTCCCTGTGTATTTTTTTCCTCTGTGGGAAACGGCTCCAAATGGCTCTTTGAGTGTTTAAGGTTGCTGACCCCTGGACTAGCATATAACGGTATAGTGTATAACGATTCAGCTTTTCAGGGAAATGATGAAGGTGTAAATGATAAGTGTGTTAACAGATTAAATACGCTATTATGTACTGCAGATCTTCCCGTGCGCTTATTTATCTATGTACCTAATGCGTTGTATGATGTTTGTGTCCATCAGGTCGCCTGGAGCTAAAGATCCCATGGAAGAACTTGTACACACAGTCGGTAGAGGCGACGCTCGATGAGGTTTACCTGCTCATCGTCCCCACTGCAAGTAAGAGCTGTTCATCACAGCCACATCTCATCTACATCAGCATTCCTTATATATTGTCTCTTCATCCGTGGGACGTCCCATTGTGACCGTCCTTTATAAATCTTGTAGCTACCTGCTTATGACCCATCGCTGCCTCAAGCAATTATTTTGGGGGTTTTTTATCCATTGTTCTGAATTTAATTTCGATTCCACATATATTTAACCTACAAGGAATGGAACGAGCTCTCTATTATGAATGGTATCCCCGAGTTTGCACATTTTGTGTGAAAAATGTCTCTGTGTCTGTGGGTGCGCATCAGGTATAAAGTATGACGCCGAAAAGGAGGAGAAGCAGCTTCAAGAGGCTCGGCAGAGGGAGCTTCAGAGGATTGAGGAAACTAAACTGAAAGCGGCAGAGCAAGGTGTTAGATTGTAACTTCTATTGAAAAAAAAAAAACCCCAAAACATTACACCTATAAAGTGACTCCGGTTTGAAAAGTGCTAACATTGGGAGTGTGTCATTGTGCAGAAAATCCGAAGCAAGAAAAGCAGGACACGTTTGTGGAGAAACTGGTCACGCAGGTGATTAAAAACCTGCAAGTGAAGATTTCCAATATTCACGTTCGCTATGAAGATAGTGTAAGTGCATCATGTGACCCGATGTCGTTTTACTTCCTGATTTGTGTTTAGCCTATTATGCAATTTCGGTTTGTTTGTTTTTGTTGTTTTTCTTTCGATTACAGGTCACTAATCCGAATTCGCCTCTCTCGTTCGGAGTGTCTCTACAAAACCTCAGTCTACAGGTACGTATGCTACAACAGCTAGTTCCCTACTTGCGCTACAGCTGCGTTCCGATGACCCCATCGTAAATAGAAAATAATGTACATCATACGTCTTAAGGTGGGCGATTCGTACATCGCATACGCGGTGACGTTGCCTGTCTAGCATGCGCAAAACGTTGTTAAAAAGTAGTGACCTTTTATTAGGGACGCACCGATGCTGAGGTCATGCACTCGTAAAAATACACCGATACCTCACATAACGTAATTTACGGTTTTTGCCAGACATACTATTAGCTAGTACTTTTATTTGCAATTGAGAAGTTATGCTGTGAAAAATTGGGGCTAAATAGCCACAAAAATGTTTGCTGAAATATGGATTGAGGGAAAAGGACTTGTTTATTTGGTCACGTTCTTCGGCTATAATATAAATAATTTCTTATTCATCGACTGGCCACTTTGTATGTAAGTACTAGGGATGCAGCGATATCGGTATCGGGCCCAATACCGAGCTCATGTACTCGTACTCAAAAAAAACAAAAAACAAAAATGCAGCGCTTCCAAAGATTGATATCTCGCGTGAAGCAATTATAGTATTTTGCAGACAGAACTGACACTGACACACATGACAGTCACATGTCAGCCTCAGCAGTGTAGAAATATTACAAAATGAATGAGGACTTTCTTTCCTTTGTTTTTAATATGCGTTTTGTTATTATGCCCTTTAGAGTTTTTTTTTTTTTTGCTGTCCTATATTCATTAGTGTTGTTCTTGGAAAATTGCCAAATCAAAAAAAAAAAAAAAAAAAGTATTTTCAAGTAAAGAACATTTCCGCATGGGTGAATTACACAATAATACAGAAGCTAAATGCTGGTGGTGGTCTGATTTAATAAAGTCTGTTTATGTTCCATTTGTAGACCGCAGATGCAAACTGGAAACCCTGCTTGTTGGATGAGACGGCTAAGCTGTTTTTCAAGGTAAAATACACAAATATACCATACACTTTATTCCCTAGTGATCATGTGACCTTCCTAAAGCCTCAAATTCATGTCGAAAATATAGAAATTTAATTTGACTAGAATGAAAGCGCAACGATACAGAGTATTTATTAGCGTAAGTGGGGGTTTGTTTTTTTATGTAATGACTATCATACTAACGATATAGACGGTTAGCAACATGTCAGGTGACTCCCATCCACCAGAATCAACAATATGGCAACAGTTTATGGTGGTTGTTGTTGTTGTTTTGTCTTCAGCTATACACCTTTTATAGACCATCGTTAACTTCTACCTGATTTGGATCGGACAGTTTATGGGTATTTCTGTTTATTATTGTTGTTTTCTAGGCCTCTCGTTTACGCCGTCACATTTTCATATTCCATTCATGTGGCCTGCTGTTAAAAGATACATAAACATTGTTTAGCATGTATGGTAAGAGTGTACAGTTAATTACATTAATTACGTAAATTAAGGGAGTTAATAGAGAAAGTCAACAAGTGCAGCGAAGTTATTGATGCCACCTTTGATTATTTTTAATGACACCCCCCCCCCTCCACATTCAAGTGTTTTATTTCTATAATAGAACCATTAAAAGACTTCATTCCTCCCGTTTGTCTCCAGACTGATGGATTTCCAGCGTCAAATATGTTGACACTGCAACAACATTATTTCATTACGCAAACTTCTATTTACAAACGTCTTTACCAATAGCAATAATTAGATGTTATTTTTTGATGTTGACTTTGTTAATCAAATCTTGACAAGTAATAGAACATTAGTGCGCCGTAATATAAACACGGGATTTGCTGATTTCCAAGTGGAACAGAAATGAATCTTTAATGAATATTTCAACGTGCTGCGATTTACAATACACTATTAATGCCCCAGTTGTGTTTTCTTTCTTTCAGCTCGTCCGTCTGGATAATCTCTTTGCGTATTGGAACGTGAACTCTGAACTTTACTCCATTCACTCTGCCAGTGAAGCCTTGGTGAGAGTGCATTTTCTAATGTCCTATAGGAGTAATTGCACAAATCGTACAAAATTTAACCGCGTTTTTGCCATGCTTTTGTAGCGCCACCTACAGCAAAACATGGCAGTACAGAACTCTGTCCCTCATGACTACCAGTTTAGTGAGTGACTGCTTTCTTTTGTGCTAAACAGTATTTGTTTTCCTGGATGCAGTTTTCAGATTGATATTTTCATTTTCTTTTTTTCTAGTCTTTCGCCCGATATCCGCCAACGCTAAGCTACGTATGAACCCTCGCTCCGACGTGGACTTCACGTCGCCGAAGGTGGATCTGGTTGTCAACCTGCCCGAAGTGGCAGTGGAGCTCAGCAGGCCGCAGGTGCAGTCGAGAATGACGGCTTCAGTTCTGTTTAGTTAAATAAACATTTCTCATATTTGAATAAATAAAGCATACATTAGCTTTATACGCTGTTTGCGCTTTGTTCTTTCGCAGTATGTCAGCATTCTGGAGCTGTTAGGCTCTGTGGATATGATGTCACGTAATCTTCCTTACAGGAAGTACCGGCCAGATGTGCCTGTCCACACCAACGCGTACCAGTGGTAAGCGTTCTTACGGTTGGGCTTTTCATCATCGACTGACCGCCCGCCCGCCTTTCACCACATCTGTGCAGTAGCTGATGGTCTACTTATCTTTAACAAGGATTATTGTACTAGTATTTTCAACTAATATCAGTTAGTAGTTCATTTGTGGCTAAATAACCACAAAAATGTTTGCTGAACTATGAATTATGGGAAAAAGGCCTAGTTTTCTTGCTCCACTTTAAGTTCAGCTGCTATAATATAAATAATACTCATACTGTATGTAAGTACTAGGGATGCACCGATACCGAGCTCATGTACCGGTACTCAAAAAAAAAAAATACCACGATACCAAAGATTGATACCTCATGTGACGTAGTCTACAGTATTCCGCCGACAGAACTGAGACTGACACATGACAGACCCATTGTCAGTGTGGAAATATTGCAAAATCAATTTTTTATTATGCCCAGTGGAGGTTATTGCTGTCCAATATTCATTCATCTCAATTTGAAAATTGCTACATCATCAAAAAAAAACAAAAACAATAAAATGCAGGTATCGGTATCGGCGAGTACTACAAAAAGCAATGCTGGTACACACTCCTTAAAAACTGGTCCCGGTGCTTCCCTAGTAAGTACTGACCCAGAAAGTGGCGTAGAAGTTAACGCTTTGTATTTTTGCTGCGTCGTAAGTCAGTGTAACACACTCTGCTGACGATAATCGTTCCATTTAACATTTGCTTTGTTTCTAATTCTGCCTTTCCACAGTCTTAGCATGGACTGGTTTCTGTAACCACACATATTTATAACGACGTCTGATCCGTAGCGACTTTGTGTTGTTTTATTTCCAATTGACTTTGCTACCAGGTGGCGTTATGCCATCACGGGCATCTTGGAGGTCAACGTCAAGCCTTCGTTGCACATGTGGTCTTGGAAGCGAATCAAATGCCACCGGCAACGAGTGAAACAGTGCAAAGAGCTGTACAGTGCCAAGATCACGAGCAAGAAGCCTACAGAGATCCTGTTGAAGAAACTGGAGGTAAAGCGCGCATTTGGAAAAGAGTTTCTTGTTTCCTTCCAGCTGCGATTAGTGTATTTGTTCATGAATACCAAGTTTTAACGATGGGGGATGTGTTTATGATGTTATGCGTCTAATAGACTCCAGAAGCCTGTAAGTGGCTTGACACTTTTAAAGTTAAACTTAGTTTACATTTTTGGAATAAAGGAAATGAGATTTATTTTAGAACAATGTGTTGTTGTAATTTAAAACCGAATATAATTATTGTTTTTTTTTTATTATTGTCCTGGTCTTTTTTTTTTTTTTTTTTTTTTTCTTTCTTTCTTTCTTCCATCCCAATAAGTTTCCTCTATTTAATGTCGTTTATAGGAGACCGAGAAATGCCTGGATATTTTTAACATCACGCTCGCAAGACAACAAGCCGAGATGGAGGTGTGTGTGTGTGTGTACACGCCTGTGACTTTTGCCTCTAATTATGAACCGGACACACCTAACTACCATCGCTACGGTCATGTTGTAGTCTTCTGTTTCACGTTGAGACTGTCCATTTATGTCTCTCCAGGCGTCTAAAGCTGGCCTACGGATCTACCGGCCCGGGTTAAAGATGGAGGAGGAGCAGTCGCAGGGCTGGTTCGGCTGGATGTGGAACTGGTCTGGAGACGGCGCTGATCAAACCAAAGAAGTCAAGCCTGGAGGTATTGATCGGAGTCACTAATGACTAAACAAATACTAATACTTATTTTTGCACTCGCGCCATGTTTTTTTTCCGTCACCTGAAGCCTCACTTTTGGGCTAAAACCTTTTAGTATTGAGCTTCTTTGAGACGGTGTCCGTTGTTAAAAAGAGCACTGTACAAATAGCTTTGAATCAAACGGCTCATTTCAATTATTCTACCTCTCAATTCTTAAAGAATGTCAGTAATGTGATGTAGGGCTGGCCGATTCATGGCCAAATAATTGATCACGATAAATTTCAACCGGTATCGATAATCACCATTAATGCCGTCTTTATTTCTTTCAAATTTAAAGGCAGCGTTTTGCTCCCGAGTGAAAGATGTAGAAAGCTGTTTAAAAGGACCCCATGTTCAGAACATGACACGAACGCTTTACCGAACAACTGAGCGAGTTCTGCTCTGAAAAGAACTTTTAGAGGTAGAATATTACTAATGAAATCAATATTCATATAATAACTTAATATTAATAGAATGTAAAAAACAATATCTTTCTAGACCATTTAAGAAAGCGTAATATGACGCAACACCTGTTAGACTCAGGCTCAAAGTGCTTTAAGTATGTCGCACATTCACATTGTTCATTTTCTTCCTGTTTATCTTCTGTAAAGCTGCTTTGGGACAATGTGTATTGTTAAAAGCGCTTCATAAATATAATCGAATTGAAAAGTAGGGTTAGCGTCCATAGCGTGTGCAGCATCTCGAAGCCTATATGCTAAACGCGTACACGGAACATTATATAGAAGATTAATTAAACTCTTGTTATCCTTTTATCAAGGAAAATGATATCGTGATAGTTATCGTTGTCGTTTTATCGCCCAGCCCTAATTTGATAAAATAGCTTTAAATGAAGGCCTGCGGAATTAGGGTAAGGTATTTATATCACAGCTACGTGACAGTGTATCGTCCCGTTTTTATATTTTATGTTTAATGTTGCCCTTGCCAGGGGTTGACACACTGATGACTCCAGGGGAGAAAGCCAAACTCTACACTGCCATCGGGTACAGCGAGACCGGCGTCAATCCTAATCTGCCGAAAAATGTGAGTCGGTCCGTTCGGTCAGAATCTGAATTGAATGTAATATGCGTAAATATTAACAGATTGATATGTGACTTAATTGCGTACGGTCATCAATTAATAACAAACACTTAATAAATGAGCAGGCTAAAGACATATGCACAAATTGCACAGAAGCTATGTGTACACTGTATATTTATATTATTATTATTATTATTGTCATATACATATTGCATATAGATGTACATTTGTAATTAGTAATTACTGTACTTATTGTAAATAGTATTTTTATGCAACCAACCCCCCTTTTACACTTTCTCTCTCTCCCTCACCCCTATATACAGCAAACTTTCGGTCAGTCGTCAAAGCATTTCACTGTATGTTGTACTATGTACGATGTACACGTGACAAATAAACTGTGGACTTGAGCTAAACTGTATTTAAGCCTCGCGATGCCTCCTAAACACGCGGTTCATACTAATGCACACTGATGTATCATGCGTTGCAGTTTGAGGACATGAAGGTTCGGTTCCAGCTGGTGAGCATGTCGGTGTCGATCAAAGAGAGCAAAGACAAGCCAGAGATTATCAAACTGTCCGTCATTGACCTGCGAGCTATGCTGACCCAGAGATCCTCCGCGCAGGCTATAAAGTAATCTCTTCTTCTCCCTTAGTACTTTCTTTTCTCCGTGTCCTTCCCTCGTTTCTAGTTACTTTAATCAACATGGTGTATAGTACGGAGTAGCTTCTGTAGGTGACCGCTTGTTGTTGGTTTTTTTTTTTTTTTTGTCCTAACCAGGATCACGACCCAGTTGTCATCGTTCGAGGTGACCGGTGTCTCGAGGAACGGCGTCGCTCCTACGCTGCTGTCTCCTCGGCGCGCGGTGGAGGAAGACAAGCCTCTGTTAAGCCTGATGTTCGAGACCAACCCGCTGGACGCCAAGGCAGATCAGAGACTGCACGTGGAATCGCAGCCACTGGAGATCATCTATGACGCAGTGAGTGTGGCATTGTGAGCGTGTGACCGATTTGAATAAAGAAACAGTTGTGTGTATTTGTTCTAACGCGCGTGTTTGCAGATGACGGTGAATAACATGTCCGCGTTCTTCATGCCGCCGAATGACCTGCAGCTGGACGAACTGACTAACGCTACCCGCACGAAGCTGGAGCAGTTCAGAGACAGAACCTCTACCGGTGCGTGTGCGTGTGTGTGCAGAATACATTGTGTGAATATTTAAAAATAGAAGTGCACTGCACTTCTGCAATAACCACAAGTGACATGATTTAAAAAAGAAATAAAATACGCACCCTTTCATTATGATAGGACTGATGTACATCATTGAGACACAAAAAGTTCTTGACCTAAAGATCAACCTGATGGCCTCCTATGTGATCGTGCCCCAAATGGGCTTCTACGACCCCAAGCACAACCTTATCATTCTGGATTTGGGACACTTTCAGGTACTTTCTGTCACATTGGGATGTTTTTATTCCGAGTGCACTGATAGCAGTTTTTAAGGATCAAATACGAGTACCAGTATTTCTTTTCAACAGGTACCTGTACCTGTTTTTTTTTCTTGTTTTTTTTTGTGATGTGGCAATTTTCTTAGTATAACACATTGAGATTAATGAATATAGGACAATATTAACATTCCGAGGGCTTTGAAATAAAAATAAAAAAAAGGAGAAAAGTCATCAATAAAAAATGTTGGCGTATTTCCACATTGCTGGGTCTGACATTGTGTCTGTCACATGTCAGTTCTGTCTGTCCAAACACTGTAAGGTACATCAATAGTGGTATCGGACTTTAGTATCAGAGAATTTTTACCAGTACAAGTACCGTATTTTCCGGCATATAAAACGGCTTTCTAAACCCAAATTATAATGCCAAAATAGGGGGGGGGTCGACTTATTAACGTCAATTAATACCTGAACGTCAACTGAACGTCAATTAACCAGTTTGGCCACCAGGAGGCGACGTAGAGCATTTTTAGAAATTTTTTTGTTTGTTTAAAGGTCAGAGTGTAACACCGGGCTGGATCAGTGTTAGTGCTTTAAACTCGTATTGCTTTATTTTATTCAACCGCCTACTATAAATACGAATTTCTTTTAAAATTATTATTATTGATGACTATTTTATTATT
This sequence comes from Liobagrus marginatus, assembly GCA_028566295.1. Lineage (NCBI taxonomy): Eukaryota > Metazoa > Chordata > Actinopteri > Siluriformes > Amblycipitidae > Liobagrus > Liobagrus marginatus. The sequence continues at coordinate 2,676,799 of JAOUQX010000029.1, forward strand.
GTTATTATAATTTTTAGTTATTATTATTGTTATTATTATTATTTATAGCAAGTCTTTATGAGGACACACTACCACACACAAAACAGGCAAAAGGAAATGGTCCTGGTTTAAGTAATTGTGCGCTTGTGCTTGTTCCATAGCAAAAATAATTTACTGTTAAAAACATAAACCTAGGCCTTAACATTATTCGACATGTTTTGTTGTAACAGTAAAATTTTAGGTTATTCATTCATTGTATTCTAAATAAAAATTCCTTGTAGCCTACATTTTAATTTTCTTTTGATTTATTTGTTTTTCTTGAAATGAAAAATTGGGGATCGTGTTATATTCAGGCCAATACGGTATATATTACGGTATACTTTTTTGATGTTTCTGATTGTTTTTTTAAAAATGGTGTTGTCTCGGAAGGGGGTAGGGGGGGGTCGGCTTATACTTATATTCCAAATTTTTCACCCGAAAAATAGGGGGGTCGTCTTATACACCGGAAAATACAGTACATTTATGATTGACAAAATGACATTTTGGTTGTACATTTTATAGGCGAAAGCGAAAGGATATGAGAAAATAATAATAATTAGTAGAATTGTATAAAATATTTTGTAAAATCTTACCTAAATTGTGTTTGTTTGTGTGTGTGTGTTCAGATGTCGAGTCAGAGCAAAGCAAATTTGCCGCAGCTCTCGGCGGGGAAAAACACCATCGAGGACATTATGTCTCGAGCTTACGATAGCTTTGATGTCCAACTCACCAGCCTGCAGTTGTTATATTCTAAACCAGGTACGACCTCCTCCACCTCCTGCACCCGTCATACGTCACACACTTGTACAGGCGTCATATTAAACACAGCGGCCGGGTTGTTTTTAGATGGAGACTGGCAGAAAGCTCGGAAGCTGAGGCAGTCTTCCCTCCATGTTCTTGAGCCGGTAGACTTAAAGGTGGTTTTCAGCAGAGCCATGGTGGTTACTGACTCACGGATGGCAAAGTAAGAGTTCTGTCTTTTAGCACTGATAGGATTTCCAGCGTCCAGGTTTATCTCTCTCATTCTTAGGGGGGGTTAGGAACGTATTGGGGGATATATATGTGTCTGTGTGTGTGTGTGTGTATATATGTGTATATATATATATACATACATACATACAGTGAGGCCTCAACTTACGAGTGACCCAACTAACGAGTTTTTTTAGGTACGAGTCGTCTCTCGGCCGATTTTTGGCGTTTAGCTGCGAGCTAAACTTCGTGTTACGAGCCGGCTTCTGTTGGCGGAGCGAACGTCACAATGAACGCATCCCTGCAGCACGTGTCTCACTCATTGTAACGTTGAACTTTAAAAAAACAAAAAGAAAAAAAAACTAACTTTATTGGTAGTGGCCCAGGCATCTGCCTGAGGACGCTTCAAGACTGCGCATGTGTCACGGGGTTTTCGGTTTCACACACACACACGTGCCACTTCTCTCTCTCTCACACACACACACTCACTCACACACACACACACACACATTCTCTCTCACACACGCGTGCATGCTCAACCTCACGTGCGCCGGTTCGCAGACACACGCTTAATCACACACACACCTGATCTTAGTTTGACACTTAGTTAGATGGGGGTTAAATAGAGTGGGTTGTGTTAAGACAGACGCGTTTCATTGATTGTAATGGCGATTGTATGTTTTCTGTTGAGAGTTAGGGTAACGTGAGGTTGAGTGCACGCGCGGCGCGCATGTGAGAAAGCTTAATAAAATATGGAGAAGCTTATTAAAACAAGTTTATTGCATTACATTCTATTGTTCAGT
>JAOUQX010000029.1:2680270-2690972 GCA_028566295.1 Liobagrus marginatus
AGTAGTATATAGTAGTATTTCTAAAATCAATAGATTTCTAGACAGACTACTAATTGATATTTTAATCAATTAATAAATATTTTAAAATATATGTAAATATAATAAATGGGATGTATAAAATGTAATAATACGCACGTTAAAAAAGAACGTGCGCACGTGTCAGAACATGCTTGAAGGTAGAAAACTATTAGCTAGTCTAAATGGAATATAAATCAACTTTATTGCTGTTATGTTTTAAATTCTGTTCTTAAGCATGTAAATATTAATGAAATTATGTGTGGATAATAAAATCAGCAAATGAGATGGAAATAAAGAAAGAAAGAAGGAAAGAAAGAAAGAGAGAAAAAGCAAAAACGTTATCATTATTATTATTATTGTTATTACTAATATTATTATTATTAGTGAAATTATAGGTTTGTGTGTGTTAGAAGTAAAAGGTTAACTCAGAGCAAAGGTATTGCACGCGCGCGCACACACACGCACACACAGACACACACACACACACACACACACACAGACACACACACACACACAGACTCAGTGATGGAATTAGTGAAGCGCTCTGTAGTTTAGATGTTTGTGGATACTCAGTGTGATGTAAATGGTTCTGTGCCGTTAATTAGTTTATGTAAGGCGCGCGGGGCGGTGTTTAGCAGGTTAGCAGGGTGAGGGATTGAGCACCAACACTCAGCACGGGATGGCATTACACCATTACACACACTCCGCCTTTGAACATCAGATAATTCATTCAGGCCCAATATACATCATGTCTTTATGTGGATTGATTAAAAGCTGAAGAAGGACGTCGGAGGAAAACGTTAGTGTGATGAATCTTTCTCCAAACACCTGAACTGTCTAAGCTGGGAGCTTTTTGCACGCCTTCACACACACACACACACACACACGCACACACACACACACGCACACGCACGCACACGCACGCATCATTTAAAAAAATGCAACTACAATAAAAAATAATAAAATAAACTCAGATGTGATGGCTTGCGCGTTAATATCTAAAACGAATTAAATAAAATCGTTCGAATGGAATGAAAAAATAAACATTAGAACTTTTTAAATATTTTCGTATGTATTTAAACATTTCTTACATTTTAATTTTACTTGGTCAAATCCAAAGATTATTTTTTATAAATTCATATTATTTATTCATTCATTTCTCTTCTACTTCTTTATTATTAAGTTTTCGTTCGTTCGCCTTTTTATTTATTTATTTATTTATTTGTTTGTTTGTTTGTTTGTTTGTTAGTTATTGTACGTACCTGCTTATGTATTTATATGTATTTTCTTTGTCATTTGGCTACTTGCTTGCTACATACTCGTTGGTTTGTTCTTTTTGTTTGTTTGTTTACTCGCCACGCACGCACGCACTAATGAGTTAATCAGCAGTCACTTCAAACTGCGGTGGCTCACGTGATATTTTGCTGTTATTTGCTGTGTCAGGGCACGTTTTATGCACAGAAAAGGCATAAAGTCAATAAATAATAAATAAATGTATTATTAGTATTATTATTATTATTATTCTTGCTGATCATTAAAAACAGAAACATTTACAAACCATTCACTTCGATTTTATAAATGTTACAGCAAATCAAAAAAGGTGGGGAAATGTAATAATAATAATAATAATAATAATAATAATAATAATAATAATAATAATCTCATCAATAGTGTGTATATTTGAGGTTTTCTGTAATTCTGGCTGCTTTCTATCTCAGAAAATATGAGTGTTTGTGATGCGGTGGCTGCATAATTATCCTCTTGTGGAGCATGCACAATGGCGCCAGGATGATGAATCGATGGCAGATTGGAAGCGTGGTTTAACTGTCATGTCCCCCCGATAAGGGGGAGCTCAGGGATTGCTCGCTCTCGCTGCTAGCTTCCTAGCCTGCCAGTTTATTAGCGCAAATCCCAAATGTTTAGTAAACTCATTAGGCTCCATCTAACGCTAATTTATCATCATAGATGGACCGTGGGAGGAGAGGGCCACGGAGAGGCCTGTGGCCGTCCGCCCGATCAATCATTGCTATGGCAGCAGCCATATTTCATTAAATCTGCCCGACCCCTGTGAGTTATGTGGACTCCAGTGTGGTGGACGGGCTTCCCAGGCTAACGATGCCCTCTTATGATGCTTATCTACAGGAAAACACTGAGGCCCTTCGACCCTCATCACACACTCACACACACTCACAGCTCCCTGCTTCAACAGCTCTCCAAACACAGAGAGAAAGAGATAAAAGAAAGCTTTTTTTCAAGCGAAGTGGCCAAATTTAAGACAAGAGGCGCACATTATGGATGCCTGTGGGGTTTAAACCTCAAAGGTGGAGATTTAAAAAAAAAAAAAAAAAAAAAAAAAGGTATTCATTGATATTAAAGACAGCTAATTTTGTTATGAATACCCTTCAGTTGTTTTTGTTGTTTTGTTTTTTTTTGTACGTAGTCAGAACACAGGAAACATGTTGTTTCTCTCCTTTCTTTTTTTATCAGGTTTGGTGTCTGAAGTCCAGATGAAAAAGAAATCAGTCGAGATTCAGGCTAAGCTGAAAAACATAGTCATCTTGGACTGCGACAAAGACGCACTCTATAAAAAAGTGAGTCGTGTGAGATCTATTTCAAAAATGAGCTCTGAAGGGCTCATGAATTGAGAAATCAACTTTTACTTGAGCTTGTATCCCGTACGTTTTCAGAACTGAAAGCGTCTTTGTTACTGAAATTAAAGCTGTTACTGATACCAGGCCCAGCCAGCGCCAGATCCTGGAATGTGTCTATAGGTTAAACCCCGCCCCTACAGAAGAACGTCAACGCCTAATTCTGTAGCCCCGCCCACTGATTCACGCATTACCTAGTAGTGAAATAACAAAAGTGGCGCTAAACCAATCGTAGTAGTCGGCGTTTATTTCCAAGTCTTGAATGAAAACTGAGCGTGTTTCGAACCCAGGGTAAAAAAAAGAACCTATAACTATGGACGCTCCGATCGATGATCGATCCTGAGATCGTTATCAGCCAACGATCACGTTATGATTCGATCGGTTCTTACTAAACATGGCCGATCTCATGAGCAGATCTTTGTGTTTACTTATTTTAGTCTTATATTAAGTATCCTGATATACATAGTGTTCTACATAAAAAGAGTCATATTAACATGTTCACTGTATATAATGAATAATGTTTGATTATTTATGACTCTCGTTACATTACATATATTATATCATTACTGTAAACATGTAACTAATATATACAAATATAACAAAGTTAACATCTGTAGTATTACTTTATCTGTAAAAAGGTTAACGCTGATCAGAGAGCTACATATCAGTTACATAAAGCTTGAAGCATCAGGATGGGTATCGGTCCATCACCATGACAACAAACCGGTACTCGATATCGGCTACAATAATCCGGATCGGAGCGTCGCTACATCTTACTTGTTGATTTTGATGCTTTTGAATGTAAAAATACAAACATCATAAGTTGACCTCAGACAACAGTATATGATTTTATATATACATATAAATATATATACACTCATACATACATACATACACACACACACACACACACACACACACACACACACATATATATATATATATATATACACATCATAATTTATATATATAACAAGTCATGTAAAAGTCTGAACTGTTTCTACTAAGCAGAGCCGCATATACCATATTTAAATGACCGTAAGACAATAATGTCCTAACAAGGTGAAGATTTAGAAAGAATGAGACTGAGTTACTTTAATGGTTCCCCTCCAGGCTGTGTCTGTAGCAGATAAGGACGTGTTTAGTTTCCACATGGTGAACTACGTGGACGCCACAGATGGAGACGCCTATACGGACATGCAGATAGTGGACACCAGAGTCACTCTGGCCGTGGGTTGTATTCAGGTCATCTTCGTCAACAAATTTGTCTCGTCAGTTCTGGTGAGTGCGTTAACTGAAAGCAAACCCGACCCATGTTTTATTTATCTATGGCACAAGGCATGTTTCTCTAAGACATGACTAGCAGGACATACAATTCATTTGCATAGCTTTATTATATATGCGTCGCTCACGCACTGGTACCCCTCCAGGCCTTCATCAATAACTTCCAGGAAGCCAAAGACGCTCTAGCCGAGGTGACGGCGCAGGCAGCAGAGAAAGCGGCCACGGGCGTGTTGGAGCTCGCCGAGAAAAGCACGCGCATTTCACTAAAAGTGAACATCAAAGCGCCCGTCGTTTTCCTTCCGCAATCCTCCACATCCACGAACGTCATCGTCGCCGATCTCGGTTTGGTGACGGTCCAGAACCATTTCGAGATCGTGCCGTCTAAAACGCACACTAAAATCCCTCCCATCCTGGAGGTCATGAGCGTGGCTCTGAGCGAGCTGAAGATGTACAGGTGTGGCGCATGCCGGGTCATGTGATTAATTCAGCTAAAGACCGTATTCCTTTAAGTCGGACTTGTTCTATAAATATAACGGACGATCTGTTTCTTTGGTGTCCTTAGAACCACGTTTAGCGATGGCGAGTTCCAGAGCGAGATTCAGTTACTGAAGCCTGTAAATATGGACCTGTCGATCAAGCGCAATCTCTCAGCCGCATGGTATCAAAGCCTCCCTGACAACCAGATCAACGCACACCTCAAGCCCATGACTGTAAGCTGCTGCTTGTTTAGTCCGAAAGCCATTGTGATGTATTTCTGAGGGTAAATTAACCTCAGAAATGTGTGTGTGTGTATTTGCATATGTAGCTAATTCTGAGTCAGGAAGACCTCACTGTGGTTCTGAGGACTCTGAATGAGAACCTGTCTGAGACGTCTGATGCAGTTCCTGCTCCTAAAAGTCCTGATAAGGCAGAGACGGCGTCAGGGAAAGATTCACAGGAAACCGGAGGTACACACACACACACACACACACACAGAGTTTGATACAGTAATTGTGTGACAATCAGGAAAAACCCTCACATGGTGAAATTTTGCGTTATTTCTTGTATACTGTATGTACATCAATCACGTGTAAATGTTTTTAGCATTTTAACATCTGGGATTCCAGAATTCAGATACAGCAACATCTGCTACACACCCCACGCTTCCGTCCCTAAGTAAACTAGGGTTCCCTGGGCCGTATTTTCATACTGCATCATATCATGTGCAGCATTGCGTATAGTGCCAAACATTATATTGAGCATTTATCAAGATGTTATCGTTTTATCGAGGCAAATTATATCGCAATAATTATCGTTGTGGGTTTATCAGCCCAGCCCTATGATATCGAGCGTTGATCGAATTGTTGTTATTGTTTTCTCTGGGGAAAATTACTCCGCACTTTCATCGTTATGGATGGTTTTATCGCCCAGCCCTGATTTAACGTAAGTATGTTTAGTTGTCCCATAAGTGAACGTGAGTGTCGGGGGTATGTCATTTTGATTTCATCAGCAGGGACCACAGTGGTGACCGCAGCAGTGGTGGAGGGACAGAAGACTGGCAACCTGAAAAGCACACTGAAACTCCACTTCAAGTTTGATTCAATGACTCTGGTTCTATACAGCTCAAGTGGAAACGAGGTAACTGTGGGAATTGCACCGCGATTAGCTAGCACAGAATTTATAGACTTAATTATATATCTATATATAATAGATACATATAATCGATACCTTTTTAATATAAAAAGATTTAATGATCTCCAGCGTAGTCACAAGAAGCTCATTACCTGCCGAGACACTTCTAGTGCCATGCCGCACGCCATGGTATATTATGTAGATAATAATAATAATATAATCTCAACCTGCTTGTGTACAGACTGCATTGTTAGACTCTCATGATGAGCAGCTGAAGTTGGCCGAGTTCACCCTGGGCACCATCTCCACTTCAGTGCACATGTTCTCTGACAGCTCCATGAAAGCCTCGGTCAAACTCGCCGAATGCCTGTTGGATGATAAGAGGCAGAGGGTCAACACGATCACTTCCAGGTCAGATGAATAAATCTAAACTAAATCTGGGCAAAAATACTGTATAGGGTGCCTTAACCGTATTTTAACACACCCTAACGGTGACGTCTGGTGTTTTTGTTGTTGTGCGAGTCAGGATGATGGCAATGCGAAAGGGTGCTGAAAAGAATGTCATGGTGGAGGTAAACTATCGGCAGGGGCGAGATGGCACCATGCTCGACACCACAGTTCAGGATCTTTACCTTTGCGCCAGCATGGAGTTCCTACTCACGGTAGCTGATGTCTTTCTGAAAGCTATGGATCAGGGTTTCGCGAGTCATCCCAAGAGCAGCAAACCTGCAGCCACCTCCACCAAGGACTCGGGTTCGTTTGCTAACAAGCCAGTAATCTTCGATTAGCTAAGAATAAATCGGCATGAATTTATTTTTCTAAACGTGTACAGCAGCTCCTGCACAGCCTGTGGTGGTAAAGACCGACATGAACGTGGTGGTAAAGAACCCTGAAATCGTGTTCGTGGCTGATCTGAGTCGCGCCGACGCCCCGGCCCTCGTCATGACGACGCAGTGCGAGCTGGCGATGAAGAGCGACGCTGCCGGTCAGCTCATGTCGGCTACCATCAGTGACCTGAAAGTGGTAGCATGTCCGTTTGTTCGCGGGGAAGATCAGCGCAATGTCACCACAGTGCTGCAACCATGCCAGGTGTTCTTCAGACAAACACAGTCACCTACCCAACCTCAAACAATAGACCTCACCATTACCTCCCTCACACTAAAGGTAAAAAAGCAGGGCGTCCACATATGGCCATTTTACTTTCAGCTTACCTATCAAATTTGACCGGTTGTTTTTTCTCTCCTAGGTGTCGCCCATTATTATAAACACGGTAATCACCATCCAGTCAGCGCTGACCCCTGCTGCCGAGACCCCTGAGGAGTTGGAGAGCCCGGTGCCACCGGACTTGTGGGAGCGCAGGGACTTAAAGGACCTCAAACTCTGGTTCCTGGAGGAGGAGGGAGAGGAAGATGCCCGGTCCCTGGCCCCACTTATACCGCAGGGCGAGTCGCTGAATCTTCGGATTTCTTCTATTTGCTTGACTCTAGAGGCAGGTGTTGGTCATCGCACCGTCCCCATGCTGCTCGCCAAATCCTCTTTTCATGGAGATGTGAAGAACTGGAGCACTCTCATCAATCTGCAGTGCCAACTCAACATGGAGGTTTGTCTGAGTTAAGATTTTAGCCTTAATATTATTAATATGTATTAGTACCATAATAGTCGTCGACGCTTTACTGAAATAGAATTGTTTTTTTTATTTCCATATGATCATAAACTAGGTTTAAATGTTTTGGTTATGTTCATGTGTTTTAGGTCAATTATTATAACGAGATTTTGGGTGTGTGGGAGCCCCTTTTGGAGCCCCTTGAAGACGACGTTAAAGACGGTTTCCGGCCATGGGAACTGGAACTAAAGGTCACACGCTAATAAACGTTCGACTTTAAACAAACCGAAGCCGCATTGAACTGACGCGAGCCCGAATGTGTTAAGATACCGTTTGTTTATTTCATCAGCGTTCTATTTTTTAATACAGATGAAGAAAAAGCCGGTGACGCGTTCCGGAATTTACGATGAGGTGGATTACATCGTGCCGGATTACAAGACCGTGATCAGCATCAATAGCAAAGACCAGCTGAACATTACGCTCTCTAAATGTGGACTGAACATGCTCAGTAATTTGGGAGCGGTATGAACGTTTTTAACGTTAATGCTAGAATACATGTATTCCTGTTTTGACGTTTAATAACTTTTAATTGCTAGTTTTTTGGGGGGGTTTTTGTACCATATTAGCCACTGCAATTGAGTTGTTATTACTGAAACGATTAAAAAACCAAATGTTATGAGTAACAAAGAAAAAGTGAAAAAGTTCAGTTACAGCAGCGCTGGGCAACTCCGGTCCATGAGGGCAACTGTCCACTGCAGAGTTTAGCCCCACCCCTTATAAAACACGCCTGCCTTTTGCTTTCTAGTGATTTTGAAGACATTACTTAACTAGTTGAAGTGTATTTAATTTGGGTTGGAGCTAAACATTGCAGGACAGTGGCCCTCGGGGACCGGTGTTGCCCAGCCCTGGCTTAAGCTTTGTTATTCAACACGGAAAACGAATATTTTATAAAATATCGATCAGAATCTCTCGAAACGCTACTGATGAATTTGTTCTTCTGTCCACGATCCGATCCCAGGCGTTTGCGGAAGCCGCTAAGCAGACGGCGGAGTGTTTCCAAAAGGACCAGGCTCCGTTCGTGGTGAAGAATCAGTTGGGTTTACCGGTGGCCGTTCTTTACAGCGACGTGTTTAAGCCGATCGGGAAGGAATCGGAAGAGCGTGTGGTGGAGCTGCAGGACGGAGAGAGCTTAAACATGGACTACACGCTCACGGCTGCAGATCCGGATCAGTTCTCAGCTATGACCAGCCTAAGCAGCAGAAACTACATACAGCCGAGTAAGAAAGCATGCTTTTCATGTTACTCGTTGTAGCTAAAGTCACCGTCTCAGAAATTGCACTTTTTATCTGATATAATTATATATAAAATTAAATTAGTGTTAAATAAAATAACACTTTTCCCACTGTGTCTAATGAACTTTAATGGGTTTGGTTCGGCTGTCCACTATTAGCGGTTACTATAGAAACGATAACCTACCGGTATATAAAAATATGTACTCGTATATACTAACATATAATATATACATTATATAAAATATGTATTAAAAATAACAAGTGCTGAAATGTATCAAATAGGATTTCGGCGACAGCCTGCACAACTGACAGAGTTGCTCTTATTAGCAATTAATTCATTTCTTCTGACTAATCAAAACGCAGACGCTTATTCCATAATTATAAAGTGGTTATCGCTGAAAGAGCTAAATCATAACTAATAGTTGGTCAGTACGACTAGCATATATGGTCAGCTGCTGTTAAACCGCCGCACAATCTTTCCAGCCCCCGTCGGCCACACCTCAGCCGGCGCCATCCCTCTACTCAAAATCGGCGGTGGCATGTACAGTGTCATGCACCTGGAGTCTGGGGTCACTCGCTTCTTCGCCTGCCAGATTTACTCCAACGAGGGCAGCAAGTTTGTCAAGATCCGGTCACCTTTCCTGGTATCAGCTACTCGATTAAAAATGTTGTTTATATGTGTAAAAATAGCATGTTTTTATAGAACACTTGCTTGGCAGATTTGTTTACTTTTTGATTAGGTAATAATAATAATGACGTGCACAACTGATTTTTGTATTCAGATCATTAATCACTTTTCGCTGCCGTTCCGGGTGTTCGAGGGCTCGACATGTCTGGGCATCTCTCTACCCACTGAGGAGTTCTGTGTTCCCCTTGCATCATACAGGTATATAATAGACAATAGCAGCTACGTGCTTATGTCGTTTGAACATTTGTTAAGTCGGTTGCATTTTAAAAGCTATGGTGCCGTTATAGGTCTGAGCTGACCCTGCAGCCCGTAACCGATGGAGACGAGCAGTACGAGCACTCGGACAGCTTTAACTACGAAAACCTCAGCCAGAAACCAGACGAGTGTGTGCAGAGGACGTGCCATTACCGTGGCAACGCCGTTCGCATTTTTAAAGTCAACATGCTTCCCGTTCTGGACACTGTGATGTCCCACAGCACTCAGGAGGAGTTTGACCAACCGTACGTCCTTCATCTGTGGCCTCCCGTGCTTCTCCGGAACCTTCTTCCCTACCCGATCACCTATAGCTTAATGGTATTTATCGACTTGCTATGCTTTGCTATTTCAGCTGTTGTGTTACCCCTTAGCATTTGTGTTCATTTATGCTAATGACCGCATGTTTCTGATTCGTGGCAGGTCAGTGGCAGCACTGCCCCCACAATGCTGAAAGAAGGCCACTCGTCCCAGCTTCACACGGCCGTCATGGATCACTCAAGTCTGGAGCTGAAACTCCTCGGCTACCTGGAACGAGACTGGGAGGCCAACTACCAGCTCCGGTCCGACCACGACGAGATCAGTTTCGTCACGTTCCACTCGCACCTCTCGGACGAGGAAGTGGACGGGGCGGGCACGAAGGCGGAGCTCGATATCGCCGTTCACGTCAAAAAAGAGATGGGCCAAGTAGATGTAGCCATCCATTCGCCTTATTGGATGGTAAACAAGACGGGCAGGCTGCTGCAGTATAAAGCCGATGACATTCATCGCAAACATCCCAAAGATTACGACATGCCCCTGCTGTTCTCTTTCAAACCACGCAACTTTCTACAAAACAACAAGGTGTGAACGCCGACACGATGCAACGTCACTGCAGGTTTCTGGATCTATCCTAATTAAAACTCTCCGCTCGTTTTCTCTCCAGGTCCGATTGATGATTTCAGACAGCGAGCTCTCAGACGACTTCTCAATAGACACAGTCGGTAGTTACGGTGACGTCAAATGTAAAGGAAGGGCCAAAGATTACCTAGTAAGTATTATTTTTAATAGCAATATAATAATAAGAGCAAAACTAATTTGTTGGCCATTCGGTGGTTTACTACTGATATAGTGTTCTTTTATTCCATGTACTTTATACTGTACATGAATATGCACCGATCAAACATAACATTATAAGCACTGACACTGAAGTGAATAACACTGATTATCTCTTCATCGTGGCACCTGTAAGTGTGTGGGATATATTACTGTTAGTGGGTGGGATATGTTACTGTTAGTGGGTGGGATATGTTACTGTTAGTGGGTG
>JAOUQX010000029.1:2704601-2716063 GCA_028566295.1 Liobagrus marginatus
CTTGAGCAAGACCCTTAACCTCACTTGCTCCAGGGGCGCCGTTTGTTCTGGCTGACCCTGCGCTCTGACCCCAGTGGCCAAATTTGTATGCTGGGATTTGTGGAATCAAAGAATTTCACTGTATGATGTACTGTATGATGTGCATGTGACCAATAAACTCAACTTTAACTTTAACTTTTAATGCCGCCCTCTAGTGGACGTTAAAAAAAAGCAGCCTTTACGTATACACAAGTACATACATTAGTGGTGCTGCTAGTTTTGAACATTTTATTTATTAACTACAGTCACTGTAATAAACATGTACATAATTAGGACTTCAATTGTAAGATCGTGTGCGTGTGCGCCTGTGTGTGTTATTCCAGGCTGGCATTTTTTGAGCTGACTTTCCAGTTCCGTACCACGCAGCAGCTCCAGTGGGAGGTCATCCGCCATTACTCCAAACAGGTCACCTTTTACTTACTGCCACCCACATTATTAAACACATTTCATTACAAGGTATCATGTATACTTTTAAGCTGCTTTGTTTGTTTGGTCCAGGCCATCAAGCAAATGTATGTACTGGTGCTGGGGTTAGACGTCCTTGGTAACCCGTTTGGTCTGATCCGGGGTTTGTCAGCGGGAGTCGAGGCCTTCTTTTATGAGCCATATCAGGTGGGGTTTTACCCTTATTAAAGAGCTAGTGCTATGCCTATGCCAATGGCAGTGGGTACTCTTTAAATACATGTATGTATTTGGTTTGGTGTTCCTCAGGGAGCAATTCAGGGTCCTGAGGAGTTTATGGAAGGTGTGGCCTTGGGTATGAAAGCTCTAGTTGGAGGTGCAGTAGGTAAGAGTTTGTATTTTTATCATCAGGATGACGTATGAGACACGAGGTCTCTTCGGAAGCCAGTTATACCTCTGACTTGTTTGCTTCATGCTCTGGATCCCAGGGGGTTTAGCCGGCGCAGCATCTCGCATCACGGGCGCGATGGCTAAAGGCGTGGCTGCCATGACCATGGATGAGGAGTATCAGCAAAAAAGGAGAGAAGCCATGAACAAGCAGCCGAGCGGCTTGAAAGAGGGGCTCACCAGAGGAGGGAAAGGACTCGTCTCTGTGCGTAACGTGTGATATATCAAAATAAAACAAACACGACAGAGCATACGCGGATATATGCGTAATGATTCGTATCAGCTCATGGGCGTAACGCGGCCTACCGTCATCTGGTGTTACGTTTGTTATCTCAGATATATCCTCGTCTATATAATTAGGACTCGAAGTGTTTTATTCCTTGCATTCCAGCAGTGTAACGATTTTATTTATTTATTTATTTTGATTGTCTTTATCTGCTTTTGCTAACTTTTAAAAGCTGTAAAACTGATTTTTACACTCATTCTAATAGTTTTAAACACCTTTGTGTTTTTATAGTCTTAGTGCTAATGTTGATATCCAACTCCAATCAAAACATCAATCTTAATGATGTCATGATTATTATTTTTATTCCACCTGTTGTCATTTAGGGCTTTGTGAGCGGTATTACAGGCATCGTTACTAAACCCATCAAAGGTAAAGTCGTGTTATATTTAAATATAGCGTAATAAATTTTGGGCATGTTTTTGTGCATAGCTTATCCTGTGTGTGTGTGTGTGTGTGTGTGTGTTGGGTGCAGGTGCTCAGAAAGAGGGAGCAGCAGGTTTCTTTAAGGGCGTTGGAAAAGGTCTTGTAGGGGCCGTGACTCGACCAACAGGGGGCATTATCGACATGGCAAGCAGCACCTTCCAGGGCATTAAGCGGTGTGTGTGTGTGTGTGTGTGTTATGTGCTGGACAAACTGCTTTCTCTTTCTGTGTTCCTCTTTCCTCTTCGATTCCAAACCATTGAAGTGTGTATTTTGTGTGTATTCAGAGCGGCAGAAACATCTCAGGATGTGGAGAGTTTGCGACCGCCGCGCTTCATTCACGAGGACGGCGTCATCAGACCGTATAAAGAGAGAGAGGGCGTCGGCAGCCAGATGTTACAGGTGACATGCTCGCTTCCATCCAGCTGCGTGAAAAAAGCTCGCCGTCCGACACACGGGGTGTATTTAAGACCTAAACAGTCCGACAAAACCAGATTGATTAAAATGATTTACATGATGATGTTTTATTATTAATTCTTTGACCAATATATTAAATTTTGATGCCTATAAGTGTGTGTGTGTGTGTGTGTGTATCTGACGTTGGTCTTAAATACCACCCTTTAATGCTTTGCTGCAATATTCACCTTGCTGGTGTTTAGCTATTTATGTTATTTATTATGTAATCAATTATTCGGCTCGTTAATAAGCTAACGATGATGACAGGTTGGCGTACGACGACGATGATGATGATGATGATGATATTAGGATAGATGCTAGACTACAGATTGAAAACAATTTGATGTATTTTAGGGTTTGAGTTCTCTACCAAGGACCAAGTCCATTCATATGAACTAAATTATAAGTTCTAATTTTTTCCTTTTTGTTTATTATTAATTATTAAAACAACTTGCCTGCAAATCCATTGTTGGGGCTTGGTTGCAAGGGGTGCTTTATTTGTCCCGTTAATCGTGAATTTTGCTGTAGTTTAGTAAGAGATATATATATATATACATACATGATGTTGATGTGCATAGAATATTTGCGTTTACTTTACGTTTATAGTGACCTTTAAAGCTGGACTGACTGTAGCTTTCCTGTGTCTTGTCGTGTTTGCAGAAAAGAGTGGCCCTCTCTGCATGGAATAGTGATACAGTGGACAGTGATGAGGATGTGAATCAGGACTAGCTAGTGAAGTTGTGTTATTAGGCCACGCGATCATGCAGGCGGAACAAGTGCCATTAATATAAACTAACCCGAGTGATTTATTCTTATCGATAAACTTGACGCATCATGACAAGTCTATGTATTATGTATAATTAGACATTTGCGCTTGTGTTTTTCGCTTTATTAAGAATTACGGCGAACATTTTTCATCCTATTGTTTTTAATGCTTATTTTATCCATCCCTCATCCCGATCCCTCCCTTCTTCCCTCCCTTCCTCCCTTTTCTGAAATAAAATCACTCCAAAATTCATGTCTTGTCATTTTCCCGTTCTGATTTCGTTACTCGTCATCACCACGTCAGCGCTGCTAATGTTTCTCAGTCACGTCTGCAAGACCATCGGCGAACACCAAGTCTGGTGCCTTTACTTTTGCACAGATGTTTTCCGTGCCTGACCAATTTCAAATCTTCAGTTTAGCACCGGAGAAACTGCAGCGTCTACGTGATCACACACTCCTCTCAGTTTCATAACGGAGTGTTATTACTATCCAAATATGTTCTAACGTACGAGTTTCTTCCTGAATCGAAATCTTATGTAGAGTGAAACCAACATGTGGTAAAAAAGTGACCAATTGTAAATCAATTTGGTTGTTAAGTCCGTTTGAGATGTTTAAAAAAAACTCCATACATGTTTGAGACGAATGTGTGAACTGATTCTGGTTTTTTTTTGTACATTTTTTTAAATTATTATTTTGTTTTTGACTGTAAGACCCTTTAATATTGTTTTATTATTATTTTGTTTTTGACTATAAAACCCTTTAATATTGTTTTATTATTATTTTGTTTTTGACTATAAGACCCTTTAATATTTTTTGCTGTCCTGCACTTTAAATATTGATTATGAACAAAGATGTATTGCATTATCCCGTTCTTTTTTTATGCGTCTTTATCATTTTTTTATTGTTTGTGTGACATCATCACCGTCATTCCTTCTCAGTCCGTCGTATCATATACAGTATGTAAGTGCGTACTGTGATTTGATTGGGAATTTCCGATGTGCCGGACGTGTCGTAACTTGGTGTGTGTGTTTTGTGTAACCTCCTTATATTTTAGAAAATCGAAAACGGACGCTTTGCGAAGTACAGATACTTCGCTCACGCCAAAGTGAACGAGTCCGATTTCTTGATGATCACCAAAAGGTTGGTGGATGAATCACATGTTTTAGCGCCGTCCGATACAAAAACGTCTCATTTCAGCTGTGTGTCATCATGTGTGACACTTCTTTGTGCAGGGGCATCTTTTTTGTTACTAAGGGCACGTTTGGGCAGCTGACGTGCGAGTGGCAGTATCTGTTCGACGAGTTTACCAAAGATCCGACCATCATAGAAGAGCGACGTCTGCGCATTGAGGCGAAGGTATAGCCAGCACGCTAAGCTCTTCTTCGTTACAGTCTACACACACACACACGCATTTAAAGAATGACCTTTGTTCAGGCTGCATTGCGTTTGTCAACACAAGTACCGTACACTAAATGGATAAAAGTATTGGAACACCTGACCATCACATCTCATGCGCTCTTTTTACTTCCTGTTATATAATAACCTCCTCACTACTGGACAGTAAGTAGATTGTGAGCGTAGCGTGGCTTTGGGAATGCGGAGGTTCTGGGGTGCAGTCGGGTCGGTGTTCCGGTTCATCCCAAAGGTGTCCAGTGTTGTTCAGGGTTGAGTCAGGACAACCGAGTTCTTCCGCTTCATCTTTAACACACATCGTGTCTTTACAGAGCTCAGGGGCTTTGTGCACAGGGGCATTGTCATGCCGGAACAGTGTTTGGGTTTCGTAGTTCTATTAAAGGCATGATGTGTGCTTTTAGCACTTTTTCTAAGATCCATTCAAAGCGTAGGTGTGCTGGTCAGGTGTCCACAAACTTTTGGCTCTACTATAGTACTAGCACAACATTAGCATCCAAACCTTTATTAGTGTAAAATAATGAATGGTGACTCGTACTGTCTTAAGAGGAAATGTTTTAAACATGAGCACTATCGGAACGATATATCAAAATATTCTATAATATAATTTAATCATTTTTATCATTTAGCATCAATTTAATCATTATTATTATAATTAATATTTCACTTTTAATTTTGATTAAAACTTTTTTTTTTAAATTTAAGTAATTAATAAGTTCATTATTAAAATATAAAAGTTCCTAAATTACAAGGACGGGAGGACACACACACACACACACACACGTTTAATGATTCCGTGTCATTCCCAGGAAAGGGTGAAGTCTGTGTTTCACGCCAAAGAGTTCGGGAAGATTATCAACTTCAAGACTCCAGAAATCGCCAAGGTATGCGGCTGCGTCTGCTCCTAAACATCTGCGTTCACACAAATCCAGATGTGGATTCTGCAGCTACATCTTTTGCAGAGAAATAAGTGGTGGAGGGGAAAAAAAAAAGACAATTGAATATAGAATAAATAGTTCCAAGTCTATTTTAAGAACAACCAAATGTGTGTACAGTAATAATGAAAGTTTAGTCACGTGACGCCACAAGGGGATAAATTAGCCGTTTTTAATGATTACAATCTGCTCCGGTGTAGCGGCGGATACAAACAACGATGTGACAAGACAAGTCACGTTTACATGTAAATCTAAACGCAGAAATGATGGTGTGATCGGGTTCGAAGCGAGTGAAATACGATCATCTACGCCAGCGTTTGTGGTCAAATGACACGTGCTGGAGAAATGTTCCGCGTGATCTATTCTATTACTATTATTCTAATACTATTATTCTATTACTATCCGTTTAAAAACAACATCGGAACGTGTCATCTACAGTACCGGCTGCTTTCCCAAAGGTTGCCATTTACGCTTATTGTCCACAAATCTTTTCCTGAGCTCGTTAACCAACACGCTACCTGTGTTTTGGCTAGAATTTGAAGCAAATATCTAGTTCTGGATACTTGGAAAATATTATATATTTGATATATATTTTGATCGAATCTTCTGTCGGTAAATAGAAGAGATGAAGTGCTAGAGTTAGTGGTTAAGGCAGATCTGGGCAACGCCGGTCCTCGAGCGCCGCTGTCCTGCAGAGTTTAGCTCCAACGCTAATTAAACCCAATTAAACTAGTTAAGTAATGTCTTCAAGATCACTAGAATGCTAAAGGCAGGTGTGTTTGATTACGGTCGGAGCTAAACTTTGCAGTGGACAGTGGTGCTCGAGGACCGGAGTTGCCCCCACCACTGGGTTATGGTGTTGGACTGCTGAGAAGAAGCTCACCGGTTCAATCCCAGCGCCTCCAAGCTACCGCTGCTGGACCCCTGAGCAAAGCCCTTAACCCGAAAACTTCCTAGTTGTATAAATGTCATAACGGCGTCTGGCGTGTGCCAGAAATGTAAACCTGAACGTTTAACACCGTGACATAAGATGATCATGGGAATGCTTCTATGATAGCAGAGGGTGCTTTGAGAATTAAAGATAGGACTGAAGGTGAATAATTGCAGCAGTTTTTATTATTGATCAATAAGCTGCTACACGAAGGCCAGATTTTGTGCGAAACTCATTTCTTTCTTTCTTTCTTTCTTTTCTCCCTCCTCACAGTGGGTTCTGACCAAGCTTCAGGATGCCAGGGACAGCCTTCAGAAATAATCTGTATGTCTGGTAGCCTACACACACCGACACAAACAGAGACTCGCTTATCCCTAGTGTGTGCCTTCACTTGTATGCAAACCTACAAAACACCCCACTTTCTACGGTGTAGGCCGTGCGATGGACTGTACCGTCCGTTATAACTACTACTACAACAACAACAACAACTCCGTTCTACTGACCGCTAAGAAAGTTAAGTGTATGAAAGGACGTACGTGTTGTTTACAGCGTCACCGCCTCGTGCATCACAACACCGCGTATGTGTACGTGTCGGCGTTAAACACAGTACCTGTTGTAAAGACGATGGAAGCACATCATCATGCGATCTGGAAACATGAGTCGGAGCAGGAACACCGGATCGTTTTGTTTACACTCTGTTTCCTTTCATTGATAACGCACCAGAGAAACCCGTTTACACGCCGTGCGTGCGTCTCGGAGCTGCATTCCGTCGCCCCGGGTCATTTACTATTACTGTATCAGGAAGCGCTGCGTGTTGCACCGTTTCGAGATTTATTTAACGACCGTCTGAATAACGACCAATATGTTTATGTATTTTATGAATCGTTCAGTAAAAAAAAAACTCAACATGACAGCATGCCATCCTCTGCGACCGTGTTTATTTTTGTACCTGTGGCTTTAGCATGAAGCCTCTCCTTTCGTCGTGTGTGTGTGTATAATGAATGAACTGTTTACAGCTTCCTGACCGTATTATACTGTAAATAATCATTGGCATTGGGACGTCCCGATTTTTGATTTGGATTATGTTTTCCGCCTCTGTACCTTTAACACTCGACTTGGAAATATAATATGCAATAAGACCCCGATTAGCCGATCAACGGCACTAATGTACAATTTGTTTATGAAGTCAGTTATTACAACAGATGACGTTTTGTTTTTTTAATCCAAACATGGGTATACATAATAAATGAATGTATTTTGATCAATTATGCTGGTTGGAATTCAAGCGTGGACATCCTGCTCATATGTGTTGTTGAAAAGAGCAGGGGGAAAAAATTTGATAGTCAGTTATATTCATTTATTAATTAATTAATCACTTATAAATGTGTTCGGTGGGGCAAAATATACAGTATAGGGTGAAGTATATTGTTTTGTAAGTAAAAATTAAGCAAGTATTAACAACAATAATAAATAGCAGAAAATAATAATAATAAGCGTAATAAAATTTAAAGAATATATTTATCTTTCAAAATTCAACAGTATCCTCCGAATTTACTCAACTTTTGTTGCTAACTTAAGAGTTCTTAAATGGGCACTATATCAGTTAGATTCGAATGGGAATAAATGGTGCCCATGACATAAACTGGCCCTTATAGTGTACAACTTTCTGTTTACGATTTAGTGATAAAGTTTTTGATTATGATTTTTTTTTTTACATTGAAATGTTTTAACTGCCACCAATAGGAGCATGGTGTCATAATAATATATAATATATATAATAATAATAGCATGGTGGCATGCGACAAAGCGCGTAAAACACCTTTAAACAGGACTTTTAAAATGTTCAATTGTTCTACTTAAACAGATTTAAAACGATTTAAAATGAAACTGGTTTTGGTCATTTTCGCACTTGTATAGTAAGTAAATATTTCATTTCATAAAATGTTCATTTCTTATACTTAATCAGTATAACCATTTAAAAGCATTAAACATTTTCAAAGATGTTTTCATACAAGAGAGAAATGACCAAAATCAGGAAACTAATTTTTTTTTATTCGACAAAAAAAAAAAAAATCCTAATAGACGAGTTTAAGTATTATGATATTACAACATATGATTTTGTGTCTTTGTACAAAAAAAATGGTGCACATGTTTATTGCAGTTTACACACACATAATCTGCCCCTTTTTAAAAATCATTTGTATTAATCTACAGCACAGTGAAGACAATCTGAGAGTACAAGGTATTTATTTATTTATTTATTCGGCCTATATAGGTACATTTGGTTTAAATACAGAGAAGATAAATCTGTGGAATAAATATTACAAAATCCAACAACTAAACATTTTTATACATCAGGAATCTTTCGCCAAAGATGTCGTCAAAGGGAGTAAATGTGGTTTTACAATCTCGGACATTCTTGAAAAGCGTTTTTAACAGCAATTTAAAAAGCATTGTGAAAGCAGGAAAATGTTTTTTACGTAAACGAAATTTACAACGTTGTTCAAACTAAAACTAAATAGCGCACACGGTTAACCGTTGGCCGTTCGACTTAGGATCAGTGCAAGTTACGGCACATTGGAGGCGGTTTGTGCCTAGTGCTAGAGATTTCAACATTTTTATTTCGTTTGTCATTTTGATAATTTCTAAGCATTTCCTTTTATGCACAGTAAAGAACAAACAAGTCACTTTTTTTTTAGGCATTTAGGAAATCGTTAGATATGCCGCAAAATCATAGACATCGTGACCTTTCCCCAACTCACCACTACGTTCAGCAACTTAAACATCAATCAGCAGCTAAAATCTGAGTTACTTTCCTCTATTTAACGAGTTACAGCCTCAGAAGATCCAGAAAGAAACAAAGCCACAGCTTCATACTCTGAATAAGGCCATCGTGAAGCGTAAACGTATCGCCAATCCCATTTCAGTCCCGAGTTCTTCCCCTAAACACTTCAGGAGCTTCTTTTCGCCATCCAGAATAAAGCAGAGAGAAAAAACATAAAAGGAAGTGCTGTCGAAGAGGAGGCTGGTTTTTAGACTAGGTTGAAATCTTTCAGATTGCTCCTCAGGATGGTGTCCTTCACCGCAGCGAAGATCAGACGGATGTTCTCGGTGTCTGTGGCGCACGTGAAGTGGGAGTAGATGGTCTTATCTTTATCCGGGTTCTGTTCTTGGTACATATCCAGAATAAACTCCTGCGCAGATTTTGTGTCTCCCTGCGGGCCTTGAAGCACATGAGATGATAAAAGAGTTGTAAGCAATTGATTGATGCACGGCTTCGGCAAAGCGCTGATCAGTAGGAAACGAAATGCAGCCCATAATTACCTTTAAACTCTGGAAAGTAGGTGGCTACGTGAGAATAGGCAATCTTCTCCTTCAGAATGTCTGTTTTGTTGAGGAAGAGGATGACCGAAGACTGCTGGAAAAATGGGTAGGTGATGATGGTCTTGAACAGAGCTTTACTCTCCTCCATACGGTTCTGGGGAAAAAAAATGAATAGAAGAACAGAAGAAGAAGACGGTGATCAGCCCTGGTGTTGAGACGACAATTCAACTCGTCTCGAGACTCAAATGAGACGTTTGGATTTGTCGAAGGGCAACAAAAATGAGTTCTAATGAAGGAATGACGCTTTGGAAGAACTGACCTCGTTGTCGGACTCGACAAGAACTTGATCGTATTCGCTCAGCGCCACCAGGAAGATAATTGAGGTCACATTCTCGAAGCAGTGAATCCACTTCCTGCGCTCAGACCTCTGTCCTCCAACGTCCACCATCCTGGTGTTGTCGCGCATAACAAGGCCAAATTGTTCAAATGGCTAATAACAACAGGCTATACACTCTTTATTATACCTGTCATGCTATTATCCTGTCCACTGGTGGAATAGTTATAACCCATCACATCACTTGTCATTGATGGGTAGAAGTGTAAAAGTCGAAATGTAGGAGAAAAACCGCCGCTTATACCTGAAGATGACGTTGTCCAGGTCAAACGGGTACTCGATGATACCAGTGGTGGGCACTCGTACCCTCAGGATGTCTTGCTCAGTCGGGAGATATCCTGGATCAGCAATGCGGTCCAGATCCATCAGGTAACTGTAGCACAAGAGACAGTAGGGAACACATTTTAACTTGCCCATTGTCTGCATTATTTATGCATGAAAGATGAATCACATGTCTGACATGTCTCCCTTAAACTTCAGGGCCGTCCTGTATGGATCAGTAAGCTTAGGATATAACCTTGAGGTACACCTTTAACCTCTTCAAGGATACGAAATGCAGGACATACGCTCAAAGCCCTGAGTTTTAAGATAGATCTTTTTTTTTTATTTTATTTTTTTATAAATGATCAACAATAAAAACTGCCCATAAGTCCCCAACCCTGAATGGGTATCATATACCACTGTTCCAGAAACACCCTTAAACGGAAACCACTCTCACTAACGTGTGCGAGTTTATTTTTGAATTTTAGACTGCAAAAAAAAAAAATACGTCAATTGAGTTGCATGATGATATAACATTAATCTGACTGACTATTTGGCAGAGTCTGTCAGCTGGTATTCGCGGCGGCGGTCGTAACATTCACTGATGCCCGTGTCCTTCCATAGGCAGCGGATGGCGTCCACGATGCTTTCCTCCAAGTCCATCATCTTATCCACGTCCACCTCGAGCAGCAAATCCGCATGGACCTGCAGTCACATATAGAAGGATCCAATCAGGGGCAGTTTCAGGGTTAGGAGGTTGGAGGGGAAACTAAAATAAAACAATGTGGACCTATAGGAACCGTGTGTGTGTGTGTGTGTGACCTGATTATCCGGATTGCCCAGTGATATTGACAGGTTCTCCATAGCTCTGATCATGGACTGGATGGCTGTGATGATGTTCTGGAACACCAGCTTGGTGAACGTTTTCTTGTCCTCCTCAGTGTAGCCGGAACCATGAATGATTCGCATCTGTTTAATAAAGGTACTCTTGCCGCTCTCACCTGTACCTGTAGACGAGACAGAGCGATGGACACACGCTTGTTAGAACTGCTAATCTGTGTAGAAACGCACTATCGATCACGCTCGGCTTCAACCGAACAATTTTTTTTAATCCCAACACATTCGTTGTCTGCTCCACCCATATACACAAATGATGTACATCACGGGTCTCCAACCTTTTAAAAACCGAGAGCTACTTCTTGGGTAGCGATTAATGCGAAGAGCTACTAGTTTGGTATTCACTTCTGAAATAACAAATTTGCTTAATTATTGTAATTAATTGCGTAATTACCTTTAATGATGTTATTATTTATATTTAATGTTATTCATATATGTGAAGACACTGATCATGTTAATGATTTCTCACAATAATTATCAGCAATGATTGAACAA
>JAOUQX010000029.1:2792018-2805540 GCA_028566295.1 Liobagrus marginatus
AAAGCAACAGTGAAAAACCTGAAATTATCATGCGAGTGAAAATATCTCAGAATTTTGATGTGGTGAGTTTGAGTTTTCAGTAAGAGCGTAACACTGTAATTACCTTCTGGCCAATATGATTACTAGTATATAAATCCGACAGGTTCAAGCAGCAGGTATCGTCTGATTAGTGGAGGCACTGAGAGTTGTTTAATGCCCGATTCACAGCAGTAGCGCATCGCCGTGCGGATGACACATCTGGCCAGGTGTTGCAAAGAACGTGGTTGTGAACTGGTGCAGGTATCAAACAGTGAGTCATAAAAGTTCTTGTGTCGCTTCATGAAAAAGAAGGGGAGAAATGTAAGGAACAAATTAGTAATGCATGCGTACATAATATTGCCTAAGCAGTTCAATGCATCAGTATTTAGGTTCGTCAAAAGAAATGACATGCCCCCTTTAAAAGTTTACCGTACACTATATGTAAAAAAGTATTAAAACAACTGACATCCATATGTGCATGTGGAACATCCGATTCCAGATTTAGTCTCACTCTTACTCCTAGGATAACAATCTGTATTCCAGTTCCTCCCAAATGTGTTCAGTGGGGTTGAGTCAGGGTCAGGGTTCCATGCAGGACACTCGAGTTCTTCCGCACCAACCAAAACACATGAAATCTTTATAAAGCTCAGGTGCTTTGTGCACAGGAGCATTGTCATGCTGTAACAATGTTTGCGCCTCTTAGTTCCAGTGAAGGAACAATGTAATTTTACAACATGCACATATATTTCAGAGAACTGTGTTCCACATTTTTGCCAACAGGGGGGAATGGCACATATATGGGTCTGCTAATTAGGTGTCCACAAACATTTGGCCATAAGGTGCATATTTGGATATCTTACACACAACCAGATGTACTTATCTTCCCAAATTAGTTTAATAAGACCCTCAATTCCACATCTCACCGTCACACCTGGTATGTTTCATCAGGTATCGCTTCCCTCCATCTTAGCGTACTCATAAGATGCTCATAAGAATTTATCATCACCTCAACTGTCTTGGGGTCATCATGGCAAATCTGCAACACCTAATTAAGAGTTATACGGATAGTTATTCATATAATTATTAATGCATTAGTCCCTTTTGTTCCAGTGTCAAATAATCAGCAAACAACAAAAATACTAGAAAACAGTTTCAAGTGTTAAATTTCAACCGTATTCTATATAAAATGGTAAGTTATACCTTGTGGAAGTGTTTTGGGTAAACTCTGGCTGCTCCGTAGTTAAGCAGGAGCTGGAAGCAGCGATATGGTACACTGTAAGGCCTTAGCTGCAACATTTTTAACACATACTGCAGGGCTGCACAGCCGTTCATGTCCATGATCTTGGGATCGGCTCCAGCTTCAAGCAGAATCTGCATAAGTGCTTGGTCACAGTTCCAGGAGGCTGTGTGCAGGGCTGTTTTTTTATCTTCTTTCTGGAGGTTTGGTTTAGCCCCATAATCCAGCAGCATGCGGCACACAAGATGGTGTTGCTCACTGTACGTCTGCTCACGGGCATCCATAGCCCAGAATGCAGCAGTTATCAAAGGAGTCTCCATGCGGGCATTGGGAGCATTCACATCAGCTCTGTGAGCGGCGTAAAGGCCAACCAGCTCAGGGATACCAAGGCGTGCTGCTATGTGTAATGGAGTGTCTTTGTCATTGTTCTGGCTTCGCATGTTCACATCTGCTCCTGAGTAAAAAACAGTTTTCATGTGTACACATTTTATTTTATATACACTTAACATAAAGGTCACTTTGTGTATATACAGTTTATAGCTGAAGGCCATCTGATATAATTTGCTATTTGTTAGCCCACCGTAACTCTTTTCATTTTTGTGTAAAAGGCCCACCAAGGGACAACCATTGGCCCTGGCAGTACATCACTGAGGCGCTACACCAATATAACAAACTCTAGTGTATATTAGTTATATTCATCTGTTTAAAAATGATCATTTGCTCAAATTAAACTTCAATAAAAAAATCAAACGTTAAAATAATGTATATGTATTAAAAAAAATCAAATGTTACAGTTTAAGGCCGGTTGGACCCAAAGACGACGACCTATTGCATCACTGGTGGCGGGCCGTTCTAAGTAATAGCACCATTTAAAGGCCAATGTTCTATTAACTATTAAACAAATTATAAACAGTAAACTTGAATCTGGACTTTTGGACATTTAGTTGGTGCTGGTTATTTTCAGACCTTGGAGTATCAGCTGTCTGGCGCAGTCTACCGACTCCTGCGTGATGCAGTAATGCAGTGGGGTGTGACCACTCAGGGACATGCTGTTGATTTTTGCCCCCCAGCTGAGCAGCAGAGCCACACAATCAGCATGAGACACTTCACAAGCCACGTGTAGTGGAGTTTTCCCATTGGGCTTCCTGTTCACTGCCGCTCCACTCTGTAGGAGCACCAAAGCACTCTCCACCGCATTGTGCATCATGCATATGTGTATGGCCATCGCCCAGGACGACTCCAGCTTATAGTCTGGTAGCCAGTAACCTAGAGTGACAAATGTAAGGGTGTTAAAAAAAAAAGTGCGAAAAGTTTATGCCCTACACATGCTCCGGAAATCGAACGAACTGTGATTGGTTGTTTTACTTTTCAGTCGGACACCCTGACGCGATGGCGGCACGTGACTAAAAACGCTAGAGTTGAGTTACCGCACTTTGTCGCCATCATGTGGCAGACCTAATTTACTGCTCGTTTGTTTTACAGTTAAGCGGCATGAGTTACCTTGTTTGTAAGACGCCAGGACTCCTTTTCGGTCCTCCACGTCGAACACGGTGTCAATGTCGAGGTTGCTATTGCGGAGGATTTCGTCCACTTCGGCGGCGTCGTTGTGCTGCAGCGCGGAGAGAAACCGATGCTTCATTTTGTCGGTTTGGCGGTTCAGTGAGTAACAGACCGAGGAGTGTGACCCAGATACCTCGAACTATATTTAGAATAGCAGTCTAAAACCAAACGAAAGTACTGTTGTACGCTGTACACTTATTTGAATTAGAAAAGTCTAAAATGCAAAAAAAAGCACTTGCCGGGGAAAAAAATGGCGTCGACATTTCTGCACGCGCGTGCTTCTCTAGGAGTTGTGGCAGTTGAATTCCTAGAACGCGTACACTATACTAGCACTAAAGTTCTGGCAGTCTAACATGCCCTCGTTACAGCTCTCTTAAGTTTTCTGGTGTCCAAATAAGAACACATTTACTTATGTAAAGGTAAACACAAGTGAAGTGTTCTTTGCAACAAGTTCAGATGCCATAAATAACTTGGCACGTCATTAACTACAGGTACTTACAAAACTACAATTGGTTTCTTTCAGTTCATTATACAGATTTCCCCCCTGAAGTTGTACTTATATATAGAAATGTATTTATGAACATCTATGTGAGTAACTTGAAGCTTTTTAAGCTCGAGATTTTTTTGTTGAGTAAATGTTTTTTTTTTTAAAAATTGCACAATTCTGTTACAGATGTCTGTTGATGGTAACCCATGTTTCCTTAAGCTACTTTGTCCTGCTTGTTTTCCAACTCTCCCTGCCCTATCCACTGCTACTTACCTGGATCAGGTAGGTTTTACCCCATTTTGGGAGTGATACCAATTCACTTGGTCTTCCCACATTCATCTAAGATGGTATTTCGTAGCTTTTAATTTAGCTAACACACCTGATTTATGTAATTAGCAGTGGATAGGGCAGGGATAGTTGGTAAACAAGCAGGACATAGTAGATTAAGGAACATAGGTTGCTAATCACTTCAGGAGTCATGCACATTCATCCCATGAAACATTTGAAATAAGTCACATTTTCTTTATGATTTTCATCTGATAATGCAGCTTTTTCTTGATTGCCTGTAATATCGCGATGATAACTGAGATCAGTTTGAAGTAAGATTGAAAGTCCCATCTTTCCTGAAATGGAATGAAACCTGCATTTACTCATCTAAATCTAAAATAATGAATGATTTATCACTGACGTTTACTTTATCAATGTGCTAAGAAGGACAACAGAAAATAAGGCAAGAGACAGTTTTGGAATAAACCTTCACTGTATTTGTGTGAATGCTTGTATCATATTTACAAGTCAACACAACTCACAAATAAAAACATGGTAAATACATCCATCCTGGAACTAAGGAAGACATGGCACCTTAGAGTCCTTCATGCAGCTATGAGTGAACAAAACAGAGTGGGAAAAGGCTTCTAATGTCATGTTTAAGGTCCAGGAACAGCTCTGTCCTTTTAGTGCTGTGCGTTCTGTCTGTGCTGGAAGAAGCTAACGACTTGACTATTTGGGAAACCAGCTAACTTTGCAGAAAGCACAGAAGCAAATACACTGGACAGAAAGAGTTTCTACAGGCTGATGAACAGCTGCCTCGTTTGTGCGTCTACAAAGTGATGCGCACACAGTTTCAGCAATGTTTGTTGTGTACTAAAGTCTAATAACGATTTATGCATCATGACCACATCAGCATCACCCATGATTATTCTGTGCGTATACACATTCATATAGGCAACCCATTGCAAAGAAGTGATCTCTTATAGCTTCAGTTCACATATTGCTTTAAACTCATATATACAGTATAAAAGTCATGGTATGTTTTTGACTGACAGAAATCTAAACACAGAAGCCTGATTTTGATACATCTAGGGTTACTCAACATAAAGGATAGAAATTGATCACAGGGATCGGCAGATTCCTTCTGACCAATTTTTGGCATAAATATGACTATATAGTATTTTGTTGATAATTTACATTAGGTAATTTTTTTTATTCCAACATATATATATATATATATTTTTTTTTTTCAGATTTGAAAAATAAATAATTAAAACAAACTTCTTATAAGAAAATGGTTCCTGGAACTAAATTACAATAATTCCAAGCATGCTAGGAGCAAATACCATCATATTATATGTGAGAATCTGCACATTGATTTCAGTGCTGCCCCTGCGTTTCTGTTGGTCATCCTGATTTTAAATGCAAACAGAAATGACCTAAGTTCAATTTTTTAAATTAAAAAAAGTTATTTCAACAGGACAAAGCAATAGTATTAAAAAAAAAGACATTCACCAGTGAGGAACACTATGAAAAAGTTGAAATATAAACACAAAGGTGTATAATTACATCAGTAAAACCAACAAAGCAAATGAAGATCTACGAAACTACAGCTAAATATTAATAGAGGAATAAGATAGAGAGAAATCTCATGTATCGACTGTACAGTAACAAAATCACAATAGAATCATGGATTAGAATCAATACTTGCTAGTATTCACTAAATTAAAAGTATTTTAGGGCACTTCTCCCAACCCCAGCACCCCTAACCCCCAACCAAGTATTTTATGGTGAGATGCTAAAGCTGATAAGCATCAACACAGCAGTCTGATGGACAAAATCAAATCTCATTCTGCTTTCCATAAAATAAAATAAACATTTATATCATCATTTTAAAGTCTTCGTTAAGTGCAGGTTTGTCAGCTACTGAACACCATTCTGACTACCATAGTCAGGGGGTTTCACACACTCGGAGCGTCTATGCTATAAAAAAAATCTTTACAGCGGTAGTTTAGAAGGCAGCGCTTTAGTCTAACTGAGGCTCTAGCTGAGTCAACTGACCAATAAAAGCAGGAAGCGTTGAGAGATAAGAAGCAGCAGGATGTCTCAGCGATTCGTTCAGTCATCTTTGGATGTTTTTTGTAGTGGCATTTCCTGTGTGGCTTTACAGTCACATGTTGATGCGTCTCCTTAATTATTCGTTGCTGCTTCAATCCTTGTACTAGACTCAACAGCAGAGTTTCTTTATTAATGGTCACTGAGGGACACAGGACACTAAACAGTAGACTGTGAGTGTTAAAACAGCTACAGGTGTACAGTTTCCACAACGTCCGATGGATTTAGTGCGATGTCTGGGACATTTTAATACTTGGAATGACTTTCTTCTCACAGTAATAATTCCGTATTTCCAGTAAGGGACCAGCGCTGAATCTTTCAGTGAATCACGATCACCTGTGCTTTAAAGCCAAAGAGACTTTCCACTCGGAGTAAACGTCACATCTTGGTGTCAATAGAAAATGGCACATTTTAGATAGATATAGATTTTTTTTGTAAATTTGAAATGTTTGCAGAATTACTACTCATTTATATTAAGCTAAAATGCAAATAAAGACGGCAAAAGAACAAGCGTTTTAAAACCGTTTAAAAAATGATCCCAGTTAAAAGGATCTATTCGGTGAGATGGCTTGGTTTATTTTCTCCAGTGGCAGTTCAGTAGCAGCTCCTCTTCCAGTGAGATTTTAATGTCTGCTAAATGGAGCCCGGAGAAAGAGCCAGAAAATGCTAGACTCCTCTCCAAAGTTGTTTTTGTGACAAAACCTTACTCTGCAATTCCCCTTCCTGGCTCAGAGCTCTTGCTGTTTCTGCAAAACTCTATCAGCAGTTGCTCCAGTTCTTTCATGTGTCATGTCACAACACTTCCGCTGCAGTTTCTCCTTGTTCCTTTGGGCCTTCTCCATCAGCGCCTTCAGATCCTTCAGCTTCATCTTGAACACAACCTGGTCCTGAGAAGAGGCTACACCGAGATCCTACAAGAAGAACATGTGAAACTGAGCAAAAAAAGTTGCAAATTTGAACTGTTAACCAGGGACCGTATTCAGTGTATCGGATCCAATAAGGCAATAATTTTCCAGTCTGATACGCTTGACATTAGGGCTCTTCATAGAAAAATAATGTTTGACCATATTTCCCCTTTTTTAATCCAATAAATATATTACATTTATCTTTACTGGCATTTGATTGGCATGTAATTGCTCATATGGAGATGTTTTATATTAGGACATTTGTTCAATGTTTGTTGAGCCCACAGTAGCAACAATAATGTAAACAGTTTTTTTATCAACATATGAGAATCTTCAGGATGCGAGTTTATGGTTTCTCGCAATTATGTCATGCCTCAAGTGGAGGGAAGAAATAGGCTATTTTTACTAAATAAAATCAGGCCTTACACACTGAACTTAACCCTGGGTAGGACGCAACACGTACACTATACAATACACTAAAAATGACATAAATGAGTACTTTAGACAGGGATACAAAGATCACAATAAAACACTGAAAAGGCATAAACAAAGACATCAAAAGGTAATTCAGCTATGCAATGGGTCTGTTGATAATTTTTACTATCAAAATTCTGTCATGCTTTATTCAATCCTTTATTTATGAGTATATTCTGTAATGTTGTATAATCCACATACTCGGAAGCAGATGTATTTTGCATCTGCGTCTTTCAACATTTCAGGTTTCCTCAGGGAGATTTTTTCATCACTCTGAAAATAATCGTTTGAGATCTAATTCTGGATTTCTATAAATCTGTTTGGGAAAAGGTCTATTAAAATTACAATTATATTTTATAGCAGTTATAACGTGTATATATAATTCTGTAGCTCAAATCGATGTAAGATATCTTAAGATAGTTTTTGTCTGAGTGTGTGTGTGTGCTCACTTTAAGTGCCTCACTGTCAAGTTGTAGGAGCTGCTCGCCGTCAATGTTCTTGGCTGTGAACTGAGGGATGTACTGCTCCAGGTTCAGGCTCATGAGCCAGAGACAAACCTGCTGACATGACCAGTCTGACACACAGCGGTTCTGCACCTGGTACTGCTTCAGAGGCAGTGCTTCATCCTGGATCTGACAAAAACACAGTTATACAGCCGTAACGTTTGAAAAATCGCATAATGTTGACTACAATTATAATATATAAAGAATATCATAAGAATATAAAAGTGGTTACTGAAGATGAATGAAGAACAAATGTGAAATGTAAGAAAATTAGGGACAAAACAATCTGAAAGCAGCATAGCATGACTCATATTTAGCATATGCTAAAAGAATCCACCAAAACAAAGGTGTAAGTCTTACCTCATCATCACTTGTATCCAGACTCTGCCACAAGCAGCACAGGGGGGAAAAAGTGACTGTTAGCAAGAGCACACATGCAACAGCCCCATCTGCTGGCTTACCAAATGCAAAGCTTCTTTTAAGCAGATAGATGAGGCTCATAATGTTTTAATTCAATTTGATGCACCTCTCACCTCATTTGATGAGAGCAAGAGTGCGTGTGAGCAGCCAGTTATCTTGGGCTCAGTGACTACACCCATCTCTCCTGAGCTAGAGCTGCTCACGCTGATGCTATCAATTACAGTAGAAGCCTGAGGAAAGAATCAGTATCAGAGCACATGGGGTGAAAAACGCATGAAACAGCCGGATGTGTGATCCTCTATGATTGTCGCTCATGTTAATAATCAGCATTTAGTTCATTCATTGTTTTTCTTAATTTAGTTTATACACTTAATTAAATAAGACGAAAGTCAGACAACAGTATCTTACAGAAAGAGTAGGAGTACTGATGTGCCTGATGTTTCACTGTCATACTGACCATGCGCTCCCGCAAAATTTGCCAGGCTCACTGTTCATGTCCTCTTGGAAGTGCTTGCACAAAGGATAGTGACATCTCATCCTGTGTTTTTGGAATCTGAACACTTGCAACGTAGAACAACATTCTGGACAACTGTGTGTTCGCATATGTTGGCCTTGTTTTTTTTTTTGACAATCAATTTTCCATTTTGAGGTTAAAACGATTGCCCTGTATGAGCCCTTTAACGTGCTCCTTCGTCAGTACTCACGTTGTGTTTTCTGACACAAGGTCCAAATATAGAATTACAGAGATGCTTTGTTGAGAGCAGAAAGCAGCAGGTTAAATGCCACAACATAAACACCAGTGTTGGTGGAAAAGATAATCAAATTATGTTCAAAATTATGAAGTGTGTTTCTTAATTAATGCTCATTAATCAGAGACCAGCATGATCGTTACAGATTCTTTCTAATAAAACCTTACAGCAAATATCCACTCTCACTGTTGTTTATTATTATAAGTCTGTTTGTACGTGTGTTCTCCACTCCGAACATTCATTCATTTGTTCATTATCTAGCGTTTATCCTTTTCAGGGTCGTGGGGGCGCTGGAGTCTATCCCAACTAACCTAGGGTGTGAGGCGGGGTACATCCAGTACAATCAGCAGTTAATCACAGGGCTAACACTTAGAGACAGACAACCATTCACACACACATTCACTCCTATGGACAATTTAGTGTAACCAATTCACCTATGCCCAATCACGTGTGTTTGGAGTCAGGAGGAAACCGGAGTACCTGTGTTAAACCCACGCAAGCACGGGGAGAACATGCAAACTCCACACAAAACACCCTGGGCAGGAATCAAACACATTACCTTCTTGTATGAGGCAGGAGTGCAAACCACTCTTATGACGTGGTATAACGATGAACAACGCTTGGAAAACTAATGCTTGCTTTTATACACTTAAAGTCAATAACTAACAATTATAATTTACATTTATACCTATTCCAGCCATTCAAATTAAGCTTTGACACCAGGTGAGATTGAATAAGTGCATCTGGGGGCACAGACACATCAATTAACACCTTACATAAAGACTTTATGTAACAAATGTCCATCATTAAGAGGAATGACCAGGCTCACAGCAAGACACAACATTTAAAAAATTAAATTGCACACATAGTGGTGATATTATGCTGAGATTATAATTGTTAGAAAAACTGGGTATGAAATAAAAAGTGTGTAATCCTGCTGGGTCTCCATAAGTGGCCCAGCTTATGTCCTAGTGTCCTAGTTCTCTTGTATGTATGTATGTGTTATATCTTACCTTCCACTGAAGGCCATTCTCAGCCTCAATGGAACTGCTCTTGTCTTGTACACTTCCCGAGGATGTAAACATCTGGCTCTTCACCAGGCTACTGCCTACACACTCGTTTGACTCTGACACACATAACACAAGCCAGGAGTTAGACAACAGAACATCCACACATTTACAACATAATAACAGTGACTTAAGCTTTTCCTTCATTCAGTCTTCCCTTATTGTCCAGGTGCCCTTGCCATTTAATTATAAAGGGTATGAGAAAACAAAACTGTCTCACTGACAAAGCAGCATGTTTCATTGAAGTCTGAGCATGTCCTCTAAGCCACCTCATTCAGTCAGCTCATATCTTAATCAGAATTCCAGCCCTGTCTGCTTTTAGCTCTGTTATTTTTTGCAAACTCAGAATGAACACATTTACACAGAATAAAATACATTGCACATAGAGGTCAGCGCAACTTCATAGGAAAACGCACGTCTTGTTTAGGAGCCCAGTTTGATGGTGCAGGGAATTGAACCCACATTCTTCCAGTCAGCAGGCTAACACTTTAACCACAGATCTACCGCTTCCAATGTGTCACATTCGTTATAGTATTAATTATACTTTATACATTATAGTAATAGTGTTAAGCACTAATGTACATCTTATGAGATTTACATTTCCCTCCTCCTCAACCTGATAAATAAAATGTTTTTAAATTTGCCAAATTAAAACTTTATTTGTCGCATACACAATCGTTCACGGCACGACATGCAATAAAATGCTTTTTGACTGTGCACGCTCATGCAAAAATAAAGACTTAAGATAACAGAATTAACAGTAAAAAAAAAAGAATACAATAGTATATTATCTGTAATAATTACAATAAAAAAACAATACATAACAAGAAATATTTCATCATCAATCATATTATTTATCAGTTATCAAACCTTACACTTTCACCTGAGCTTCCAAAGATAAAAAAAAAAAAAAAATGCTTCTCGCTGTGCACTGATGTATATGTGACAATCATAAATGCTTCTTTAAAACTTAAAGGTGGAAATAAGCACTCATTAGAGCCACAAATGAAGAAGGTAGGTGAAGTTTCAGTTGTCTACTGTGCAACACTGCTTAATGGATATCGGTGTGTGCAGACCTTTTAAATTTGGTTTGTACTGAATGGCTTTGTGGGTCACACCGGCACAGGGCTGAGGCCGTGTGCTGGAGGCTCACCTACAGCAGTGCAACGTCTCTCAGGACACTGTGGTCCGGCGCCTCTCCCGCT
Organism: Liobagrus marginatus; assembly: GCA_028566295.1. Lineage (NCBI taxonomy): Eukaryota > Metazoa > Chordata > Actinopteri > Siluriformes > Amblycipitidae > Liobagrus > Liobagrus marginatus. The sequence continues at coordinate 2,803,029 of JAOUQX010000029.1, forward strand.
CAGCTGTGTGTGGCTGTTGACACCGTTGTTGTTGTTGTTGTTTACCTGAATGCCATTTTGTTTCATCAGCTGCATTAGCTCTGACTCCAGGGCTCCAATCTGCACAGGAAAAAAAGATGTGTGATTATCACATGAGATTCTACTGGTTATCAATTGTTGTTCAAATTCTGACTGTCAACAGTATTGAAATAAACTTTCAGCTTGAATAAACTCTTCTTTGTTGTCTGTGTTACAGCGGCGTGTAAACAGAACAAAATGCCATGTCATGACAGCCTGAAAGTGGAAAGTCTAGAAGGTTTAATACCTGCATCTATGTATCGCTCATTAGTAGTAATGACATCTCCCCAAAATACTGTAAAAATCCCTAAATGAACTCTGAACGTGTGTGTTTTTTTGTGTGTAATTACCCTCACTTGCAGCCCATGAATCTCAACTAAATGAGCCTTTTCCACATCCTCAAGTCTCTTCTTCTCTGCCTCTTCTTTCTGGGCAAACTCTACCTCCCTGAAATCAGAGTAACACTGTTAATAGAACTTCAGGCATCTGTATGTGTGTGTGATTTGTTCCCTGGCAGCATAAGCAGGGTTACATCACACACTCTTGCGTTTGAGGAGTTTTATTATTTCCTTTCTCCAGCACTATTTTACAGCCAGAATAAATGCTCTTCTAAATCGAACTAAACACATTAAACACTAGTTGCTTTTATAGAGATAAAATCCAATTAAAGGCAGTCAGGCTGTACAGGTGCTGTTAGGACTATAAAGATATTTCTCTCTCACACACACACACACACACACACATTTTTTACTGCAGCTTTAGTGCACTTTCTACTCTGATTACACGGACTACAAAAATACGCAGTGCTTTTGTGTTGTTCAGTAGTTTTAAAAAAGCCTGTAAATATTTTCCAATCAGTCAAATCCAGACAAATCTCAAACACAAGATTAACCACTAAATAAGCTCTCAGCCCTAGGGTGTGGATTCAAAGCATTATGTAATAACGTGTGTGTAAAATGTATACAGCTATAAAATGTAGCTTTGATATTTTTCTCTCCAGCCCCCAGTATGTATGTAAAAATCCCTGCTGAAGATCTTACTTCTGCTGGAAATCCTTGATCAGTTTCTTGGCCTTGTTGTATTTCTTCTCCAGGGTTTGGTACTGATTCTGAGCCTCCTTTAAGTGCTCGTTGACAGTGTGACACAGTGTCTGAGCCTCGATCCAGTAGCTTTCTAGCTTTAACATCCTTTCCTTATTATCCTCAATGCTCTGCTTCAGTTGGCTTCGCTCTCGCTCCCAGCGGGCCTTCTCTTTCTCCACTGCTGCCAGCTAGAGAAAGAGAGAGCGAGAGAGAGGAAGGGAATCAATCAATAAACACTACATACTAGCACAGCTAACTCTAGAATTACAGGCACCCTTCAAATAAAAGGTATAAAAGCATTGGACAAGAAGTAAGCTTTAAAAAACAAATCAATAGTCTCCAGATCCTGCTAAAATTCTAAATTCTTTACCAAGCCCGGTGTTATATTGATTATGTTGGTACGTTAATTTTCCATTAACATCACGTCCCAAAGCATGAACACCAGAGACACGGACAAGTTTTCAGTTATCGTTGTGTGACCATAAAACCAGTTAGTTCCTGAAGGCATTTCCTTTGTAACACCTAATAAACAATCATAACCGGAAAGAAAGCAGATCTCCAACACTTCAACCAACAATTCAATGAACACTTGTTTAGCAGGGCATCATGGCTCATATCATGCTCATTCACTCATACTCGTATAAAATGTATGTAATATTAACAAGATGTATTAATCACTTATGAGTAACACATCTATTCATGGCAATTTCCACTTACGTTAACACCATGCTTACTGATACAGCAAGTCAGTCACTGTGCCACTCTTTATTAAAGATACTGTTATAAAATCTCAAATTTAAAGCTCAGAACATGTTTATGGTTAGCAGGACAAGGAAGAACTGTTCTGGAAAGCCCTTGATAACTGCTTAATAAATAAGTTAAGTTCTGAGACGTGTAATCTGTTGATTTAGTATCAATGATAACCAAACACATATACAAAACCTCTGGACCCCTGATCATCTCACCAGCCTTGCTTATTTTCTGTTTTATGTGCTGGGTAATGAGACAAAAAAACTAAGAAACAAAGTCATAGTGTCTATAATGCAGTTATGATATATTCATGCATTATGTAACTTTACACTATAAAGTTTTATACTGTATACATACATGCTCATATTCTTTTATTTCTATACTAGTTCTTTTCAAGATTACAAGTTTCTAAGTATATTATACATTATGACTGTATGCATGGAAAAGCCAAGGTCCTACCTTGCTCTTGAGTTTCTGGATTTCAGCCTCAGTGACTGTGTGCTTGATCTGTAGCTGTGAACAGAAAAGAGAGTAAAGGAGGGAGAGAGAGAGAGAGAGAGAGAGAGAGAGAGAGAGAGAGAGAGAGAGAGAGAGAGAGAGAGAGAATACAATAAAATGATATA
>JAOUQX010000029.1:2844723-2860553 GCA_028566295.1 Liobagrus marginatus
CCCCGCCCCGCCACCGCCACAGGTCACGGCACCATCGCCAGGTCAGACTGGCACAGTCGACCGGGCCAAATCCAAACCTGCCAGCCGAATCAGCACGGTAGTATGAGCAGGGGAAAAGGAAAGGTGCGCTCCTGGGGTTCACTACGAGGTCCCCTTGTGGTAGGTGGAGGAACAGCGGAGAGATTGGAAGACATGGGAGGAAGAAACCGAACCAGGACGGAGGGCAGCAAGAAGAAACGCAACCTACTGAGACTCTGTTACTTTCATTTGCGCTTCCCACAAGTATAGAGGTAGGCGGTGCATAGGGACAGATCACGTGCATATAGACAATAAACGACATTCGGAAATGCACTTTGGGCGTAAAACAGGGTCCGTCATCATGCAGTGGAGTACAGTACAGGGAAATCCATTTTCACAAATGATAAACAGAAGCACAACGGACTTTAACCTTAAGTGTGTTTGATACAGACTCGGTGACAAGCAATGATTTCCTTTGTTTCGCTTCCTTCAATTTGACACATTTTTAGCCATAGCACGTAACCGAATTATAAACTGCTCCCAGGTATCAAACACACATAATTGCACACAAACCTTGACGAACTGAATATGCACAGGAAGTCAATGACCCGTCTATAGCCATAAGAGAATTCGTTCTCAGAGTCAGAGACACGAAGAAACATAAAGAGCTTATCTCAGTCGGCATATTTAATAAAGGAATGTAAGTAGGCCCTGTGGATCAGGGAGATCTACGAACGAACGAGACTTGTTCCTTTACTGCACATACCGCATAAATGCATTCTCCAGAAAAGATTAATAATCGCAATAATCAGTTATAATAAGCATTAATTCTTTCTTTTTCAGCGTGTAGTAAGTCTTGCTCTTTTCCTGTATAAAGACCGTCGTAAAACAGAGGCGCATTCAAAGGGCATACTAATAAGAAACAATTCAGCATTTTTAGGGTTGGCACTCCTATTTAAAGCTTCAATCATTTATTTAGCGATCGGGCCTAAACGAATTCCGAGTTGTCTGTTGGAGAAATGCACAATATGACACAAGTGCTAACCGCTTTACTAAGTACTAAGTTTACTAAGTTACTCTCGTTTTTAAAAATTGCACCTTCATTTTAGAAAGTATTAATATATATTTGTATGCCTGCTGGTAAATCAGTATTCTAAAGGGCTTGACTTTCATTCGATTACCTGAAGGGAGTAAACTTATAAATAAACTTATAAATTAGGGTGTTTATTGATATCAAATGTGCTATCAGTTGTCAATATATGCTCAATAATGCTAACAATGAAAGTGCGATGGATAATTCATATTCTGGGCAGTTTGCTAGAGTTGATCTTTTGCACGTCAGGTGTTCTCGATACAAATACTAAGCTGCCGATCACAGATAGCAAGCGTAAAAGCTTCTATGAAGAATTTGTCTGTATGACTTCGTTTTATTATTGCTAAAAACGACTAATGAGAAATGGGTTTTCCATGGCTAGCAAATGAAGCTAGTCAGAAGTCAACAGTGAGCTCGAGTTACCGCCACAACACCGTGTCTATGGAAATAATAGCTGAGTGAATGAATTCAGTTCAGGAACTTGCGATGGGTAGTCGGTATCATCTAAAAGAAATCCTCCAGGAGGCACTGCAGCTACTCTTACTGTTCCGCTTCCTTTCTAGTCTTAGCTTAACTGAAATGCCTGTATGTCAAATCACATGCATTCCACAAAGTTATAGTGATGCTTTTATCAAACTGCAGGTTCTTTTCTCATTTGTTTTGTTGCTTATTATTAATATTACTGTTATAATTACAAGTATTTGTTATGAAATATTATATGTAAACTATAAATACAACAAAGTCATAAATAAATATATATGTCTATTTTGTAAATAAATCCACTTATAGCTAAAAACTGTGAGATTGTCCTGGAGAATACTGAAATGTGATTGGTGGATTTGATGGACAATGGCATTTACAGAATATTGAAGACTTTGTTCATTGAAGACTATTTATTTATTTCACTCCCCCCCCCCTTCCCCGATTATTTGCTGAACTTTTCTGATTATGTTTATTTCGATGGTGTGTACTACAGAATTTGCATCCAACAAAGGCTTTAGTTGCTTTTTCTTTTTAGTATAAATATAAATGTGTTAATTTTTTTTTTATTGAAGGTATTTAAGTTATTGATTATAAGCTTAGTGTGTAAGTGCACAGTGTAGATGAGGCACTGCCTTTCAACAGGTCAATAAAAAGCCAGAAACACATAACATGAGATGGAACCAATCAAAGGATTTACCATTTTTCTCCAGCTGCATTTCATCCACTTGCATGACTGCAGTTCTTACTAAATAAGAAGTGTTCTATAAACAGATTTGTACATAATATAGCCTATTATAATATGATATAATGTTGTTTACGGAACAGAAAAAAAAACTATTATTCAGGTTTGATTGTGTAAGTGTGAATGTGACGCCTGTGTGAGCGTATATCATTCAGTGTAGGTGAATATTGTATATTTATTTTCTAAGCCTATACTAATGTAGGACTATATGTCACAAACAAGCTGAATGTTCTTTGAAATCTATCAAATATGAAGACATGAAAATTGTGTACAAAACATCTGCAACAGAACACAGAGAGATGTGATTATTTATTGCTTCTAATCTATTATAAAGTGTCCTTGCAGTGGATAAAACCTGGTGTCGTTTCTTTCTTATTGGTTGGTGGTATGTGCAAAATCTTACTGGAAAATAAATTGCCACACATAAAATAGATTGCATAATGTAAGTACTGTTCTTTACTTATTGTAAAAAAAATAATAATAAATACAGTACTGCACTGTTTTGTGTACTGTACTGTACACAGAAGCCTGTAATTACACTTAACCTGTTTTAAACTGTCTACACTGTTTTATTATATTGTAGTATATTTTTTACCTGAGGGTTGCAGACAAGTGAAAAATATAAATTAGGCCATACAAGTGCCTTAATGCTAACTAACAGTTAGTAACAACTGCTAACCATTAGCCTGTCAGCCTTTTTGCTATTATGGCTGTTTCAGTTTTTTTTATTCATTACATTTAAAACGTACTAAGTTTATAAATCTGAGAAAATTCAATATATGGTTTCTCACATGAGCGATAAAAGAAAGGTAATTTTAAACACAAACCGCCTGAAAAATCCCAGCTGCCTTTATGACACTTTAATGCTAGCATGCTAACTAAATTAAAGCTGCATGTTTTTTTTTCAATTTTAACGTGCTGTTAGTGTACATATTTTCCCCCATTAAATAAAACTAAACCAAACATATCCATTCCAATTAAGTGCACGAATTAAAGAAATAAAAATCAGTCTACCAATTGTAACCTAACATGTGCAATTGGTTAAATACTTAAAATCTTATATAGATGAGGAAGAAAATGTACTGAATCATGCTATCGTATATTTTTATAGGATTTTACCATACGTTACTGTTAAGTGTTTCAATTTTTTACTATGAATAATGAATGTACAACATTTATAGTATTTTTATAGCAACTTTATAGTACGTATGAATGGTTAGTTAAATAAGACAAAGTGTGTGTGGGGGGGGGTTAAGGAAGCTCGTTGAGAAATCGCTACTGGGGATTTAACACGTACATGATGGCTTCTCGGCTGAAAATTTCTGGAGAGCGCATGCGCAAACTCAGCGGTTCCTATTGGTTGTCGGAACTTCCGTGTAGCACGATGCCACGCCCCCGCTTTAACAATGTAAAGAGGGAGCTGTATCCTGGTCCAGGTGTTTTCTGCGTGCTTACATGAATACAGCTTTAACTGATTGTAATTTAAAATCTGTCTACTTAAAGTTATAATTTTCAATTCAACAGCTTAACTTTTCACAGGGTAGACCGCAGATGAGAATTGGTCTAGTAAAAAAGAATGCCCATGTATTTGTGTGCAGTTACATATCTAGGGTTAATCTTAACTTTAATTACATAAATATGTTTTTGCAATAGTTTTGTGTTTTTCCTCATGTTCTTAAGACGCATTTAAAAATGTTTAGCTTAAAGTCACAGATTTACACGAGATTTGTTTATATATATATATATATATATATATAATGGGATTTAAATAAACCTGAAGCTTTTCATCTCTTATTATGATTATACAAAGAATAATGAAGATAGTTGGTGACCGGAAAAGAAACAAAATGGCCCATTCACCCCTGCACAAATATAACCTTATATTATATACTTTAGTGATTAGAATGAATAAAATCGCATTTCTGAAGTGTATTCGTTACAATGAAAACAAGAATTACCCTGACGTTACAATTTACCGCACGTCGTGCTTATTACGCAACTAATTTGCAAACAATGCGCACCTTTGCTTTTATTCATTTGTTAAAGTTAGTCGTGTATTAAATCAACAACCTTGTAGTCACAGATTAATAAACATGACTATTCTCGCATCCTCATTACTACTAGAAAGAATGCTGCGATGTAATGTCGTGTTTACTTGTGTAGTATAAAAGAATGCCAACGCTAGTCGTCTGCGCAAACGCTACTTGCCGGAACTATTTTTCGAAGACGACCGTGTGAAATCCTTGTTAGTATTACTCCGCGTCACCTCCATAGGTCTACCGGCGATGTTTGATTAACTTTAGTCTACGTATTTTTCGCTTTCGTAAGCAGCTCATTGTAGTTTTATCGCCACACGCCTGCGTATGATTATATCGTCACAAAGGAGACCGTTCCCGTTAATTCAGCACAGGTTAAGGGGTAAGTTAAAGAACTATGTTATGTGTAACTCGCGCGTGGAAGGAAGACAGTGGTATCCAGTCAAAGCTCAGCATGGATGTTGAGGGTTGTGCTTAGGTCGTGATGAAAACCAAAATGGCGTTTAGCTTGGACAGGACGAACGGGGGATAGTTGAAGAAAACTGGGAACTAGTAGGACGTCTTCGTGCCTGTTTACGTTTCAGGTCCGGTAACAGAAAGTAGTAAAATTTGGTAAGACTTTTCTGCGAATAAGTGCTAATAAGTGTTCGCCGAGAATTCGGTCCTCAGAGTCGCGGAGTGTTGGAGCGCTGGGATGGGCTGAGAGAGCGCAGGCCGCAGAGGTGCAGCCACCCAGAGAGATTGACCCACTGGCGAACAATAGAGCCTGTGATCAACCGAGCCGTTCACACAGACAGGACTTACTCCTCACTAGCCTTGGCTAAATATCACCAGAAGCAGAACCAGAGCGTATTTGTGAAGAAACACGCACACACCAAGTGGCGGAATGTAAGATAATGTGGCCAACAAATGTTTCAACAATCTAACCTTAAGTTTGTTCGTTAGCTCTAGCTTAATTCTCTGGTGTTAACAATGGCATTGCACATCATGTAGGTTAACCCAGACACTGTTTGCTATCTTAATAATATTTATGTTCTGGGGGAAGGGTCATACAAATAAAACACTTAATAAATTGATGGTTTATTTAGCGAGGTTGGGTTTAAATTATACACAGCTGGGCTTGTAAATTAAGTGGCTACTACTGACTCTTAAGCAACTATATACTTATTAGTCAAGTAAATCAATATTTACACTGGTCAAAAATCCTCAACTCAACATGGCCTGGTTGTCTTAATTAATGTTTATTTTATTTTGTTAATGTCGAATACTTAAGCTCTTATCCAGGGATCTTGAAAGTCTTCTGTTCTCTTAACAGGCTACTGTTTTGATCGCTAGCAAGAGAAGCTAATGGCTGCCTTCATCTAATTTAACGTTAGCTTCCATTTGAACCGCGATTTAAGTATAATTAGCAGCGGCTAAGTAGTTTATTTACGTTTTTACTTAGTCAATAAACGCTGTTGGTGTGAAAAAAATCCACTAGTTTGACAATACAACCACTTAAAAAATTCGTGAAAGGATAGTTTGATGCTAGCCGAGTGTCGAGCTAACGCTAGTTAAGCTAGCATCGACAAATTTGTTTTGATAGCGGCGCTTGTGTAAGTTGTGATGCAGTTCTGAGGCTTCGATTCCGGAAGCCGTGAAACACCAGACGTGCGGTAAAAGTGTCAAGTGCCATACCACTGTTTCGTAACAATACGTCGTTCTTTAAACAAAACCGGTTATTTTTTATCGAATATACACCTTAAATTTGATTGTTTTAACTTGGTCTTATTTCGTCTCGTGACTCCGTATCGCGTTATTTTACCGTAATATCACGGTCACGTGGTTTAAATCTTCATTTTACGTGTTTCATCCATGTTTGAGCTGACTCATTAGGATGTTTTCCCCTCTACATGTTTTTGCTTTCGACCCTTTCTCAGTTGTGACAACGTCTCATTATTGTTTTGAACTTTAATGATTACTTTTAGTTTAAACTAATGGCATGGCTATGTTTAAACAAATGTCAGCAATCAGGTTTCACTCATAGCATCATAATTAACATCCACATATCATCATGATCTTTGCAGAGAAGATATCTAACATTCAATAAGTTGAACTTATTGATGACTAGGTGTTCAAGTAGGAACCCCCCACCATATTACGTGAAGCTAATCACATGACATAATGAGTTCGAGTCATTATTGGGTATTAGAATGTAATATTTCCTGGGATTTACTATGATGTCATTGTCTAACAAACACCGCATGACTGTAAGGTAATGTCGGGAGGATAACGTTTTTTTTTCCCCAAATACACTTTTAGCTAGATTAGATCATGTTCAGGCAAGCAATTTCGAGCCCAAAGTCAGCATTTGTTATGTTTTGGCCATATTTTCTCTGTGTGTACTTGTTCGCTTTTTTATTTCAGTTCAGATAAGAGGAAATCTTGTCGTCAGTGTCTCTTTAGTGTTCTAAAAGCCTAACAATTCTCTCTCAGCTGACCCAATTTACTAACTGGAACCAAAAAGGCTTGAGCATTTCCTCTCGCACTTTGATGAGGAATAGAAAAATGCTACTAGCGGTTTGTGTTGATCTGAGAGGAAATATAGAGCTAAGCATGCTAAACTCAATATGAAAAAGTACATGCTGCCTTCATAGAAAAATTCTGTCATATACTTAAAATAGTAAGCTCCTCTCCTGTGTTAATTTATTGGCTTCAACGTTCATTCTCACTGCTCCAGCAGTATTGTTTGATGCTCCACAGCCCTAACACAATAGCCCTCTTGAACAAACAGCTCGAAAGCATTATTAGTATAGTTGGATTTTCCTAAACATATTATTTAAGGCAGAATCAACACTAATGTAAAGAAACTGGTGGAAATTCAACAAGTTAAGCAGAATTGAGTTGTCCTACTTTTAATATCCTTGGTCGGCTTTTGTGATCTGAGTTCATCACGTGGGTGTTTGTGCAGGTACAGCAGATTTTGTTCTGTTCATTTAAATATTCCGACTCTTTCGTGCTGTTTTAATCAGTCATTTCCTGCTCCGTGACCTATCCGTTTTGTCCCTCAATGAATGTAATAACGGTTATAAATTACATTATTATTATTATTATTTTTTTACATATGTTTACTGACAGTAGTGTATAGCACTTGTACATCCTGTGCAGTATCAGCTATCAGAGTAAATCCTGCATGGCTGCTGTCGTGGATTGATGCGTGTAATTCTTTGATGCATCCCTGCACATCCAACCTTCTCTGAAATTGATTTCAGGGCAATGGAGGCTGTCGATGAGTTTCTTCCGCCTCCAGAGTGTCCCGTGTTCGAGCCGTCGTGGGAGGAGTTTGCAGATCCACTCGGATACATCGCTAAGATCCGTCCGATTGCAGAGAAGTCTGGAATATGCAAGATTCGCCCGCCACCAGTAAGCGTTAAACTCCGTGTTCTCTGGGTAAACTACCTGAACAGCAACGTCTGACACTGATGTTTGTTTCCAATGCCTCCTTTGCTTTTGTTTATTTTTTCCTGATTGGCTGGCATAGGGCGGAATACTGCCAGTGTGCTTTATGTACCCTGTGAATTCATCTGCTCATTAATTCGTTCCTTGTCCACAGGACTGGCAGCCACCTTTTGCTGTGGAGGTGGACAATTTCCGATTTACACCCCGAATCCAGAGGCTAAATGAGCTAGAGGTGTGTATACGGATCGAGTTTGTGGACATCTGATTATTGGACTTGTGTGGAGTGGGGGAGCACACCCCTGCCCTGTTGCCATGAATCTGGAAGCACACAGTTGTGCTGAATATCTCAGAATGCTGTAGTGTTACAATTTCCCTTCCCAAACCTGTTCCAGCATCACGGTACACACATTACGCTCCATGAACACTTGGTTTGAAATAGCTCGAATGTTCTGCCCTCGACCCCACTCTACACACACCTTTTGGCGTAAACTGGAGCTAGACTGCACCCTAGTATACACACTCTTGTCTGAATAAATACAAATCCCCATAGACACGCTTCAATCTTTCACAGAAGCACGACATGTGAGCACGAGTGAGATGTCCACAAACATCTGTTCTTTTCTCTATTGCACACCAGCTTTTAGCATTGCTGTATGACCACGTGGTTCGTTAAAATTTCTCTGAAGTTACTGTGTGATGTGTTACCGAGGTATGACCGAGCATGCAGTGGGCATGAGGTTAACTTTTATTTTGTTTTTTTGCAACAGGCTGAGACGAGAGTGAAGCTAAATTATCTGGACCGAATAGCCAAATTCTGGGAGATCCAGGGATCTTCTCTTAAAATCCCCAACATAGAACGACGCATTCTCGATCTGTTCGGCTTGTCCAGGGTACGTTCGGAAAATACCACACTGTCAATTCTGTTTCCTTAAGCAATGGTCATCAAATCTCCTCCGGTTCTAATTCAATTTTCTTTACGTGTGCCCAAAACTGATGTATAATCTCACTCCTATTTTTGCTGGGATGAGAAATATGTCTTATGTTTGTGCGACATTGATACAGGTCCGGGTCAGTTACAAAAAAAGAACAGACATTGCATGATGGCTGTGAATAATTGAAAAAACTTCTTTAACAACAATGAAGGAGTCTGATCTCTGACAGCGTTTGACCTTAACGGCTCAGATCAGTTAAGCTTGTGACTGTAAGCAGATTGTCACTTATTTTACAGATTGTCACAGAAGAAGGAGGCTTTGAGACGGTCAGCAAAGAGAGGCGATGGGCGCGAGTAGCCCAGAAGCTCGGCTACCCACCGGGCAAAAATATCGGCTCCCTCTTGCGGTCGCACTACGAGAGGATCGTCTATCCCTTTGAGATGTTTCACTCTGGCGCTAGCATACTGGTACACAGGAATGCTTTTGTTTATCTTTTTTATTTACTTATTTTTGTTGATCTTGCTGAAGGAACTAGATATTGGGGTGTAACTGCAAGGGTTTGGCAGATCAATAGCGAGCATGGGATCCTGGGACAAGCAGATTTTGTAGTTTTGCATTTAACTAGCATACTAGCTGTCTGTCAGTTTAGTAACGTGCAGTGTTCAGCATCGTCAGACGTACAAGAGTGATTTAAAGTCCATCAATTAATATTTCAATTCTGCTTCGCTAGATTACAACAAAGTGAGCCATGCCCAAACATGTTACAGGGGGGTGGTTTGAGCAACTGTTCAAACCCCAAGACAGTGTGATTGTTTTTTTTTTATATAAAGGAAACCTATTAACTTTGTTAATTAGCTTTAGATCACGTTATCATTTTCTCCGCCTCTCAACTGAATGTTCTCTTGTATATATTTGAATGAAAAATATTATTGCGACACTTGCTGTTACTAATGCAATTGGAATTAAAACCAGTTCGGACGTTCAGAAGAAGAATGTGTGTGTGTGCAGCAATGTAAGCCTCGGCCATATGAAAGCGAGGATGTGGATAAGGAGTACAAGCCCCACTCTATCCCGCTTCGTCAGTCAGTCCAGCCTTCCAAGACCAGCAGTTACGGACGGCGAGCCAGCCGCCTGCAGCCTGAGGTGAGCATTTATTACTGCTGGATCACATAGATAAGAATTATTTGCTCAGTTTTCCAAACTTGGTTACATTGCGCCAACAATACCCACACCCTCTCGCATGGATAGTTTCTCAAAAGAAAACCGATTCAGAGATGTCAGGAAGTTCCTCTGAAATGAAGACAATGCTGAAAAATCAATTCAATCCAGTCCAAAATGTCATTCATTATCTAGCGTTTATCCTGTTCAGGGTCGTGGGGGCGCTGGAGTTTATCCCAGCTAACTTCGAGTGTGAGGCCGGGTACACCCTGTACAATCAGCAGTTAATCACAGCGCTAACTCTTGGAGATATTTAGAGATACACAATTCACCTATGCCCAATCGCAAGTGTTTGGAGGTAACCGGAGTGTTTGGAGGAAACCGGAGTACCCAAGGAGAACAGGCAAACGCCACACAAACACCCTGGGCTGGAATCGAACCCATGACCTTCCTGCTGTGAGGCAGGCGTGCTAACCGCTTAAAAATGACATGCGAAAAAAATGTACCTTAAGATTAAACATTTGTAAACAGTTGGGTCTGACCGTATGCGTTCTCGGATCCGTGCCCCCGTGAATCACGGTCATGCCTGCAAGAGTAAACAAGTATCATTCTGATGTAACGCGCGTTCTCCAGGGCACCTGTCTAACTACACCTTTTTTTGCTGATCATGCAGCAACATTTCAGGGCAAGTTCACGGTGTTGGGATCAGGTAAATTGTGTGCAATAATATTGCGTCTAAAACGTCTGCACCCATGTGTGCTTGCGCAGTAAACGCCTTAGTGTATCGTAGATGCACCTCAAAACTGCATTTAATAACAACCTGAGCTGTTCCTTAACCTTACATAATGAAACCCTACCATTAAAGCTGTGTGTGTGTGAGAGGAAGTGGAGGATAGAGGTTAGAGGAATTACAGGAAAGGAGTTAGCATAGCTTTTTATATTTATATATCACTACAGTATAACAAGACCTTCTGGCTTATAGTTATACTGTACATGCGTTCGCTTATAAGAGCCGTCAGCATGCTTTGCATCTTGAATTGCAAAACCTAGCTTTCTGGTTCCGTTGCTTTACTGCTCGCTTAAGTCTAGTTCCTCGCCCTTTTCTAGCACGCTTGTGAAGTGTTCCTCCTTTTGTGTAAGAAATCGTTAGCATTTTGCAGCTGCCTTAAATGCCTCATCATTGGCGGTTCACTATGGAGCCGGAGGGGCTTGTTGTCGTTTCCTTCTTCAGTCATTTCAAACACTGCTTTTCATGCCTTTGTCACATCTACACTGGTATTTTTAATCCTTGGCCACATTCGCATTATTAAAGCATTTATGTTTTTTAAGTTGTCTTTGGCTCGAATGCCGCAGTCACTCGCTTTGCTTTTCAAACTGAGCGGAAGTTAGTGTGGGTTAATTCAGAGCGCCGCAAATAGAAATACTGCCATGAAGTTACACAAAATGTTCTGTTGTTTTTATGTCTGTAATAATACCATACAGAGGGTCAGGTCAGTGTGGGTCTTTGTGGAAAATGTATTAAAGTGTATGACATGGCTCCGACAAACCCCAGTGTACAAACACACGTACGCATCCTGTCCATGTTCTTCCTCCTGTGCCGTACTGTCAGTTCATTGATGTTTTGTTCACTCCTGTCGCCTGCTTGTTGTCTCTGAAGTCTGTTTTGTTACGGATGTTGTCTCCCCATGCAGGGTCCAGAGGATCCGACTCATCACCCTCTTACCACTGGCTCTCAACACGGCTCCTCGGTACTGCCTCTCGCTGGCCCTCGCGCTTCTACCTTCTCTCCTCTCTTCTTTGCCCTTACGCTCATTAACACGTTTCCTTCTCCCACACACTTTCTCTTGTGTCGCTCTTGTGCAGGTTTGCACAAACTGTCCTCCCTCACCTATAACCATATACGTGTGCTACTAACTGTTGTGAAAACGCCGGAAAGCAGTCTCACTAAAATGAGCACTAAAACATGCCTGTCTTGCTGTGTATAACCTCGCTAGCTTGTTTGTGGTGTTCCTCCCGGTTCTCTCGTTTTAGATTGCTTATCGCTATGGGGGGGTCTGCTGCTCTATAACGCATTTACTCTTAACTTGGCTGCTGCTTTTCCTGCGTTCATGCTTTCTGATCGATGACCGCGAACGTCCCGTGTATTGCGGTCATCGCCAGGGCCTTGTAACGTTTATCTCCGGCTTAGCAGTTAATAGTCAAATAAATCTGGATGATTTCAGTTTTACTGTTCATCTCATTGCAAATTGTAACATTTCGTTGTCTCACTTTCAGCCGGAGCCCACCGAGGAGGACATAGAGAAGAACCCAGAGTTAAAGAAACTGCAGATCTATGGAGCCGGACCCAAAATGATGGGACTCGGCCTGGTGGCTCGGGACAAGGCAAGGAAGAAAGGTAAATACGCGGCAAAGTAAACATCAGCGTTCGAGAGAGCAGTTCTGTCTAAAACCGCATTCGGCACAGGCACGAAAATAAGTCACTAAGCAGCCGTCAGGGGATTTGGGGAAACTCCACCCCTTTTTCGTTCAGTTTAGAACCCGTTTGACTTATTATTGTATTGATTTAACCTTGCAGCTAGAAAGATACATTGACTGCTTACGTGCCTTCTGTTACAGTTGATGTATTTAAAAAAACAAATCCCCTGTTCAGGGGCTAATTATAATTTTTTGTGTTGGACAAGTCTTCTGTGAATTTACAAAACAAAGGACTCGAGCAGCATAGGGATTTTACATTGTTTACAAACCTGCGTCTTATTTATCCTAGTAAATCACCCACTAGTCAGCAATGTGGCCTACATAACTCAGCCCTGCTTTCTTTCCCTCAGATGAACTCCCCCAGACTGTTATAGTTAAGGACAACAGCAGCATTAAAGAAGAACCCGGTGAGACGTTAATCACAAAGTCCGAACCGGACATTCCTCCGCCGCCCCCAAACCTC
This sequence comes from Liobagrus marginatus, assembly GCA_028566295.1. Classification (NCBI taxonomy): domain Eukaryota; kingdom Metazoa; phylum Chordata; class Actinopteri; order Siluriformes; family Amblycipitidae; genus Liobagrus; species Liobagrus marginatus. Next base: position 2,857,562 of record JAOUQX010000029.1, read on the forward strand.
ATCATTAAAGACGAGGTGAAGAAAAAGGAAGAAGTCGACGAAGGCCATTCGGTCAACCCGAATGTTTCTATTAAAGACGAACCCTGCACCAAGATGACCATGCGACTGAGACGCAACCATAGCAGCAGCGCACAGTTTGTAAGTGTGTGTGCGTGCGTGTGTGTGTGTGTTACGGTAAACAGGGGGATTTTTATGCAAATTGCTGCTCAGTATCATAAGTCGAGAGCCGGCGTGAGAGACTTTTTACATTTACCCAACACAAACTGTCCATGTAGAAGAAGTGTTGTTCTATTTAAGATGTTTAGTTTACATATGATTCAGCCAACTGTAAAAAAACAAAACAAAAAAAAAACTGAACACACGCTGACTTCCTGTGCTAATATGAAATTATCACGGTATTTCATGGGCACTTCAACTAGAACAGAAATAACGGCGTAGTTCCTGTTTTGCTGTAGCGTTGTAAGCAGGTAGCCCATTTTGAACAAGATGTATGCTAAGCAGCCGTAACAATTAACAATAAATTTAACCCTGTCCTGTTCCTTAAACCATATCCGAAACATTTTGCAGCGTGGCAGCTTGCTTTATTTGCCGAAAGAGGCCAGTGATTTCTGTGCATGAAGGAGTGTCACTTATTCTGCAACAATATTTATCGTTCTATGATGGTAAGATCTACATGTATGCCAGGCTCTAAGGTTTCTCAGCATCACGCTGCTTTTCCTTGGCTTCCCTTCTTCCCATAAGTGCATGCTGTTGGCATTCTCTCTGTACTTAAACGATGCTCACACCTGCCTGTCTACACATCGTAAACAAAAGCAGGGTTCATTAGATCAGGTTACCTTCCTCCATTGTCTGATGCTCAAGTTGTCATGATTATTTTCCCACCTCAGTAGTCCTTTTGTAAGGTCAGACCATACGGACTACCGGTCACTTCTCACAAGCATCAGTAAGGTGTGTGTGTGTGCGTGCCCATGACTTTCACTAGTTCACCACTGCTCATGTCTGTCCATTATTCGGAACACATCTCTGCCGTAAGTCGGGGGCTAACTGTAATCAACGTTATTAATGTCACCGGTCAGTGGGTTTACTGTTATTGCTGGAAAGTTCAGGTGTTATCTACAGGGAAGGTGTGCAGGTCACTGGCGTTAATTTTTTTTTTCCGTTTTTTTTCCCCATGGCTAATTCATGTTCCTAAAAGAGAGTGCGTTGCAGTTTGCTAACCCGTAACGCTTTGTATTCCCAGGTGGACTCATTCGTGTGTCGTATGTGTGGTCGAGGTGACGAGGATGAGAAGCTGCTGCTATGTGATGGCTGCGACGATAATTACCACACTTTTTGCCTTCTCCCTCCCCTCGCAGACCTTCCCAAGGGTAACTGGCGGTGTCCTAAATGTGTAGCAGAGGTGAGGCTTGAACAGCGACCCCAACGGAACACACCGTTGCTTTTAATGTCTGGTTAGAGTGTTGGGATCGAAACGAGAGTAATATGCTACAGGGTATGAAAATCTGACCGGTATGTACTGTCTGGTTTGTAGGAATGTAAGAAACCCACCGAAGCGTTTGGTTTCGAGCAGGCTACACGAGAATACACGTTACAGAGTTTCGGTGAGATGGCCGACGCGTTCAAGGCCGATTACTTCAACATGCCCGTCCACGTGAGTTCATTCGCGTGTCATTGTTTGCCACTCCTTATTCATTTGGTGAACTTGTAAATGTCTTAAAGGTTACTGTTAAGCTCTATAATAAAAAAAGAAAATGTGTGTGTGGATGTTTAGATGGTCCCAACAGAGCTGGTTGAGAAGGAGTTTTGGCGCCTAGTCAGCAGTATCGAAGAGGACGTGACCGTCGAATACGGTGCTGACATTCACTCCAAAGAGTTTGGAAGCGGTTTTCCGGTCAATAACGGCAAGAGACATCTAACCGAAGAAGAAGAGGTTTGCATCGTTTCTCCTCTCCTCTAAGCGTTTTCACTTTTCCACAGCAGTGACGCTGTTGTAAGCATTCTGGTTCTGTTCAGGTGTATGCACGCAGTGGCTGGAACCTGAACGTGATGCCGGTGTTGGAGCAGTCAGTATTGTGCCATATCAATGCCGACATCTCGGGCATGAAGGTGCCGTGGTTGTACGTGGGCATGGTCTTCTCGGCCTTCTGCTGGCACATTGAGGACCACTGGAGTTACTCAATCAACTACTTACACTGGTAATAATACCACATCGCTTACAATGTGTAGATGCTACTGTATATTTTGGGGTTTTTTCTTTTTTTGGGATAACGTTGTATAACATTTTAACTCAATGATCAATTATATAAGCGTATAATAAAGTTAAGATGTTAAGCATAGAAGTACATTCATTACAAAAATAGAGATCCTGCTGAAATAAATGGGAAACGAATTCTATTTTAGGGGGGAGCCCAAAACCTGGTATGGTGTTCCTGCAGTAGCAGCAGAGAAGCTTGAGGAAGTGATGAAGAAGCTCACTCCTGAACTCTTCGAGTTCCAGCCGGATCTGCTCCATCAACTTGTCACAATCATGAACCCCAACATACTCATGGCCCATGGAGTGCCGGTCAGTAGCGCGCACACACACACACACACACACACCAGGCTCACTAGTAGACGTGTGTCACAGCATATGGTGGGAGTTAAATGCACAAACGAGCTAACTGAATACTTAGCAATCAGGTTTCACGCGCATTGCTTACATTTTTCTTTAGCTTGTTAGGGCTGCTCGATTATGGCAAAAAGCATAATCACGATTATATTGGGCAATATTGAAATCACGATTATTGGTGGGTGATATGATCAAAGTCTGTTCATGGTACGAGTCATTTTAAATGTCAGTGAAAATTCCCAATTATCCATACTTCGGCGATAACTAATACGGCTACAGGAGACAAGCGTTAACAATAAAATAACAAACAAAATGTCCAGATGGCACCGGGTACACATCCAAAATGGGAGCAACTTGATATGAAACTTCATTAATAACGACATA
>JAOUQX010000029.1:2923069-2935106 GCA_028566295.1 Liobagrus marginatus
GATGGATGGATGGATAGTTATAAAGGGTTCAGCATGGGGTAGAATGATAAGGGCTTTAGTTCTAATGAACAAAGCCAGAGAAATATTACTAAGCATTATATTTTCTCCAGGAGATCCCAGAGGTGTTTCTGAAGCAGTTCACAGATTCCCCTGTCCAAGCCTTACAGAAAGCCAAGGAGGTGCTGGAGATCTACTTACAGCTCATCACACAAACAAACACAGCCGTGGACTGGAACTGTGCATCGGAATACAGCGACAACTACACAACTGTTGTCATTACCGAACTGCCCAGCACACACAGCACACACAGCACAGGTACACACTAGACACACCGACTGTACGTTTTGCATGTTGTAGCACAGGTCTAGTGGTAATTGGTCAGAAGGTGTTTTATAATATGCACTTGGGCTATAATTAAGGTACTCATGTGGATGTTATCAGGAAAGTAGTGTGATTAAGGGTCTGCTGTATCTTCCTCAGTGTCCACACTCGTGATGCTGGGACAGAATGAGCAGCACTCATATGATTTGAGTTTCTATAAACCGGGCTTCATCGTGTTAGCAGTGACTGGTGGAATCTTCCTGCTTATCAGTGTCTCATGCCTCATACACCAAAAGGTAGGCTCTCCTGATGTCTCTGGTGGCCAAATGTATTCTATCTCCTCAACTGTAGAGCAGTCCACGTTCGTGGTTGTCACAAAGCACACAATACATACAGGTGTAGAGGATGCCTCTATATGCTTTAGCATTAAATGATGCCTTCATCATGGTGGCAGAGCGGTTAGCACTCCTGCCACACAGCAAGATGGTCATGGGATCGATCCCCCCCCCCCAGGGTTTTTCTGTGTGGAGGTTGCATGTTCAAATGAATCAGATGATTTATTCAGTGAGCTTTTCAATGAATGCTATGTTGATTCAGTTTTCTGATTCTTAAGTGTTTTTAAAAATGGTTCCTTCAAAAAAAAAAAAAAAAGACAAATTAAGAGTCATCTGCTATTAATCAGACTGATTCAGTTTCAGCTGCAGCTGTGTTTCCCTGTGCTAATAAAAAAAAGTATAAATAGAAATGTTCTCCAGATTCCTATAATAATCATACAGACTAAATAGTACATAACAGAAGAATTTTTATATTAAATAAGTTTTCTTGGTCATTTTTAACTATGTTTATTGTAAGCTGCTGTAGGTAACCTGGATAAGATCGAGGTTGTTCTCTACCTTCTAGTCACATGCTAGAGCTTCAGTTCCATTTTTCTTTCCTTACAGAGATTTCATCATCGTCCAAGACAAGACGTCAATTTAGACACACGGTAATTTTCCTTTCTTTCTAATTTAATTAGGAGGCGTTGATGCGTTGATACTGTAGGCTTCTAATGTGCTGGTTTTACATAGTAACCACTAATTCTTATTGTGGGTTCGATTCCCAGGCTCTTAACCCTCAACTGTTATGTGGCAGAGTGGTTAGCGCGCCGGCCTCACAGTATGAAGGTCATGGGTTCAATTCCTGATTCCCAGGATGTTTCTGTGTGGAGTTTGCATGTTCCCCCCGTGCTTGCGTGGGTTTTCCCTGGGTACTCTGGTTTCCTCCCGCCTCCAAACACATGTGATTGGGCATAGGTGAATGTGTTACTCTAAATTGTCCATAGGAGTGAATGTGTGTGTGAATGTTTGTCTGTCTCTAAGTGTTAGCACTCTGATTAACTGCTGATTGTACGGGATGTACCCCGCCCTAACTCACACACTAAGTTATCTGGGATACACTACAGTGCCCCCACAACCCCTAATTCTTAGGGACTGGTATGGAGGAGGCTTAACATAATCTATGGCTAATGACAAAGGGACTAAAAAGTGTTGTATTTTACAAAGATATTTAACTTGGCAAGGTGATTTGTTTATAGTTAGGTTATTAAAGGAGTCTCCAGTGTTAATAGATGGTAACGGGAAGAAAGTTTCCGCTTTTAGGTCTGAGTAAGTTGTACCTTCCGTGTACTTACCTTCCTTTCTGTGTAATATGATTTTTGGTTTATTACTGTAACGTTTAAAATGGAGTGCTTTAGCATTTTGCACTTTTAGGGCTAAGGGTTTGTAAGCAACGTTCTCCCAATGCTCCAGAGGTTTCCTCCTCTACTCTATAGACATGCATTATAGACTTGATGGCATCTTTTAATTGGCCAAAATGTGCATATAGATGTGTGTGTGAGCATACACAGTGTGTGGGTACTTCCAGGATGTCCTCCATCTTGTGCCTGATGCAGACTTCCAGTTCCCCATGATCCTGTGGAGAATCAGTTTTAAACATTTTGGATGGATTGACATAACCAATGGAAAATTGTCTGTAAGGAAAGTGGTAGCTCATTGGTTAAGGTATTTGACTGCTGATCAGAAGGTTGTACGTTTAAATCTCAGGACCACCGATCTGTCACTTATGGGCCTTGAGCAAGGCCATTAACCCTTAACAGTTAATCAGTTATAAATGAGATAAAAGGGCGTCTGCCGATCGCTGAAAATGTAATCCAGACATCGAAGACATTAAACAAAATTTATGATTTCGATGAATCACCCCCTCATAGTATGTACTGCTCAATTGGCTTTGTGCTAACAATGTAAAGAGTAGCAGAAGCATCAGTAAAGGTTCTGATCATTTCTTTCTTTCCTTCTTTCTCACTTACAGGTTCAATGTCAATACCATAGACTTCTGCTCAACGGATTTTAATCGAATGGATCTGACCATTTAAAGATTCTCGAACATGCAAACCGCCTTCTCCAGTGTATTTATAAACTCTACATTCAAACCCACCTTGTATGTAGTGTGTATTAATAGTATAATTCTAAACGCTGCCTTTTTGGATTTAAAGATTATTTTTTTTTGCATATAGACATTTTACAGTTCTGAATCACACACAGGAAAAGGATATGGACATGTAAAGCTGCTTTCATGTAGATTTTCAGTTCAGTATCTCTTCCTGCTAAAATATAATAACGGTATTCATCCCAGAGACGTTCCTTCCTACAGTAGCTTATCTAAAACGTTGACCGTTGCTAACTTACGTTGTTTGACCCCATGTCCTGTTGCAGTTTATACAACAGCATATATTTTAGTGTTTAGATTCAACAGAGAGAAAAAAAAAACACTCATCCTGCACTCACACCAGGACAGGACCATGCCATTCCCGAAAGCAGAATGGAAACAATCATTTGCTCGATTTATAGAATTTGACTTGTGTATCCAATTAGATAATACTGTACAAAGAAAGTACTGCTGCATGTAGATTCCCAAAATAAAAACATTTACATTCCAGTTTAAGCATTTTTATTAAACAAGGTCTTCGGTTTAAAAATCTGGGCACAACCAAGAGAATAAACAAAGCTGCATTCTTCAAGAAACAGTTCACATGTAAAAGTACCAAGAGTATACATGGGGAATTCAGTAAGACAGAATAACGTATTACTTATTGATCCACATTACAGAAATCGGATCAGAAGTGATTTAGTAACATGGTTCCTTTCACATTTGAGAAAAAATAAACCTATACAAACGGTAAAGCTAGTTACACTACAGTAAAACGTTCCTCGTTTCGATGAAAAAGCTAGGACGTGTTTGTCACTTGAACGGTGTTGAAAGTTATATTTCATAACTCTAGAGATGACAAACAGACTGTTTATTTTCAAAGCCATTTTAATTGCAGAGTTCTTTACAAAACGAAAGTGTGATTACAAAAAGCTAAAAATTAAAGTGATCCCAGACAGTACATCCATGTTGATTGCCCAGGGTCTTTCTTTTTTTTATTTATTTTTTATTAACTAACCTAGTCCAGCCGGCTCTCATTTACACCTTCAGGCAACTTTGCACCTTTGTGATCTAGAATGTGCTATGGACCTCCATGAACAGACAGCAGCTGTCCTAAAAAGGGCAGGGTAAAGGTTTGCATCTCTGCGTTATGCAGCGAGACAGAGCGAGTCCGAATAATTGGACTGTGCTGCAAGGACCGTGGATCACCGGCGTGTTGCTCGCAGCAGCTGTATGGCTGTGACCGAATCAGGAAACAGGTTGTGGTATGTTGGAAGGGGCACGTAGGCAGCAGTGATCATTTTGCCTGTCAAAGAAAACACATTAGTGCTTACTAAGCCTCAGAATATTTAAATATATGACAGACAATAGACATTCATTAGTGCGACACCACATATTGCATTCGTTGAAAATATGAACGAATTAATTTATTAGCAGTAAAGGATTTTAAGCTAGGCCCTTAAACTGAAATACACATACAATCTAACAGTTAACCAGAACGCTTCATTGCATCAATCAACAAGCCACTATTGTATTATGACCACATTCCAAATATTGTGTTGGTCCCGCTTTTGTTGACAAAACAGTCCTGACCCGTCGAGGCATGGATTCCACTAGACCCCTGAAGGTGTGTATATGGTATTTGGCACCAAGATGTTAGCAGCAGATCCTTTAAGTTGTGAGTAGGGGCTCCTTCACTCCTCATGTGCATCAATGCGTCATGGCCGCTCACGACCCTGTCACAGGTTCACCGCTGTTCCTTCCTTGGACCACTTTTGATAGATACTGACCACTACACCCAACAAAAGCTACAGTTTTGGAGATGCTCTGACCCAGTCATCTAGACGTCACAATTTGGCCCTTAAACAAACTAAAATCCTTACGCTTACACATTTTACCTGCTTCTAACCCACCAACCCAACTGCTAACAGTAACATTATATTAGCTGTGATGAAAAGTGTTCTTCACTTCACCAGTCAGTGCTCACAATATAATGGCACATTAGTATAAATTCTTTACACAGGCCCAGCACCACAGGACTAACAGAGGACCTAAAAACGTAGCTGTGGAATGTAACCAAGTCATCCTGTTTATTCTCAATGAGAAGTAGCCACACAGACTGGCTTCCACACAGTAACAAACTAGCTATTTCGTAATCAATATTTTTCATCAGATTTAAATTACGATTGATGAGTTTTTCTGAAAGCCGCATCATATTTTACTTAACATATGTACACGGCAGAACTTACCTGCAAACCAGCGCCCATGAAGTGCACTGACAGCAGCCATAGCGGCCGGGATAGACGGACACTTCACATACACATTACCCTACAAGAGTTTAAAATAAGAAAACATTGAAAACCGGACAGGTTATATGATAAGATTATACATTTAGAAGCCTCAAAACTTAACAGTTTTTCTTTAGACAAAAAGTTAGCACATCTTACTTGGGGAGAATTTTTGTCGACATATATGTGAACAACACCTCCGTGTTTATTACACTCTTCAATGACATCATCCTGAATGTCAATATCCCAGCCAGGATCATTTTCTCTGATGGAAAAAAAAACAACAACAACAAACCCAATCAGTATCTATTGGCACCCAAACAGACATACACACCAAAAACCGTGCAGAATGTTGGAATTACTCACGCCTGTGGGCTGAACATGTTGGAGAGCTGTAGGCAGTGAGTAGCCAGTGGTTGGGTGGGAAGGTTCAGTGCCTGGTTCATGCTTGGTACAGGAATGACTGAAAACAAAACAAAAAAAAAGTTTCAGAATAAATTTTAATTCAGTTCGCATCGACACTGTTTCTAGAGAAAGTACAAACATGCTACACTTGATGGAACACTGAACAATTATACTGCATTTTATGCAACATTTGGTAATTGCCATGAGTTGCACCAATACATCCAAAACACTGGCTGCCTTCCTGTACACTCAGACACGACGTATTAAATTTGTACAAAGTATCAGCAAGACAGCATTCTGCAGTGTCAGCAACACTGAGGCTAATACTGAAATAACGGTTAACGCTGTGATAGTGCAAAGCCAGACATGATGCTGAACACAAACTCTGATTGTACCAACAGATCCACAATAAACAAGAATTAACCACATACCTTTATGGGGTTTAAATGTAATCACAAAAGCTGCACAGCAAACTTTAAAGCATAAACAGTGCTCAAGCAATGAATTAAATGACACAAAGATAAGGACCAGACAAATATGGTTGATGCAACACTTGTGCATTATAAAACGTTCCTGTCCCGTGTATGTGCTCGCCATATCTCTGATTGCATAATGCCTTGGCTGTTAAATGTAGGTGGGGAAAGTCCTTAAACTACTTCATCCCCTTATGGTTAATCTTTTATGTAACTAAACTGACCAGTGACCCTTAAACAATAACCATTTACAAGTTTATCTTAAAGGGAATTTCTGACAACAGAAGCATTTAAATAGCTGTTTATGTAATGAAAGAGTACAGAGCATACTTTCAATCACCTAGAACCCTAGTCAAGCTGTAAAATGTTTTAACTGAGCAGCAGGGTAAAGAAAAACTATAAAAAAAAAAAATCCTCACCTCCAGGCAGGTTCCCGAATGGGATAGAGCCACTCATCTGTAAAGCCTGCTTAGCAGCTGGAGGAATCTGCAGCCCAGTGCCTTAATTGCAAATATAAAAACGCTATTAATCAAATGCATTAACAGTTCAATGTGAAACATAATGAAGCCTGTCAGGACAAATAGTGCAACACGCTGTCGATCTTTAATACCTTCGGCAAGTCGGGCCATAAGCTGCAAGCGACCCGTGGTGCCCAAGTCAATGCCTGTTCTCTCCAGCTCATCATTGTCTAAGAAAGAGCTGGCTGATGAGCCGTCTGAGCGCTCAGTCACGTGACCCACCTTCATAGGCCGGCCAGCCAGCTCAAAACCATTTAGCTGCTCTAGGGCCCTCTTGGCACATTCAGCGTCTGCAAACTACAATCAAAAGAAAATGGTCCCTATTATCTTAACATTTCGTGACTTATGAACGCTGCATTAAATGATTTAACTGATGAACAATGTATCGTACCTATAAATTATACCATTTTCTTTGACAGAGAAAAAGATCATGCCAGCTTCCTGTCTAGATCTGATGCTTAGCAGTAATATAGATTAACAGAACATGAAGCCGTTGCCTTCGTTGTTGAACAATATTCATGCTTGCATAGCCAATTTGTTAACGGGGGAAAATAAATAAAAATCCTCTTACCGATATAAAGCCGTAACCTTTTGACCTGCCCGTCTCACTGTCCATTATCAACTGGATGCTTTCAATCTAAGAAAAGAATGGGATTAACTTCATATTTCATAATTAAATTGCTAGAATGTCACTCATTACATGACAGTCAAAATGCAGTAGTTTGGGTAGAGAAATAATGCAATGATTGTCTCACCTTTCCAAAAGGCTCAAATATGCCTCTGAGCATTTCTTCTGTGATGTTGAAGTGCAAGGAGCCAACGTAGAGCCGCATGGGCCCGGCGCTGCCCCTCTGCAGATTAAGGGCCGCTGCTGCCGCCGCTGCTCTGTTTTTCTCGGCCTGGATAGGACAGCGGTAGACTTTCACAAATTAGAAGCTGAAGCATGAGCAACTGTAAAACATGAACTACTGTTAAAATGACATTAAGCAGACCTGTGAGGCCTGAACAATGATTGGCACTCCCAAAACCCTCTGTCCTGTTAGTCCAATAGCCAGGGGCACAGAGGTTGCCTCGACAAACTCAACGTATGCAATGCCCTTAGATCGGCGAGAGTTTCTGTCTGAAATCATCCTCACATCCCGCACCTTTAGTAAAGCAGAAGAATTAAATTTTTTTTTTAAACGCAATAATAACTAAACTACACCAAACTTTACGTAAAAAGGACCAATACTTACTTTACCCACAGCAGAAAAAAATTCCTCCAGGTCTCTGGGTCTGATTCTGGCAGCCAGCTGCATGCAAAATACTGTCCGGGCATCTCTCTCTTCTGCACTCAGATCATCAATAGGCTTCCTGTAAGGGAAAGCAGCTTGTTAGTTTTTTTATCGTGTCATAACATTGAAACTTGGTGTTTATTATAAAACAAATGATCTTTAATTTATCAGTAGCCAACAAGTATAATTTAGATCAGGTCAATGACCAAAAAGATAAAGCAGCACAATCCTGTTACCTAATTGGACTCTTCTCTTTCTTAACGGGGCTCTTGGTTTTAGAACGTTTGCGGCTGCAATACACAGAAACAGACGAGAGAAAATGGTTAGTTTAAAGTTACCCGTTTAATGCATGGTTGCCCAGGATGTGCACAGGAATTCTACTATTGGGTTATGCATTTGAAGGATCTGTAAACCAATACTAAAAATACATCTGCAACTGTACAGCTGAGATTTGAGAAGTTGGAAAATAAAATTATTTGGTGCAGACAACAGTTCAGATGTGGTGTGCCAATTAGACATGCATATTGGGACTGCTTTAGGGAAAAGCCTCAGGAAATTCATACAGGCTTAGTGACTGGAGTGGGCTACCAGATATGAACATCACATCTTATGCCTGTAGTATTACAAAAAACAAGGAGAGGATGCCAAACTCACTGAGGGCTTTTGTGACCTCGAAAACGTCCATGTCGTTCATGACTTCGAGAACGACGCTCCTTGCTACGTGATCTCTTCTTCTCCCGACTACGGCTCCTACGCTTATCCTTGCCCTTCTTGCGTTCTTTGCTTTTACTCCTGCGGCGACCTGCACTTGGGCTGCGGCTCCGACTGTGCCTTTTCCTATTGAAAAGATTACAAACAATTATAATAAGTGTAAAGCAAATCAATGGTCACCACAATTATGAGTAAATAAGCAGAACAGTTACTCACTTCCGGCTGTGTTCTTCATGGCCATTTGCACTATAGGACTTGCTGTCACCCTAGGCAGGGTTGATAGAAGAACATCGTGAGGACGGACAGGATACATAGCAAGTCGTCAAGGGAATGGGGGAAGGGGACAAGAGAAAATACAGAATATATTGATTTAGAAAAACAGTTAACATTTATGCTGTCCTGTTCAGGCCCATTGTGCTCTGCCACACAACTTAAATCTTTCACTCACAAAAGGAGCAACAGTTTGCATGCTAGCAAGACCATGGTGCTTAAGGGAGACTCAGCTCTAGAATGACCGTACCCTGCCATTTTTAACCTAAAGCTTGACGCTGTGGAAACCTTGGTCGCTATACAAGGTTTCCACAGGGAAGGCAGCCATTCGGTGAGATCTTCGTCCATTTGTGCTGTTGGACTGTGCGAGCGCGATGCCATCTCTTTGTTACATCTCGTCCTGAAGCAGACAGGGATTCACACGGCTTAGTCAGAAGGGCTCCCATGTGATATGGCATCAAATTAACACAAAAAAAATAGGAAGGGAAAAAAAAAAAAAAAAAAAAAAAAACACGAAGAGAAAACCCTCACTCACCCACCCCTACGTTTTAAACATCAGTGTCTTTTTCAATACCTACAACCAAGCGAACTGGGGAAGTTTACAGCATACGTGCTTAACAAGGCCAAATAAATGTAATTTCTTGATTATGCTGGTGATGCATCACAAAAGATTCCTAAAAGCAAAATAAAATGGATTAAGAAAATCTTAAGAATGAGGGGCATGCAGAAAAAAAAATCCAGATTGACTTATCCGAGACCTTCTCTACAGAATGGCCTTGAAAACAGTATTCAGATTCTGAAACAACTCATTAAATAGGCTAACAAACAAAAACAAGAGTGATCTGTTGTTCAGTTATACTTCACTTTGCGATACGTTAGCGTCTTTATACACAACTGCGCTTTCTATGTCCCTAAGATGATATGCCAGGTAGCAGAAACCTAATACCCACTAGTTATTATGGTGAATTTTAGAGTACAGAGACAACCATGCTTGTTGTAAAAATGTGAATACTGTTTCCAATTCATGTCAGGTTCTATCCTTGGTTCATCCACTGATATTCATCTTGTTGACAGGATTTACTTTTTTATTTATTTTTTTGGTATCTGACCTAAGGGAACACAGTACATCAGTATAAGCCGCGATGACGACCTTACTTTTTTCATACTTCACACTGGAATCAAAGGTGTATTCAGGGAAGTAGAGATGAGATATCATTAGGCAAGTCTATAAAGAGAGATAGACGGGCATTTATTTGTAATTCAGAGCATTTGCTGAAGCATCACACAATACATCATTCTCGCTACCACTGAGACAGACTTGTGAGACAAACTAATTCAAATACTTGTTTTCTGAGTTGCTTTATTGCAAAAGCTACTAAGGCAAGTGCAAGAGAGTCAATTCTTAGTATAGACAACAGCCTTATTTAGGCACCCACCTTTCTGTAAGGTGCTTCAAGCATCGCCTCGATATCAAAGTCGTCTGCCATTGTAGACCTGATAAATGGAAGACAAAAAAAAAAGGTTTCATTCAAACATCAAAGAAAAGGAAATACCAAAGGACAGGCCACAATTTTAATTAGCATGCTTTTTATCCCATCGTTCACCTAACACGAGTGTTTAGTGATTAATCCCATTATGAACGCCATTGTAAGTGCGCCAACAATAGGACTCTGTGACCTCACTGTGGGTCACGACAGCTAACTTGTTTGGAGTTAGATAAATACAGCCATAACCAGCAAACGCAACACCAGGATCACAGATCGTATTAAGAATATTTAAGGAGCTCAGACTCATAATGTGTGTAGTTGCTAGGTATCCTTGAAAATGTACCAGCCCATTGAACGCATTTTAATAAAATAAGCGTAAATATTACCCAAAACAAAAGAACAACGGCTTAAGAGGTTTGCGGTATCGTTAATTAGCTACGCGTATCTATTTCGACTGACTGGAGTTATACAACGTCCTTATTTAAAAAAAAAAAAACACAAAAAAACATACCGTGCAAAATTACACATAGAACGAGTACAAAATTTGATACTAAACACAAACAGCATTTTTGCAGTTTACTTTTTTTTTGGTTTGGACATGAAGAAAGCAGCTAGCTTACCCAGGCCTCCCACAAGAAAACCTTTACCGAAGTAGCCACCCAATAGCTATCTAGTGCACTTTAGTAGATATTTTCCGAAAATAGGTCACAAACAAGACAGTAAAAATGTATCATTTAGAAAACTAGTATAATTACCTGAAGGCTGATGGATTTATCTGTAGAAATCTTCCCGATGCAGTGTCGATGCCACCTAGCTCGCTAGTTACATGAGACAAATAATGCTAGCTATGTAACTAGCTAGCTTCCTCTCCAAATCCCGTTAACCGAATCAACGCAAGTTTAACTGTAATTGTTAAACACAGTATACACAAATTATTAACAAAAAAATATTGTTTTTATCCTTCAATCTTTTCAACAGAAATACGTCAGCTATGAGTAATTTGCTAGCTAGACTTGTTTATAAGTTCACCTTCTGTATACAACTTCCGGGATGTCTTACAAAATGGCGGCGAAACGGGGTTTCCCGGGCAAAAGTGCACGGGCTCCTTTCACCGATAGCTGGCCTTTGAATTTAATTTCCACTGTTTGCAAGGCTGCTAATTACAGAACCACTGAGGTGACATGGCGGTTATTTTTTTCAATAAAGGTACCACAAATTCAAAAACTTATTAGTTTTTTTAACTAAACCATATTTGGAAGATTTTATATATATATATATAAATATATACATATATTAAAGTGACTTCATGTAATCTATTGTTTGTTTTACAGTCTACTAAAGTTTCCATTTCAACACTTGGTAAAGATAAAAAAGATTAAGAGAGTCCTCACAAGAACTTAACACTGTAACATTCTTAAATGTTTTAACCTAGTGTATTTGAATCTGACCGGAGTAGATATCCTGCAAGAAGTTAAAAAATATTTCTTCAGATATATCTTAGCAATACCCTTTAGCAACAAATAGGATTTTACAGGATTTTAATAGTTCTACAGAACACCGGCAGGGCCAAAATGCTACAGGACCATGATATTAAAGATTCCATAATTTCCACAGTACAGTAAACGGTAAAACTGGTAGTTCTGCAGGCTATGCTGGTCTTAGAATCTAAACTATAATCCAACCGGATGAAACTATTTTAGTAATGACCGCTGTTTGTGGAATACAAAGAATTTAAAATCTTTTGCTAAAGAACACTGCTAGACTGAAATGAAGTAAACATACTAAATGTCCGTCCTTCCTTCCTTCCTTCCTTCCTTCCTTCCTTCC
>JAOUQX010000029.1:2982635-2997252 GCA_028566295.1 Liobagrus marginatus
TCATTCTTATGGGAAAACATGTATCGGTATACGAACGTTTCAGTGTAAGAGTAAAGTCCCGGAACGGATTAAATGCAGAAACCGAGGTACCACTGTATATGCAAAAGAGGAGGCGCAAAGCGTATGTGTAATCACTTTAAAATTGTCCAATAAGACGAGCTCATTAGGTTACAGTACATTTTGCAGGTGCCTTTAAAATGCCTTCTTTCCCAGTTCAGTGCCACCAGTGCAAAACACCGAACGCTGCAGCGGCATGTTTATTTGTTGCAGATGTAATCGTGAAGATACGAAGGAAGAAGACTCAGGATCGATTTGCAAATGGTTTCAGTCTGCGGCTGGACAGGGCAGACTATCCACCATGAGCGTACAACAAGCAACAATGATTGAAGGTGTGTACAGTTTCTGTAATCATCCCTAGGCTTATTCTACTCTTTTGTATTATTTACAATGATAATTGCTTAAGGGTAGTGTAGGAGAGTTTAGAAAGTCTAACAATAGCAAGCTCGCTTTGAAAGCCATAGATGCATAATTAAAGCCAAGCCACGCCTCCTTGAAACACATGAACGCGCTCAGGCAGAGCAGAGGCTCAAATGACAAGACGAGTGAGAGTGAGATTATCTCATGTGTAATTCAGCGGTGAGTAAATATTACAGCACAAAGCCGTAATATTACAATAACCAACGTAAGATACTTTATAAACATGTAATTACACACAGCAAGTTTATAGCAGGAACATAGCGCTGATGATGTAGCCGTCTGTGCTAACAGGGTGCTCAGAGGTATGTTATTATATATGTTAACAGGCAGGTAGGACGGCCTATCGTAATGTTTGGACCGAAAGTTTTGATTGGACAAAGTCTTTTGGCTCCGACGCTTTCCACAGACGATATACTGTAAATACATATAAATATATTTAGAACACTTAACTTAAAGAGTGCTATCAGGATGGGTAGAGACTAAACCAGTAGAACAATGTTTTTAAACAAAATCACCTACCGTGCCTTTAAATCAGCGATAAATGATATTCAACAGTGACAGAGTATGTATACACACACACACACACACTGTTTCATATTAATTCGTGCACAGTTACTATGTGAGAGAGAGTATAGAGAGCAGGGCCATGTGTCTTTATAAAGGTGAACTGCATCCATCATACACAAGAGCTACAGGAAGACTCATTAGTCACTGCAGCAGTGGCTAGGCCAAGCCTGTCACACACGCTAATGCCTTTAAATATACTCATGGCCAGGCCAACGAGCTATTCAGAGACCTCTAACAGCAGCCAGATTAAGACTTCAGATTTAAACCTCTTTTACAGCAATGTGTGCAAAGTGATACGTAACTATACATGTATAGTATGAATGTAAATATACCGGATTCTCCAGTCTAATGCTGGGAAGGAAACACCCTTTTGAGGACTTTCTACAAAAGATAATGGGAAAAAATTGGATTAAATGTACAATCAGCCATACGCTCACTTGCTAGATGGAATATTTCAGCAATTAAAAAATAAATTAATTAATAAAGCCAAAGCTCAATAACTGAGGAGCATTTCTTCTACAAAAAAAAAAACTCTAACAGAAAACCTTGTTTTGTGGAGGAGGACGACCTTCAAAATTGATTTGAATCGATTTCTGGGAAGATAGAAAGATTTGGGAGGACACTAACACTTCACGGTTCAGAGACCCAAACACTGTTCCAGCATGACAATGCCCCAGTGCACAAAGCCTCTAAGCTCCAGAAAGACATGGTGTGTTATGATTGATGTGGAAGAACTCGAGTGTCCTGCACGGGGCCCTGACTCTGACTCAACCCCAACAAACACCTTTGGGATGAACTGGAACACTGACTGCACCCCAGAACCTTCTCACCAGATATTAGTGTCTATATCTGAAATAGTATGTTCAACAAACACATGGATGTGATGGACATGTGTCCTGTTAGTTCTGTCTATAAAGAGTATGTTCAAAGGTTTCTAGTTAGCATCTGCAGATTATAGAAACTCTTTAATGCTGATATGGCATCATCGCTTTGTATTATCACCTTGCCTAGAAAATTAGACCAGTTAATCTTTATTTCAATATGAAATACAAGTGATTTGATTACCATCTAAGTTGAAATTATCCCCAGCACTGTCAATATTAACATAACTGACAAACAGCTCACAATATGTTTCCATGACCACCATTAAATGGGCAGGACATAGATGCCCGGCCGTTTTCTTTCTCCACCCATGGAGTATTTTTCAAGTTAAAGTGGACTCAGATTCGTTATCAGAAGAATAAATGGAAGCCAAAGAGCACTGGATGATCTACCTGCAGAGGGTCTACTACCCTACTCTAGCAGCTATCGGAATCACCTGTGAGTATTAACACTCATGCTTATTTGTACCAACATCTGAAATACAGACTGTCACATCCCTAGATATTTTTTTGAACATCTTTTATATAACTTTTATAATAACCGTAACACTTTTGGGAAGGCGTTTCTCTAGATTGTAGCGCATGACTGTATGGATGTGTTTATTCAAATACAATGGTATGACTGAGATCAGGAACTAATGTTGTAATAATGAGGAGGTTCTGGGGTGCAGTCGGTGTTCCAGTTCATCCCAAAGGTGTTCAGAATCAGAATCAGGGCTTTGTGCAGGATACACGAGTTCTTTCGCTCCATAGCATCCAGAACAAAGCAGGTTTTCACGGAGCTCAGGGGCTTTGTGCACAGGGGCACTGTCATGCTGGAACAGTGTTTGGGTCTCCTAATTCCAGTCAAGGAATAATGTAAGGCTACAACATGCAAAGATGTTCTAGATGACATTTGGCCATATAGTGTACGTTAATGGGTAAGAGAATAGTGGTGATGTTTTTTCTGCCTATGCTATTAAAAACAAAGGCAAAACCTAGAGGTTGTTCGGTGAGAGAGAGAGAGACTTGTCGTAGCCCCGCTGTTTCTTTACTGGCTCATCGAGCCTCATGCACACACAAATACACGGTTTCAAGATTGATACCATTTCTTACTTTGTCAGGAGACTACATTAGCTGGTGAATAATAAGTGTATCAATGATCTTATGCAGTACTGATTACTGCTACAGGCAAAATGAAGCCCCAAGGGCCATTTTAAAACATCTAATAAGTGCAACTGTGAGAGCATATCTGAGTAATGTTTTTTAAAAATGTATTAATTAATTTATTTTTTTTACAAACACTATGATTGTTGACACCAACTCACCAAATCAAAACAAGACAGTTTTTTTATTTCTTTACAACCGTATCCTCATTCATTCATCTTTATCTAGTGTTTATCCTGTTCAGGGTCGTGGGGGCGCTGGAGTCTATCCCAGCTAACTTAGGGCATGAGGCGGAATACATCCTGTACAATCAGCAGTTAATCATAGGACTAACACTTAGAGACAGACAGCCATTCGCACACAGATTCACTCCTGTGGACAATTTAGAGTTGCTAATTCACCTATGCTTGGAGGCAGGAGGAAACCGGAGAACCCGGGGAAAACCCTCGCAACTACGGTGAGAACATGCAAACTCCACACAGAAACACCCTTGGCAGGAATCAAACACATGACCTTCTTGCTGTGAGGCAGGAGTGATAACCACTCTGCCCTGTACTGCCCAATCTAGAAGTTAAATCATTAAAATATTTAGAATTGTACATGTCTGAAGGAATATTTAAGGACAGACTGTTTAAATTGATGCACGTGGGACCAGGTGTCCTTGCAGGTTCTTGCTCTGCTAATTCACATATAATCAGTTGGGTTTGATTTTCACTTCGGTGTTGCGTCCTTGTAATGAAAACCTACAACCATGCGTAGATACAGTATGTCTGGAAGGGGTCTATGTAAAAACCTTACAAAGGCTAGCTAAAAAGCATTCAGTGATCCCAGAACCCTTGGGGTCACAGTCATGTCATGACTTGTTAATAAATTGATGGCCATGTTTAAGCAGAATCTGCTCAATATCTCCCCAAACCTATAGACAGAAAACCAGTAAGGAGCATGGATGTAAATGATAAATGAAATAAAGGTTCTAAGCAGCAAGGCAAGTGATAAAGTCTGATCTCTGCCCTGTAGCGAACATTATGTCTTTCATCATCTTCTGGAGACGCAAATGCATGATTTCCAAATCGAGCACCTTCTACCTGATGGCCATCGCCATAGCCGACTCAGCTGTCCTGGTGTTTATCGTGGTGTTGGAGCTCTCCATCAAATACCTCACAGAGGAACCCTTCTGGTCTCGGGATCCGTGGTGCAGACTGCGAGACATCTTCAACTACGGCGCCTCGAACATCTCTACTTGGCTGGTGGTAGCCTTTACTGTAGAGCGTTTCCTCTCCATTACCAGGCACAGTCTGAGGAAGCAAATCGGTATCCCTCATGGTACATTATGGATAATCTGTATTATTTTTGCGCTTGGTCACTTGCTGGCATTGCCGTATTACTGGGCCTACGTATCAATGTACAGCCCAGACCTCCAACGCTGGGTCTGTATATACAAACCCAATGCTACTATTCAGTACACACTTACCGTAGTAAGCATGCAGACAATAATCTCTTACATAATGCCCTTTGTCATTATTGGCTTCCTGAACGGCCTGACGCTGCGCCAGATCTCGCTCTGTAATCGAGTGCATGTGATATATACGTCAGGCCAAAAAGTGACACCTCTGCTACGTTCACGGAAAAGGAAGTCCGTGCTGCTTCTGGTGACCGTCTCCATGACTTTCGTGTTTCTAAACATAACGCGAGCCATCACCCAGATCATCCTGCGCACTAAGGGCTGGCATTTGAATCGCCATGACTACAGCCTTAGCGTAAACATAGCAGCGAATATCGGCACCATGATCAGTCTCAGCAACGCTGCCGTTAACATGTACCTGTATGCGTGTACACAGGTCAAATTCAGACAGGAAGTTATAACCTGTGTGAAATATTTGCTGTGGAGATGTTGCATGGTCACCAATGGTCCATTAGAAAACAAATGAGGGACTGTTATAGTTATATTCAGAGGGACTGAATAGTGGATGAGGTGAGCACTATTAGAGAAGCTTTTGGATATAAAACACACATAAATGCTCTGAGTGTCCCCTGGAGAAGCAAACTGAAGAACTCCTACGGTTTAAAAATGTAATGTGAATGAATATCCTTTATAAATACAGAAGTGCAATATAGCGTGTAGTGACAACATATCAGATTTATGTTTGTGTAATTTGCCTGTAATTCTAATTCAGTATTTGGCAGAGTGAATTACATGGTCGTTGTCAACGTGGGAATTGAACTCACAACCTTCTGATGCAACACTTTAACCATTAAGCTACCAAACACCGTACTCACCAGATACTGTGCTGGTCAGTTAGTACTGAAGGTACTGTATATGTCGTGCTTCATTGAAGATAAAATGTATGTATAAAATCATTTTTGACTTAGTGTCAATTCCACCTGAAAACTATTCTTCAGCATACATTACTTCAAAGTATAAATATATATATATATATATATACTGTATATACATAAAAATCTGTGTTTTTTTTCTACTTTATTGTTTCATTTATTGTTGTTTTATGCTGCACCATACATTGGATGCCTATTTATTTTGTGTTTGTGCAAATACTGTTTTGGAATTTAAAGTAAAATTATTCTATAACTCAGTTCATTAAAAAATTCTATTGTATTCATCTATTATTATTATTATTATTATTATTATTATCATTATTATTATTACTTAAAGCCAGGTTTGGAGCTTCTCAGTAGTTATCAGTTTTTATCACCATCACCAACAACTGTTTCCTGCAAAACATCTGTGACTAAAGAAAAACTCTTATTTCTAACGCTATAATATATACAATACATGTATATATGATATAATATATGTATGACATATGTATAATTTTAATAGATGATCACAACAGCTTATTCAAAAACAGCCCACTTCCCTTTTCCACATTTGTTCCTCTCATATTCCGCTTCATTTCTTTAAAACAGTCAATCCGCTATAAACCGGGTTTAATTTTGCCTTTGCGTAAACACGCTACAACTCTAAGGCTTTTATGATGTTTGGCAGTGTTGCCGTGTTTGCATTTCAAATTTAATTTCCTTTAAATACACAGAGCTCGAAACAAGAAAAGACAACAAGACGAGGCAATCAAACGTTGCTGTTTCCAGAGAACACGGCCAAATAATAAAGGCTGCTGTGTAAAATATTATAGTAAACCATTATAACGTTTCCTCTTGTGTGAAATCTCCGCAAACGCGCGCGGTTTTTATTTCCAACATGTTTATGAGAGGATGTAATTAGGACAGGGATTTTGAAACCCATTTAGAAGATGTGTATTTTGCTCGGCACTACTAAAGACAACTGTAGTGACCTGCGTTCAGATGCCGTATAATCTACAGCGCATACACTTTAAGGTATACCTGACCATCACATCCATAACATATGTCTAACGCTTACTTCTTTAATAACCTCAATCACCCTGCTGTTTTACTGTATGTTACTCTTAAATATATCATGCTGTTGACCATCAAATCTTTTAATATGGCAATCCAACAATTTAATTACATCAGATCTTATTAATTGATGAAGGAACATTGGAAAGGTGGCACAGTGCCTACTGTAGCCTTAAATTTCTTTTTTTTACCTATTTTTTTATACAAGTAAAACTTGGTGTGGCTTTTCACAGTTGTAGTCCAGCTTCCCCAGGATCTAATCTGATATTCTTTTCTGTTTGTCATGTTTAATAAAAGTGGCTGGATTATATTAAACTGGACTGGTCTGGTCGTTCTCCTGTAACCTCGGTCATAAATGTTGCATTGATTTACACCACTTCGTGTAAATGCTAGCGACTGGTCAAATATCCGAAGAGATTTGATTCATTTCTTTCCCATTCTGTAATATGAGAATGTTTAACACAGACGTCCACTGGGATTAAATTTTCTGTCCTGACATGATAGTCGTTATAAAGTGTCTTTATAGCATTATAATACTATAACATGACAATATTAACGGAAAGCAGGTGCTTTACATCTTTCTATACATTAATCCAAAAGAGAAAGATGTCCAATGTGTTCTGTACCAATATTCTAGTCCATGACTGAATGTTCAGCACAACTCTGTAACTGCACATCATGCTGGCGGACTAGTCGTAGAATACGAATGATAAATTAGGCCAGTAGTTCATGTTTATGTTACAGCAATGTACAGTAACTAGTGTCGAATGCTTGTTATTTCTTCTTGCCTGCTTTCGGAGCTTTATCCAAACCCTGGATGTATTTGCGAGGGATTTGATAATGCTCTGTAAAGAAACGAAGCAAAACAACACAAATGGTGATGAGTGATGAGAAAAAACAGAGACAAACACATCTAACAGGTTATAGTGACCTGAGCATTACCTAGTAGTAGTTTGCCAACATGATGCACCTGGTTGCCCTGAATCTGCACCATCTGCCGGTCTTTGGCTCCAGGGACATCGTGGAGGACAGAACTGGCCTGGACTAGATGTTGCAGGGTGTCTGCTACCAGTGCTGGCGCTATCCCGAATACCTCCAGGCTCTTTATTATCGTCACCTGAGCGCACCAGCAGAATCAGGGCAGGGAGATATTAAGGCAGGGCAGGTGCACATGAAATAGACACACAACCGAATTTCCCAGACTTGTGTAGAACAGCTAGCTGTATTTTGGCAGCTAAAAATCATAATTACCTAATATGCAGTCTTCATTAACGGAAGGTCAGTTGGGGTTATAAATTTAAAATAAGTACAAAGAAGAGGGATCTTAAAAATGATTTTGATATTTATTTCGTTTTGCCGAAATGAATAAACTATTTCACATAACCTGTGTTTACATACAGCCCACAAGACACAATAACGCCTAAATCGACACAACGTTCCAGCATTAACACACTAACAGTGGTTATGTCGTTTTTTTCACACCCTGAGTGACTCTCAGGTCAACGGTCACTAATGCTCAAGGAGGCAACATGAAACATTAACCGGGGGGTGTAAACTTTTAAACAAGGGTGACTGGGGAAAAATGTTATTTTGTTTTCTGGGGAAAAAAATGTATACTCATGTATACTCATTCTTTCTTTATTATTAACATTTTGCAGGTTCTGCTAAGTGAACGTGCACTTATGGCCTCAACTATATAATAATGATTAAATGCGGGACTAATTATCAGTGGAATAAATATCAGTCATTGCGGGATGAAATTACAAAAGAGAGATGAGATGAGCTCAGTGATACGACAAATAAATCTATGATCCAGAAAGGCAGGTAGCACGAGACTAACTGCATTGCTCCATAAGCTACGCTAAGCTATATAAGTTATAGCTATACTATAATCTATAAGCTATGGTCATAGCTGTTCATGTTAATCAGTCTGACCCATACCTTCTTGTTCGAGCCTCTGGAGGCTATAGAGATATCGATGGGCTCCACCTGCCCTTTTCGGACTACAGGAGCCTGGCCTGGAAACTGCAGATGATGACACACCTGCATCCTGCTTAAAGTACTGCGAACACAGCCAAGTGGATCAAAAACACACTCAACACTGTTACACCGATATGAGACTAATGCTAATCAATCTAGCATGGGGATCTCCCCCATCTCCAGCTAGCTATTTATACATATATGTATATATTGTATTCAAGTGTTCTGAATTACGAAGAAGATTTTTGAACACGATAAACGCTCGACTGAATAAACTGTAAATGTTTTTCAGTTTAAATGAATATGCCTCTGGATCAATAAACAAACCAGTATATGAATCCGTACCTGTCAAAAGAGTCGCACTTGATTTATTTCAGATTTAAAGCCAACAGCTACCAGGCCTAGAAACTAACTATAACTATGAACAATACTAAAAACTATAGAAGGGGATTTACCGGCTGAAGACATCGTCCCATTTCAACACCTCCACCTCCTGATACTCAGATTTCTCCAGTAAGCAGTCACACAGCACGGGGCTGATTTTCACATAACTACCAAATATAAAGAGAATAACGCAATGGAAAAGAGCACTCGGTTTACTGCATCCTCATTTTTGTTTATACTACTACTTATAATAATAATAAACTTCTTTTTCAGACTGAATACAAAGACATGAGTAAACTTATTGGTAAACATAAGTTTACTTAGTACTTACTTTATTAACACTCTATTTAACCAGAAACAAAATTCCTGAGACAGAATGAGTGACTTGGTTAACGAGGCATCAGCTTAACAATTAACAAACCACAAAGGTGATTAAAAATACAAGACCAACCCCACCAGAATGGAAAAGTGGTTGGAAATCAAAAAAGGAATAGAAAAAAATACATTGTATACAGTACCGCAAAAGCAACACTGGATGGCTATACTTCAAATTATTCATAAAAGAAAAAAATTCCATTCATATAAGATAGTTTGAGCGGCGTAACTGTATATCAGTACCTGATACCTGTATCACTATTGATGCCTAACAACCCTAGTAACAATAATAACAACCGAATTGTATACAGTGGCGGGTACTCCACTAGGTACACCCGGTTTTCCCTGGGTATTCCGGTTTCCTCCAGCCTCCAAACACGTGTGATTGGGCATAGGTGAATTATCAACTCTAAATTGTCCACAGGAGTGAGCGTGTGTGTGAATGGTTGTCTGTCTCTAAGTGTTAGTCCTGTGATTAACTGCTGATTGTACAGGATGTACCCCACCCTAACTCACACACTAAGTTAGCTGGGATAGACTCCAGCGCCCCCACGACCCTGAACAGGATAAACGCTAGATAATGAATGAATAAATTGTATACAACCTGGAAATGAAAAATCTCAAACAAACGTTCGCGTAGCAGATTATCTCTTTAAGAAAAAATGTATAGGTTTTACATTCAATTAACACATGCATACCTTTTGTTGATGTCATGGACAAGCTCGTTTCTTTTCACATAATCGGTGATTACGCTTCTCACTTCACTAGCCTGCAGCACTGCACCCTTTCTGAAACAGACATGTCACACACTCAATACACACCTACATCTAAGATGGTATCGCCCAGCTTCTGATTGTCTGAACACACCAGATCCAGGTAATTAGCAGTAGCCGGATGAAGAAACTCAGGGAACATGGGTTGTCTATTACTGGTGCTAGAAATGACTAAACGTTCTAAATATTATTATTAATAATAATAATGTAAGACTGAATAATAATGATAAGATTTACTGTTAATTTCACATTCTACAAGATCACAGAAAAAGAACCTGGTTTGCTCCAGGGTAATTAAAACTGCTCTCGTGTCCAATGTCAGCAGGGTCATACTAATAAAACAAATCAATCCTCACACTCACTTTTTCTGTGCGTCCTGGAATAGGGGCTCTAGGCGTGTGGTGACACCATATAGCACGGTGATTTCCGGGGGCTTATAAACCTCTTCACATCTCTCCCTGTCCTCGCCACCCTCCTCTGGGGGCTCCCAGTCCTCCGGCACACGGAAAGAACACAACCTGAAATAATAATCTGTTGTTTTTAACATGCGTCACACATTTATGCACAAGGACATACTGTATAGCATGTTTTGTTTCCTGATGGACACGCAATGAAATCTCGACTCTTGATTACCTTCCACTAAACAAATGTTTTAATTGGATATACAGACTTCATGTTTACACACACAAATACTATATTGTCAAAAGATTGTGAACCGCTTAGCAGCACACCCACAAACTGTTGCAACACAGTTTGAAGCGACCCAAACACTGTTCCAGCATGACAGACAGGTGTCCCAATTACTGTTCAATATAGTGTAGGGGCACTAAATACATTGAGCAAAGTTTGTAACGTTTACATACTCAGGGTTCTTCCAGTCGACCTCTACAATGATGTCCACTCCTTTACTCAACTCCTTGATGTGAACCAGGTTGTGCTCCTTTTGCATCGACTGCAAAAACTTTGAGAGCTGGAAATTGGAGAGAGAAAGAGAAAGAGAGAGAGAGGCATAAAGACAGGACCATCACAATAAACATTCTGAGTCTTATTTCAGTCAGGGTTTATTTCACTAACCTTTTTATAGCTGGATTTTTTAATGTCAAGATTTTTCCCTTTAGGGCTGCAAAACAAAATGGGAGAGATTAAACATTTTGTTTGGGTTCTGCATAAGCTAAAGCCCGGATTCTCAACCTTACGCAACTCATGGCCCACCAACGACTATTTAAAAACATTCTAAGGACCATCCTTCCAAATATGATAGTATGAACAAAAAAAAATACAAAAAGTACAATGATCTACTCTGCTGTTAATCTGTTTATGCCACTGAAGAAGACTAGGTCAAGTCAATGTCAATTAGATAATTAGAAAATAACAAGATTTTCCAATTAAAAAATAAATCAAAATTAATTTGGGTGTAGTCTACAACTGCCTACACCGCCCACCAGATGGTGCTCTTATGTCCACTAGAGCGCTGACCTAGAGGTTGTTGATACATAATTTGAGATCAGACATTCAGGTTTGGGTTATGAATGTAGAACGCAAGCGATTCAATTTATAATTTGGAAATCCAGGATGATTTGCCGTGATAAATAACTTGCAAGGTGTGTGATACGTCTGTGATATGTGCCGTATTGATTTAAATTGGCAAAATCGAGAAAATTGCATGAGGACAATTATGATATTTGGAGGACGCATAAATTCTAGGAAGGAATATTTTACCAGCATGAGGCCATGTGTTTGCGAAAGAAGGTGCCGGTCAGCAGGGGGAGCTCCGACTTCTTCACTTTACTCTTTAAGGCATGGCGGAAACACTGAAACAACAACGAATCCATCTGCTCTGTAGAGAGAGAACAGAGAATATTTAGAAACACAGTCAGTATTTAAAAGCAGTGATTTTTTTTTGTGTGTGCAGAATGTAAAGTGTAATTAATAAACATCAGGACTGTCCTGCAGTAAATTTACTAAACTACATTGTGAGCGGTGTTTCCTTTTTAACCATGAAAAAATGCATGCAGATATTTGGGCCAGCAGCTTCAAGGAATATTCACATTAACTGTCAGGATGAGGAAAAAAATACAATCCCAGTGATTTTTACTGGACAAACGCAGCATTTCTGCTGTTTTTAAAGGTACAGTAGGAGATTTCGGAGAGGCTAACAATAGCAAGCTAGCTTTAAAAGCCAAAGATCCACTCTCCGTTCCAAAGCCACGCCTCTTCCAAAACACATGAACGCGCTCAGGCAGAGCAGAGGCTCAAACGACAAGACGAGAGAGAGTCAGATAAGCTCGTGTGTAATTCGGCGGTGAGTAAATATTATGGTACAAAGCGTATATTACAATACGCCTTACACAAATGATACAGTTACATATAAATACATTTAGACCACTTAACTTTTCAACCAGCTTAACAAAAAATGCTTTTGAACAAAATCTCTCCGCAGTCTTCTACCCTGCCTTTAATAAAATGTAGAATCAATGCCACAAAGAATTGACCTTCTTTTTAAAGCACAGGGACTACAGAATTTCTAACAGAGTGCTTAGTAAGTGTATAGCAAATAGCATGCTCCTGTCTAACTGCCTGTGTACGTGACGGCTGGTGCTGCTTTGACACATGAATGTAACGAAGCTATGAGATGATGCACCGTCATGCGGTGCATCAACGAGCTAGACATGCATGACAGATGCACTCTCAGCTATGAGAACCCGCCTTGTGGAGATCGCAAATCTTCCGTCTCGCCCGCCTTCTCTCCCTCTCGGAGGCTGAGCTCCTGGAGATTCGGACAAGACGATTCCACTGCAGCGGTCCCAAGTTCATTTTGTTCTTCGCTCTCCTTAGCCAAATTTTCCGTTCCTTCTTCACCACTATTCCCATCATCCGTGTCTGCCTCTGCCTGGACTGATGGATCAGTGACTGGGATGACAGGAGGAGAGGTCTTATCCCCAAACATCCTGAGTAAGAAGAGAGCAAAGTAGATAAACGCAACGAATATTGAATTACAACACGTGCCAAGGACGCTTTAACTTATTAACCACAAATAAGATTGTGTGAGGAAGGTTTACATAACAAAGAGTGGCTGTACCTGGGAGAGAACAACAGAAAAGAACAGCCACAGGAAGGCAAAGGAAAGAAACCGAGACCGAAAGAGACACGTAGTCAGACATAGAGAGAGACACTAGCAGAGAGACAGACAGAAACTAGCACAGGCAGATGCAGATACAGAGCCCAATACAGAGACGCACCAATATAGAGACAAACACACTAACTCACTGGCATTGAGACAGACAGAAAAAAGGGACAGAGACACAGACAGAAAAAGGGACAAACAGAGACACAGTGTTCAACAGAGTCTAACAGTTCCACAGAGACAGACAGAAAAATGTCACAGGCACACACAGAGGGGGGACGCAGAACTCAAACTGAAATTTGTGTGTTTTTTGGGGGCCAACATTTTTTTTGCAGTGTCTAAAAAGCACATCTTTAAGCTCCATACCACAACTGGTCCATGTAGGTGTGAAACACATTTACTCCTTTTCCCTTCATCCCACTGGTCCTCATGTCTCTGCTCGACACGGCAGCTGTACCCACAGCAACTGGAGCTCTGTGAACCAAGTAAACGAATCAGCACTCGAATAAAACTCGAACTTCAGCAGTAAGAGAGACACTTCTGATCATCTGCAAGTGTCAAGTGTCAGCATGACATTTTTTCAAGATGATTAAACTGTATAATAACAAGTGTCAGTTTTACACCACAGTTATTACGGATCATGTTTGGCATTATCGTGAGCACTGATTTTACTATTAACAATTTACTTTTGACTATTCGTACTTTAATTATTATATATTATATTATTATAGACTGTGCCAGTGTGTTTGTTTTTGTTTCTTTATTATGCTTCAATTATTATTGAAGCATAATAAATGTTAAAGAAACATTTCTGGAAGGGGGTTGTGTCAGAGGTGTGTGTTAACCTGTTTGACACGATATTAACGGCACAGCAGTCCCCCTTATTTACATCTGGTAGCCCGGATGACGACACCACTACTCCTGGCAACATCAGGTCTGTTTCAGATGAAGGAAAATCCAACAAACACACACACAATACACACATTAAGATGCTTTCACTTACACACAAAAACACACACGTACACACTCACATTCCCAAACACACATTCTCACCCATATGCGCATTCACATACACACACACGCATAAGCTTTATCAACACACAGACACACAGTCGCATTTATTCCACAGAGCTTCTCACCCGCCCCGCCAGCTAGTTTCTGTACCACTGGAGCCCATGTAGTGAAGGCAGGTAACAGGTCAGGATATCTCCACAGTGTGTACACTGATGAAAACAAAACAATCAGATATATAGAAGGATAACCATTACACACAGTTCATATCCTATAGTATAGGACCTACACCTTCACAATACAGTCTGCATCAATTTATATCCTAAAGCCCCTTAATAACACGACTTTATATCAAATACTGAACCACGGATATACACAGATGAGCGCCGTTAGTGGAAGGGATATATTACTGTTAGTGGGTGGGATAATGATTTCTCAGAGCTTACTACTGTTAAGTTCGGTGTCCCGCAAGGTTCTGTTCTTGGCCCACTGCTTTTCTCATTATACAT
>JAOUQX010000029.1:2999207-3012950 GCA_028566295.1 Liobagrus marginatus
GATATATTACTGTTAGTGGGTGGGATATATCACTGTTAGTGGGTGGGATACCTGTAGGGTACAACTGTTTCTCCAGCTGGAAGAACACTGGGTTTCTATGGACCACATACAGAGTGACCGCATCTCCTTTGTGTGCGTAGATTTTTACGACGTTTAGCTCTTCTTTGTTGGGTACGAGCTCGTTGAGGTCGTCGGCAGACAGGGACGGAAACACGGTGGAGACGTCCACTCTCAGTTTCCTCCTACAAGATAGATGATGTGTGACAAAAAGGAGAAATTTGCTATTTTTTGCATTCATGATTAAAATAAAAGAAAGCACAGATAACTGACGGACAGCATTAGAATTATTACATCATGTAACTCAATTAATCAATTTTTCTCTGTACTTATGACTACTATTAATCCCAACATGCCAGCTGGGAAAGGAAATTATACCACACTGCTGTCTGAGTGAGTGGGTAAACTTACAATTACAGCAGATCAAGTCACAGGTTTATATCAATGCGCTTATTCATACATTGTTGTTTCTACAGTAACTAATTGACGGAAACAGAAGAATCGCCACGAAATCTAAACCAGATAGGAAACAGTTTAAAGATGCTTTTAACAAACTTTTAAGGCAATATAACAATAAATAAATAAATAAATAAAAAGTTTAAGCTATGTTGATGCTTTATGAAGATGCTAATATCCAGAGTCAGCGCTTGAGTGGAGTCTGAAATGAGGTCTGGCATTTCTTAATAATTCACTTGATAATCTTAATAATTAAACCTTTGTATTAATTTCCTGTTAACCATACACACTTTCATCCTCTTAATTTAACTGCATAAAATTTGGAAAATTTTTTATATACCAATTCTGTGTAACAAGTGCTAATTTATTTATTTTTTTTAATTTAAATGCTAATTTTAAGTAAGTACATAAAATTAAAACCGTTTTTCTAATATAGAAACCTTATAAATAAAGCGTGTAGAATTTGACAAGTACATTTTATTTCTTTATTTTTAATTATGCTTTGCTTTTATTAAGTGCTGCAGTGTCGAGGGATCTTTTGTTAATATGTTTATTTTTATAAAGCTGGTTGTTGTGTATATCGTATTACTTTAAACAGAACAAATAAAACGTAGGCGAATAAGAAGTTAAACATGGTCCAAAGAAATGTTTTAACATGAACAAATATCCTTAAACAAACAAATGTGTCAATGAAACGGCTGAAACAGAAGTGCACTATTTAAGAGAAGCTGAATTAATGGCAGGCTCCGACTGAAGCCGAATCCTATAGAACATCCTAGCAGACTACGAGACGTGCCACAAAGCCCATATGAGCCAATAATCTCTTACCCTATGTAGTGCACCAACACAGTGTACAATAAGTCAAATAAGATTTAACCA
Source organism: Liobagrus marginatus (assembly GCA_028566295.1). NCBI lineage: Eukaryota > Metazoa > Chordata > Actinopteri > Siluriformes > Amblycipitidae > Liobagrus > Liobagrus marginatus. Next base: position 3,000,600 of record JAOUQX010000029.1, read on the forward strand.
ATGAGCAGCGATGGCTAACACGCTCGCGCTGGAAGGGTTTGTTACAAACCTGTCGGATCCTTTGATAACGGTATTGGACTTCACACGAAACGCTTTTGTAAACATTCCGCTGTGTATTTTATTTGTATTTATCTAGTTAATGAAACACTACAATACATTGCCTAAAATACACTTGTAATATATTGTGTCAAACATGCTACAATTCAGTAGCTAACCGATTCAAGCGTTAGCGTGTGGGGCGATACAAAATATGTCCGTGTGGAAACACCATCTCACGTTAAAGTGGACCGTTTTCATTCTTCATTCTGATTAATTATAGGCATTATTATTGCTTAAATGCATATTTGAAACATTTCATCCCTTATTAAGGATAGTCATAATATTGGAAATTATTAGTATAATGCATTATTCCATATGCACAGTTAGTCAATACTGAAAGTTCCCAGTGGAAGCTAATGAAGTTGTGGAGTTAAACACATCAATGAGAGGTTTTCGTGCTATAGCAACCTATTTATCACAACTCAAAATGTTCCAATGGGTGCCTGCTTATTAGACGTTGCTCTCCGGTCCTCTGTAGGGTGGAATAAATAAATAATTCAAGTTCCTCAAGTTCAAGAAGCTTTATTTTCATTACACCATATAAAGTGCAACAGGTAAAGACAGTGCAAAACAAAGAGTACAATACTATATGCCACATGACATAGTGTATGTGATAAATAGGATCTGAAAATGAAAAATGAAATGAATGGTTGTGCAATATGTGGCATTGTACTAAATGATGATAGCAGCATTTAGGTTAAAATAGCAGCATTATTTAGCACAGTAAAGTGGCTACTGTAAACAGTAGCAGCATTGAATAATGAAACAGTAAGAAAACAGTATAACACAGTATATCAAGTGACTAGTATAACACAGTATAAAACATTATTAATGTGATTGTGCATGCATGATACAATTGAGTGTGTGTGTGTGTGTGTGTTTCAGTTCTTTGTGTTGAGAAGCCTAATGGCTTATGGGTAAAAGCTGTTTCACAGTCTAGTTGTAGTGCCCCGAATGCTTCGGTGCCTTTCTCCAGAAGGCAGAAGGGTGAAGAGTGTGTATGAGGGGTGTGTGTGTGTGTGTGTGTTCGGCCACAATGCTAGTGGCTTTCCGGATACACCATGGGGTGTTAATGTCCGCGATAGAAGGGAGAGAAACCCTGATTATCTTCTTAACTGTCCTCACTATCCGCTGAAGGGTCTTGCGGTCTGATACGATGCAGTTCCGAAACCAGACAGTGAGGCAGATAAGAACATGATAACAATATAATACAACATCTGTCATTAAAATGAACCTATGCCTGGTAGTCTTATTTACTGACCATTACAAAGCATTGACGTTGGATCTCCAGACAGAAAACTTCACCATATCAGCCACTACACACATTTAACAAATTGTTTAAAAAAAAGATATTTTCCTGATTAATATGGCTCTTATATAGCACACGTTAATATACAATCCTGAGATGAAATGAACAGTGTTATAGAACACCAAGACCTTGATTTGAGAAAAACAGTGCTGTGGGATAAAGACTCCTGTGTGTTTTCCTTCAAATGCCCCCCTCCCCCCAACAGTCAGTCCTGATGCACAAACTGCATTGATTAAGCATGTATGTAATTAGAAAATGACATACCCCTGCCAAGACTTCAGCGGTTTGTCTGGGAGCTATTACGACTCACAAGAGACATGATATACACTTTTAGATTGAATTCAGATATTTTTCTCATTTCTCGCTATCGTCTTCGAGCGGGAACTTTCTGAGAATATGATCAGGATCGCCAAGGAAATTGAAACAGGAACAAGAACACACAACGATGAAATTGAGAAATGTGTAAATGAGCAAATCAAAAGTGCTCCTTGTACACATATTTTCCTGGTTACTGTAAGATTTTGGTGTTCGGTAGAATTAGTGCTGATGCTGGATTAAAAGCAGATTGGAAGCATGTGCGGTTATTAGCATCCAGCTACAGGCAGTCACGTTTGTGCACATTACTACCACCACCACCACCACAGATCCTGGCCAAATTCCTCATAAACACAAAGGCACATTTGCTGGGATAATGATAAGTCTCACGTTTCCATCCTGACAAGCTGGAAAAGGAAGGTTGTTAAAGAGCAGATGTATTGCCTTCAGCCACACGTGGCATTCATATTTGCATGGCTTCAGGACACAGAACCCGGCTATTTTGTGATGTGTGCAAACGTAGGTCAAAACGTTGTATATTTGTGTGTGTGTCAACAGACAGAGTACGATTGTTGTTGGGAGGAATGTCAGTATGTGAAACGTCTTACGTATGCAAGATACAATAATTGCACCGCAAGAATGATTTATCGTTCTTAACTACTTAATCCTGACCAGGGCTAAGGTCCCTAGAACACAGGAGGTGTAAGGAATACACCTGGGATGTGAGTCCATCTGCATTATATGTGTATCAACAACGTAAAACACAATGCGTAAGTGTAAGTAGGTGTCATGATTCCTGGTAATGTACAGTTGGAAAGAAGCATTTAGAGATGCCATGCCTCTACACCCCCCTCTGTTTCTCCACCTCTCAGCCTCACTGTGTTTCACTCCGGTCAAGAGATTGAGGCAGAAAGCACACCGCATTCAAAGGTAGGTGTAGTTCAATCTCAAGCTTTAAATAATTTGTTGAGTTAATATGAAGTCAGTACATATTATATGTACATATACATTTCCATATACTGTGTATAGTACGTATAATGGTTTTGTAGAGTGTAGAGCGCTTTCTTTTCCAGCTTTACTGATTTTAAATGTGATTCTACAAACCAACATTGAAAAGTTGATTGTAAGCTAAACTTGGCTAAGATTTTAAATTAAAATTTGAACCTAATTCATAAATTTTTTTTTTTACCACGCAATTTGTTTTTATTCCCTGCAACAAGGTCACAAGATGTAAACGATAAATTGACCACTTTTCTATTCACTGTGGAAGGAATTGGGATTATTTTAACTTTGGATGAAATTCTGCCACAGCGATGCGGAATTCCTAACCCTGGTCTGAATTCACTCAGTGTTGATTCATTTTCTAGACTGGACGCTCTGATGTCAGGTTTCTAGTGCAAGGTTATCATTAATACATCATCAACTTCTGTAGTATCAATTTCTTTAAATACTTTGATGATGGAAGCTCTATATAAAGATAGATTAATTTTAACGTTTTCTGTGTGAGTTCATATCAAATGTTTTAATAAAAACTTATTTTCCTAATAAAGTTGTAGTTTTTAGTCTTCAACAGAGACAAAGGGGAAACGTGAGGGAGAGAATGAATACGTATATCTGTTATACTTTAAGTTAGCTTGATTTCGCAGATATACTGCTGTGTTGAAAGTAAGCTCCAAATGATAGGTTGTTTAATTAAAGAAACTTGTAGTTGCTGGTAAATTGCATTATTTTGCAGTAATACAAGACTATTTGCATTTAAATCATATATAAAAACTAATTAGGATTGGATTTTCCAAATATTCTGAATAGTTTCCTTACTAACTTTATATCAAGTAGCACAAACAGCAGCAATGGATTTTCATAATTAACCAATTACAACAAAGTAATATTTTTTACACTGCCACTTTTTAGAAATCAGTTAGCCATTGTCAAGCTCTCAATCAGCATTCTGGGCTGAAAGTGTCACACTGCACACCAATATCAGAAAAACACCCTCAGGCCAAAACACACATCTGTCCTGTGTGAAGTTTCTTTGTATAATACAAAAACAAGACCCAAGTTTTAGAATTTATGCTGCGTGTCCAGACATGAACATATTTGTAGGTAACTATGTTTTTAATGTATGGACCTTTGAGTTAGGCAGGTGAGTACGGACAGTAGTCCCATTTACATAGAGCGTTGTATTCCGGTTACAATTCATTTAAAAGTCCAAATGGAATAAAAATGCTTCATGTAAACGCCTTAATCGGAATAAAAATGCTCCATGTAAACGCCTTAATCGGAATAAAAATGCTCCATGTAAACGCCTCAATGATAACCGCTCTCCCACCGTGCCATCTGGGCACCAACGTTTTTTTTTTTTAAATAATTATGATGCGTTATTAATAAAATTGTATTTTCCCTCTCAAGACCCTAGAAATCATGTGGAATGTGTTTTTTCTGTGGGCGGGGCTTGTCCACTTCTCCATTGCAAATGCCGACCCCATTACCTGGCTCAACTACCTGCGCAGTCGTGCCTACAGTTACAGGTACATGTACAGCTCAACCAACGAAAACTACGCTTCCCTTCACGAACAAGATGACTCTGAAGCTCTAGACTGCCCCCTGGAGTGCGAGTGCCCTCCTGCCTACCCTACTGCTATGTACTGCCACAACCGTAACCTCCAGTACGTGCCCTTTGTGCCTTCGCGCATGAAGTACGTGTACCTCCAAAACAACCGGATCACTGGAATCACTGATGGGGTTTTTGACAATGCCACAGAACTCGTCTGGATCATCTTGAATATGAACCAGCTGAGATCTGACAAAATCAGCAGCAAGGTCAGTTTAATAGGACAGACACAGGGGTGCAACTTGGGAATTTTGTCATGGGCACACACCAGTTCATATTAATACTAATATTAACTTTGCTGATAAAATCAATTTCTATAGAGGATAAGCAACAGAAAGCTGACTTTGTACTGTACATATGAGTAACAATATAACAGGTAACCTTAAAATAGAAAAGCGGATGGATGGATGGATGGATGCTTTATTTATCCCAGTGGGAAATTTACAATTCCCAGTTGGAAATATAAAAATAAAAACTTTGCATCGTAAGCAAGATCTTCATAGCAAAAACAAAACACAAATTTTTAAATGTAATTATTTCCTATCATTCAAGCCATAAACTAAATGGTAACATGTCTTTCTTTTATCTTATAAGATCTTCACCAAGCTATCCAAACTAGAGCGCCTGTTCTTGCAGCATAACAAACTTGAACACATCCCAGAAGGCCTTCCTCATTCCCTTCAGGACCTGCGCTTGGACCACAATGCCATCATATCCGTGCCTCCTGGGTCCTTGCGTGGAATGAACAGTCTCACAGCTCTGCGTCTTCATTATAACGCCATTCAGGAACTGGGCATGGCTGTAGAGCCACTGGCCTCGCTCAGCTATCTGGATTTGCGTGGGAATCAGTTATCAAAGGTTCCCGAGCAGCTTCCATCCAAGCTAAATCAGCTGTACCTCGACCACAACCTCATCTCCTCCATCCCAGTGGACTTCGTGAAGAGGCATCCAGCACTGCGCTTTATGCGCCTTTCACACAATCATCTCACCGATGCTGCAATCCCACCCAATACTTTCAACGTGAGCACACTCATGGAGCTGGACCTCTCCCACAACAAGCTAGAAATGATTCCTGCAATCAGCACAAGTCTGCAGAACCTCTACCTTCAGGCCAATCGCATCAAAGGTACAAAAAAAGCACCCTTCAATATAATTCTACATGTAGAAACATGAAGGTATATTAACAACCAAAATATATGCAAATTATTGCATGTATTAGACTTACATGCATGTTCATTTATGTTGCCACGTTCTCAAATTTTGGCCAAATCCGACTAAATTCCTTAAAAAACATCAGCAAACGTTGACATTATTCTTCATACTATAGAGATCCCAAGTTCAAATCCAAACACACCAGCGCCCAAGGCTGAAAGGTCTACAAAGCAAAGCTAGCTATACTCTTGGAGTAAAAGGATTAGCCAATCAAAGGCATGCATCAGCTCATGTATACAGAAGAGGGCAGACAGCACATGATTTCAGCAATTGCTGATTTCATGTTCATTCTGGATAGCATTCAAGCTTCTTAGATGAATGCTGACATGTGATAGGTGAGAGTTAGTTAGGAGTTAAACTTGGCAACTGAAAATGTTGAAAGGAATTAGGCAGGTGCGTGTGTGGCGGGTTAGCCAATGTACAGGGTTAACTTTCTTTTGGGGTTAACATTTTCAATAAGCCAAATCTTAATCAGCAAAAAAATAAAATACAATGAAATAAACCAAATCAAATAAAGTCCAAAAAAAATCTTCGTCAACAAATGCCTTTATCTTTTGTGTAAAAAAAACAACAACGTCGTACCATAGTGAGTCTTTCGCAACACAAAAAGATGGGAAATCCTTCAAAGCACTAGATGATCACTGTATCAATAATAATTATAACATCCAGTAAGAAATGCAAAGTGCTAATAACGAAAGCTATTTGGTTATGATTCTTCACGATCTAAAATGCTGTCCCCCTCCCCCTCCCTCAGAGTTCTCAATCAGCAGCTTCTGTCAAGTTATTAACATAAGTAACTACTCCAACCTACGCGTTCTACGGCTGGACGGGAACAAGATCAGCCCTCAAGATGTGCCTCCTGAGGCTCTACTGTGTCTGCGCAAAGCCACGAGTATCAACCTATAGGCACGAAATGAGACGTCATTCTGCAAAAAAATTGCATTAACATGCAAGTTGATCAGCATCTTACTTTAAAAACAGGATATAAAATTTTTAAGTAGCTTAATATTAATCAAAGGTCTTGCAACTGGCATGAAGAAAACCTCGTATAAGTGTTTTGTAGTCTAGTGCATGAATATAATCATGATGCATTATATTGGAGTAAAAATATCTTCTTTTTTTTATGTAATAAGTCATGAGAAGGCGCCCAGACTGTGGCGAACTTTGACATATTTAAATGTATTTCTTGCACAAGATTTCTGCATCCAAGGAAGCAAGAAATGGATCTCATTTTGGTGATCATGGGAACATCAAATGCAGAGTTTCCCCCCCCCAAACAGTACAACAGCTGTAAAACATTTAGTAATTGACTTGGTCTTGAATAAACATGTGTATTGGAAACGTAAATTCTTTCCATGGCCACTTTTTACATTTTACTAAATGCATTTACTCTCCTCTTAGTCAAGTCGAAAGGGAAGCCGCATAAAAAGAATGCAAAGTGTGTGAGGTAAAGACATGGTTCCAACTACAGCTTACACTTAAGATAAACCTGTATAATACACATTCCATTAAATAATCGTTAATTTAAAAGAATGACTGAATTTGTCTATCTACTCAAAGAAAACATGTCACTTATCCACTTATGAATATTGCCCAAAGTAATTTAGCACCTTAAAAACATTCAAACCCATACCACAAATCCACTGATAAAAAGAAAAAGACAGACAAGATGATCTGGTTGTGGATAAGCCAAAAAAAATTTAATGCAGTTTTTTAAATGCAATTTTTTTCCTTTTCTTTCTCCTTTTTTTTATATTTTTACTTATCGGAAATTCCCAAATTTTTATTTTTTATTTTTTATAACAAAACTCAGAATCAACTAAACATTGCAGAAAGTACTGGTGCGAGTAAAAGCTACCCACAAAAGTACCCGTTGCCACTTGTGCCTCTATAGTGCTTATATACTCCCCCCACCATTAATTATTAATCTTTACTTATTAAACTCCTTTCTCTCTTCTGCAAATCCCATGGACCTTCAACGTTAATGCCTGCAATGAGAAAATAACTCATTAGCCAGATGCATGTAGCATGAGCATGAGCAGCATGTAGCATGTTTAAAGGATATACTTTCAACTTTTGTAAACATACACCGATCAGGCATAACTATCACCATCTTCCTAACATTGTGGCATGGACTCCAATAGACCCCTGAGGGCGGTCCTTTACAGGACAAGTTGCGAGTTGGGAAATAAATACATATCTTTTCACATCGCTTTGCAACAGGAAATCTCTTCTCTTAAAAAAAATAAACCCATTATCTAGAGATCACTGACCCAACTTCCCCATTTCACCCTAGCAAAATATCCACCACAACACTTTATCTTCTGTCACCAGCTCAAAGGTAAATTAGGCTAAAAAGCCCATTGCACCATTTGTGCCAATAAGAATGTCTACCGCAATCTAATTACATCAGTGGGATTTGCATGCACGATAAATATTTTTAATCAGTGTGCCTGTGCGTCACTGTACCAGCAAAAGCTTCCTTTAATTCTTGGTAGAAGAATCCTTTGCTTGATGAGCTTGAAGGACAGCCACCGCCTCCTCCACCTAAATATATGGTGTGTATTAATAGGAAGGTAGGCGATTGTGAAACGCACAATAAATACATTTTATTACGGTGTACCATTTGACAGTTAAAAGTACCTTGGCATGTAGTGACTCTGGAGACTCTAGCATGTGCAAAAGTTCTGAGTTGTCTATTTCAAGCAGCATGCCAGTGATCTTACCAGCAAGGTTAGGGTGAAGGGCCTGGATCAGCGGATACAGACGTTCACCTGAAAAAAAATGGGAAGAAAAAAATAAAAAACCCCAACTTGAAAACTTGCCCTAAATAAATAATAAAAGCCTAATCCTAAATCCTACATCCAAACTCAACACATATCCAATCTGAAACAGCTAGAGACAGGGTTTGGAAACCACACCATTGACTTTTTGTGCTACAGTGAGGGATACCTGTTCGAAGCGTGCAGTGTTTTTAAATGTCAAAATGACAAGACATACCAAGTAGCTGTTTCTGCTCCAACAGGGGTGCTGCCGCCAACATGGTTGGAGTTAGAGGCTCTTGACCTTTTATGTGAACTGCAGGCTGAATGACTAGAGAAGGCACCATCTACAGAAAGTGTTCCCAAACAGAAACACTAATGAAAAGATCTTAGGCAAGTCATCATAATGCAGAGTATTCCCCAATTACAGATGGAAAGAGCGCCAAGCCATTGCGATGCATAGCTCTGTTCTCTCCCATTTTAGAAGAAAGCTAGCGGAGACAAACGTCTGGCTCACAATGTGATACTTTTATTTTGCGTTTTTGACATACCTTACCTAAGTAATGTGTAGTAATCTTACTACCTGAAAGATAACATGGATTAAACGACAGTTTAAAGGTATTCTTTCGTCTTTTTAACCCATACCACCCCAATGCTTCTAGCAAAACCTAAAAAGACATTGGTGGAAAAGGTACAAGTTCATTTACATCTGGGTAGCTGCTTCCCTTTCAAGTGGCTATTAAATAAGCAAAACAGAAAGCATTGAACAAAATGCAAGGTGAAATTTAATTTAAAATAGATCTCAGTGCAAAAAAAAAAAAAAAGAGTACTTTTTTTTTTTTTTTTTTTTTAAACATAAATCAATTTAAATATAACAGCCCTATATATATTTAAAATGTAGTATATTCAATGCGATAATGCTAACGTGCTCCGAGAGTCCCGAGTTGAATTCCGGCTCGTGGCCCTTTCCCGATCCCACCCCCCTATTTCTCTCCCACTCCACTTCCTGTCTGCTTACTTTCCTGCCTCACAAGTCAAAAATGCCCATAAATGGCTCTTTAGGGGGGAAAAAAGTGGCAGAATGCGTGCTTGTCCAGATGCACATTACCTGTTGTGGAACAGGAGTGGGTAGAGTGATGACCTGCTGAACATTTCTAACGCCACTGGAATATTTGTATTGACTAACCCCTCTCATCATAGGCCCTCCAACAGTTCGACCTCCTGCTGTCTGAGTACCGATGTGAGCTGGACAAAGAAAGAACATGCATGTTTTTCTGCTGCAGGACAGAAAATACAACACAGACACACACAAAAAAAAAAGAAACATTTTTACCTTTATTTGTAAAATTAGCTTCCGAACATTTGAGATTATTTTTCACAGTGCTAAATTTGAGTTAGTGCAAATACATTTAGTAGTAATGACATCAGTTCTAATAATTAGCCAGATGGAATAAGCCATTGTATCAAGCTTGGTTTAACCCTGCCACAAAATATGAATACCTTAATTACTTAGCCTCTATGACGGGGCATGACTTGAACTTCATCTAGTTTTGTAAACACCAGCTTATTAAAGCAGTTAGTGTATTGAAACGATCCCGACACAGGACTTTTAAAACAATGAAAGGAATGAGTTTAGAGTGCCTGCACTGCTAATGCACACCATGATTTACACATCATGTAAAATGTGGCCATAGCTCCAGATGCATGCCATCAACCCCTGACAAGCAAATAGAACGCTGAAGAGGGTGTTTGATTTACTGCGAAAGGCTGCCAATATTAAACTGACCCCAAAGACACCACCCACTAAAAAAAAAAAATAATAAAATAAAAAATAAAATCACACATCGTCTATTCCCACAAACAGTTTCTTACCCATTCTATGGGTGTTTACACCTGGAGCCTGGGTGGAAGCCTGGCGCACTGTGCTGATGGGGGTGGAGGTCCTGCGTGGCACCACCTGCCTCAGTGTCTGAGTTGAGTAAGGAACTAGTATGGCCAAACAGAGAGCAAATGTTAGAACTGTTTGCACACTTGCATGCTAACAAACCCACTAAAAAAAAAGAATAAAAAAAAAAAAATCCTTGGTCCCAGCACAGATGCCAAATTGGAAAAAAAAACACAAAAACAGAAGACAGACTTGCTATATGGTGTACGTTTCTGCCTACCCTGTGGCCTTGGGGCTTGGGCAGCAAAGCGTGGTGCTGGTCGTAGATTTGGTACAGTGTTGAAAAAGGCGCGTCCCTGAGGTTGTTAAAAAAAAATTAACAGTTCCTCACAACCTTTATTTTGAGCATGTAAAAGGGCCCCTAAACACTAATGCCCAACTCGGTCATTTGCCCACCTGAGGTATGGAAGGCATGTAGTAGCCAGAACTCTGCTGGTAAGCAGGCATGGCAGGCCCAGGAATGGCTCTCACACTGGCCAGTCTCTGCATGTACTGGTTGGTGAGTATGGCTTTGCGCTCCTCTTTCCTTTGTGCCAGGGCTACATACAGAGGCTTCGTGCTGACGATTCTGCCGTTCATCTCGGTCACAGCTTTAGTAGCCTCCTCAGGAGAGGAGAAGCAAACAAAGCCAAAACCTTTACTGTGACCTCCCTCAGTCATCACCTGGTCCATTAAAAAAAAAAAAAAAAAAAAAAAAAAAAAAAAAAAAAAAGCATGATGGCAACCATTTAGTACAAACAAGTACTTTTTCCAGGGTTTCAAATCGGTGTTTTTTTTTTCCTAAAACATTAAGGTGGGTATTTTTCCTGCAAAACATATTGCTTAATACAATTTTAATACCTTAGCGCTGGTGATCATGCCATAGGGGGCAAACTCTTTTCTCAGTTTCTCATCATCAATGCCATCATCTAGATTCTTCACATACAGATTCACCCCCTGCAGCCAAACAAAACTAACATTAGCGATACAGAGTGAATTTATCAGCATCGATCAAAAAGCCCAGCTGCCAACCGGCATGGTTTTACGCCGCTTACCTGGTATCGGCTTAGGCGTTCTTGTTTAATTTGCTCAAACTTGCGCTTTAGTTCCGACTGTCTCTCCAGTCGTTTCTGAGCCCGGCCCACATAGAGAACTCGTCCATTCAGCTCCTTTCCGTTCATCTCAGCTACTGCCTGGAAACACAATAGGTAGTATAGATAATGCGTTTCGGATTTAGTTGTTAACGTGCTTAGCAGCATTCACACATGAACGCTTTGCAACACCCCTTACTTTCTGTGCATCCTCGTGGTTTTCATAATTCACAAAGCCGAAGCCACGAGAACACCCCTTTTCATCAGTCATCACACGGACACTCGAAGTTTTGCCTGTAAATTACACAATTAGTAATATTAGTTCAAAACTTTGTTTAGACAGCACTACTCTCTAAATCATTCAAACATCACTATAAGGACATTTATTCAAATGCACACATCTCATTCTTCTCCACCATGTACCACGTTGAACCTGCAGGTTACCTACTGAACTTTTTTGAAACCAAAGGGTTTGCTGCCATCCCTGTTAAAACAATTGCATCACTATGAGGCACAATCACCTTAATATATAAACAAACCCAGACATGTTTTTTAGGGCATACATAATTACACATGCAGTGAACATAATCCTGCTTGTCTGTGGTTCGTCCATTTATATGGATAAAAATGCTAACTAGCTAAATTACAAATTTTAAAGGGATTCCTAAATGTCTCGTTCGAAAGTGTAGTTGGAGCTTACCGTATTCAGAGAAGATACAGCGCAGTTTCTCATTGTCAAAATCATCGCCAAAGTTCTTGATGTAAACATTGGTAAATTCCATAGCTTTTGCACCATACTCGGCTTCCCGCTCTTTACGAGATTTAAAATGTCCAACAAAACTTAATGAATCCAGAAGTATGGAGGAAAAATAAATAAAATAGAAAAAAATTATGGCTAATAGTTAGACAATCCTATGCAATAGGATTTTATACATACATACACACAGGACAATACATATTGTGGATAGTTGTACATCTGTAATTTGTAACTACTGTACACACTGTTAATAGTATTTATATGCAACCAA
>JAOUQX010000029.1:3023832-3035734 GCA_028566295.1 Liobagrus marginatus
CCCCACCCCACGCTTGGCTCAAGAAAAACACTTCTCATGGCATTATATAGCAGTTCACCTTAAAACAATTTAAAAGGTCAGTGGGTCAGACATACTTTCCACCAGACAGAGTTCTTCCACTACAACTATATTCCACTATGTCTACATGGAGCTTAGGGCCTTTGCGATTGTCACATAGGGAAGAATTGCCATTTTGTTAGTAAAGAAATGGTAGCTCAGTGGTTAAGGTGTTGGACTGCTGATCCAAAAACCGGGGTTTGATTCCCAGCACTGCCAAGCTACCACTGCTGGGCTTCTGAGCAAGGCCCTTAACCCTCAACTGCTCGGGTGTAAGTCTGGATAAGAGTGTAATTCCAAGAACTTTAATTACAGCTATGTGATAAGTTTAACACAACCATGTACTGTATATTCAAAGACGTGTCTTATGCGCGCTAAACAAATTAAGCTCCAGTTTTACCTGGCATTAACAATGTAGCTGAGGTCAGGAGGAAGTGCGCCATTGTTAGCGGCACGTGCAGCTTCCGGGCTGGCGTACGGCTTTGGAAAGTAATCAGAGAGTTTCCCAGGACGAGTGAACATCTCTCCAGTTTCATCTGGACCATCTACAACTTCAATCTGCAAGATGGAGTTGTTCAAAACATTTACTAATGGCTCTTAAATGAAATAAACAGATGTAGAGTTGAACAGCTGTTTGTACTACAGCGCTTCATTAATGCTCATAAAGGCATGTCTGCAATGGGGGACCTTCCTGAAAATCAAACTATGTATCCAAAGACCCAAATGCCACCTCTGCATTTTATTTAAATTAGCTATTAAACTGTAGCATACAACCATGGCACAGCAAAAAGAACCCTAAAACACATTTAAAGCATACCTCCTCTGCAAGGGCCTTAGCTTCATCCTCCGTGTGTGACACACCAATCAGGTTTCGGAAGGCCAGGTACTCCATACTGTGGCAGGCTGAACACACCTGCTTGTACACCTGATAGCCACGTCGGACACTGTGAATATGCAAAAAGAAAAATCATACCCCTGGGGAAACATCGGCACAATAAAACATGCCAATAATAACGACCTTGTAAGACAAATAGAAAAAGTATAAATGTACCTAGCATGGTCTAAGGCAGAGAGCATGCCAACATGGCTCCATGGATAAGATGGCGCATGTAGCTCTAGGTCAGAGGCTTTTACCGACTGATGTAAAATCAGTGCAAGTCCAGCTCCTCCAGCGGCCAACACACCCAGAGAAGAGATCACTGCTTTCTTTTCATTTGAAAGCCTGGTAAAAGATATATTTGCCTAGAAATCAGAGAGAAATAGTGTTATCATTCTTTCATTAGTAACTGCCTCCTACTAGTTAGATTTTTGGGAAATCCAGATCTTATCCTGGGAATCAAGAAGGTGTAGCCTAAATGAAAATACACCATTGCAAAAAAGACACACGGGGCAATTTGTCCCTCCCTTTATCTAACTGACAATTTGTGCAGTGGGTCTAAATCTGAGAACCAGCAACCTAAACTCGAAGACCCCAGAACTGTGGGGTCTAGGGTCAGAGACCCCAGAAGTGTGTCTCTCTGTGTTGCTTTTTTTTTTTTTTTTTTTTTTTTTACAACGTTTTATAATATTAAAGAATTGATTATTAAGCTACTGTTTGGAACAGTCTCTTAATTCATCCATCACTTGACTGCTGATCCAATTGGCAGCACAGGTCTTTGAAAGAAGACCGAGGTTTAAACCCAGTTTTCAAGAGTTAGGATTAGGTCAAGGTCAAAGTTTGGCAAGCAGTACTGAGTGAAGGTCAAACATCCATCCTGAAGGTGCGCAGAAATCTTTAAGCATGCCATGTTCATACAATAGCATGTGAAAGGTTACGGTGAATTATTGTGAAGGCGTCTTTGACGCCTGATTCTGAACTAAAGGTTAAATTAACATTTATTACTTAGTATCTGCTACTAAGGTGCAGCAGTCAGTCTTGTGCATGGATAGATAGATAGATAGATAGATAGATAGATAGATAGATAGACAGATAGATGGATGAGTGGATAGACAGATAGATAGATAGACACAGACGAGTGGATAGACAGATGGATAGATAGACAGACAGACAGATAGATAGATGGATGAGTGGATAGATAGACAGATAGATAGACAGATGAGTGGATAGACAGATAGATAGATAGACGGACAGACGAGTGGATAGACAGACAGATAGAGCGATAGATAGATAGATGGATGAGTGGATAGATAGATAGATAGTTAGATAGACAGACGAGTGGATAGACAGATAGATAGATAGACGGACAGACGAGTGGATAGATACAGAGACAGACAGATGAGTGGAGAGACAGATAGATAGATAGACAGACAGATGAGTGGATAGACAGATAGATCGATGACAGACAGATAGATAGATAGATGGATGAGTGGATAGACAGACAGATAGATAGATAGACAGATGAGTGGATAGACAGATAGATAGACAGACAGACAGATAGATAGACAGATGAGTGGAGAGACAGATAGATAGACAGACAGACAGATAGATAGACAGATGAGTGGAGAGACAGATAGATAGATAGACAGACAGACAGATGAGTGGATAGACAGACAGATCGATGACAGACAGAGATAGATGGATGAGTGGATAGACAGATAGATAGATAGATAGAACAGACAGACAGATGAGTGGATAGACAGATAGGTAGATAGACAGACAGATAGATAGATAGATGGATGAGTGGATAGATAGATAGATAGATAGACAGACAGACAGACGAGTGGATAGACAGATAGACGGACAGACGAGTGGATAGACAGACAGACAGATGAGTGGATAGACAGACAGATAGATAGATAGACAGACAGATGAGTGGATAGACAGATAGATAGATAGACAGACAGATAGATAGATGGATGAGTGGATAGACAGACAGATAGATAGACAGATAGATAGATAGATAGACAGATGAGTGGATAGACAGATAGATAGACAGACAGATAGATAGATGGATGAGTGGATAGACAGACAGATAGATAGACAGATAGATAGATAGACAGACAGATAGATAGATGGATGAGTGGATAGACAGACAGATAGATAGATAGATAGACAGATGAGTGGATAGACAGACAGATAGATAGGTAGATAAAAAAGTTTGTCATTGCATTGTACAGGTACATAGCAATGATACGTCATTTAGCATCTGCCAGAAGTGCAAATAGTAGAATTATACAAAAGCGCAGATAAATATTGAATCATATGTACAGCAAGAAATATATAGGCTATGGTATGCGTGCAGCATATGAATAATATGTACAATATATGTGCAAACAATATCCAGCATATAGATACACATACATGTATGAACATATACACACGTGTCACGTTAACTTGGAGTTGCTGTGAATTTACCATTGTTTACAATAAAAATATAATTTTACTATAGAATTTGTGCAAGACGTACTGGGTGGCCAGAAATGCTGAACACATCAATGACAAACCACATGAAATAAAGCTAATTATAATCATACGTGGATGCAATTCGTTTAAAATTCGAAATAACGTGGTATAATAACGACAAGGTGAGTAAAATAACACTAATGTGACCTTGCATTCTGTCAAAGCTCGTTAATAACGATAAGTAGTAAGGATAAATCATGACGTTTTCCCTAAATTGTTAACTGTTCGTTTAAACCACTTGACTCACTCGAGAAAACTGAGCTGGATGCTTTGAATGGAGTAAAGCTCTGCCGGTAGCCTGCCCCATACATATCCGGACGGCCGCCATTTCCGCTCCAACACCGACCTGCTGAAGTGTCTTAGCAGTGCGCGTGCGCATGCGCATGCGCAGCACACACTACGATTTCACCCCCACATGGCAGTTTCTCATAAGACATTTCAGTGATTCGACAGAAAACGTGGTTATCTTATAAGTGTGCGGCAACTTTTTTTTTTGATTGATCGATGTATTTGTTTCAATTTAAATAAAAATTTTGAAAAGCTGTTGTGTAGAGCTGCGTTTGAGTGTGAAATGTGCATATGCTTAACCGTTATTTTAAAAATGGTTCCACTGTAATGCACGTCTATTAAGGAACGTTAAACTGACTATGCCGCAACATGTCAGCTAAATATAGACTCGACTCCAAACTGTTTTTACAAACCTGGCAGCAAACAATTATTCCGAATGTATTTGTATGCTGTAGCCCCAAAATAACCAAAACCTGCTTTAGCATGAGCGCACAAAGCACGGTATATAGTCATGGATTGCCAACGTTTGTGGTGAGCTGGCATACTGACCACGGGCCCACCTTCCTTAATGATTTTGTGGGCGAATATTCTAGAAAGCTTTTACAGATGACTGGAGGTTGTTAATAGCACAATAGAACATAATCTGGAATTGCGTTCAACAATCATACTGTAGGTGTCACTGTTGCTACGTCCACCTACTTTTGGCTCTATACAGTAGTTTACATTCTCCATGTGAAATATTATACTGTAAACAACACTCAAGAAAAATTTAAAACACAAACATGGGATCTTATAAGAGTCATAGAAGTGGGTAATTTTTGTTTTCATGTGGCTATGCGTGGCCAGTTATATTACCTTAACAAGAGGTAGAAAAGTACTCATCCTTAGTAACCACTTTGTGCGGATTAGCTCATGATGCTTTAGGATTAATTGGATTTTAATTTTAGGAAACAGAACCAACAGTTGCTAAAACGAAAAAAACAAAACAAAAAAAAACAATATATTGTTAACATTGGAAAACCACATCAGTAGTGGGATTAGTCAATACCGTCTGTAGTGTCAAGATCAGAATAAAAAAACAGATATCTTTAGGCATGTAAAATCCTTCCCACAGCCCAAAGCAGCTACTTTGAAAAAGTCAGATATAGTATACAGATACTGTTGATGTGTTAGAGTACATTTTTATTTAAAAAAATCACTTTTAAACGACATCCATCTTACTTTCATCTGAAACACTGCACTCTCTCCTGCCCCATTACTTTTGTAATACAATCTACACAAATCATACACAACTCACATTTTTTAATATTGTGCAGGTCATTTATGTGAAGAGGTTCAAAAATTATATGTGGATGTCACCTTCATAAAACTGTGAGATAATCAGTAAACAACCAAAAACCCAAGCACAGCAGTCAGCAGCCAGAGCCTGAGACTTCTGGCAGAGTTGTCACAGAGGTAGCAGAACTCTCCAAATCCTCAAATCTCAATCAAAACATACTTATTGGAGTCTATATAAAGCCTGTTTCACAAAAAAAGATTCAGGTCTCTTCAGAGAGCGAGAGGGAGAGAGAGAGAGGGCAAGCTCTTATCATAAAGGTATTTGATTCTGTGTCTATCCATTTTAAAAAGCAGAAGACAGCACACAGGTCAATTTACCAGATTTTCATTACTATATTCCGGCAGAATCCAACAACTGAACAAAAGCTGCTACCAATGTGCAAATAAAATGCGAGTCTGAAATGCTCTGGCCCTCATCCCTGCTCCTCACACTACTTTGTTAGATCAAAATCCATGATCGTTCTGAGAAAGAGAGACGATGCGACTTATTAAACCAGTGGCTCAAGCTGTCCAGCCACACTTCCTATTGTACTTTAATGTTTTCTTATAGATTACAACATAAAATTAACTCACAAAACTTTTTCACCAGTTCTCTGCAAAAGTCCACGATTGAGAATAAACTAGCACTTAGCAGTTGAAGTGGCCATATGGGGCAGCGCAGGGTTTGGTAATGAAAAAAATGAGAAAAAGAAGAGGCCGTCTCGCTAGTTGGCTTTGGCGCGGAGTTGCGCTCTCTTGCCCGTGACTGCTTGGAAGCCTGTTTTAATGCTGGCAACAGAGCAGCGCGAGTGACACGTCTCACACTGCAGGAAGTACAGGCGAGTGTCTTTCTGCAGGATGGTTTCTGGAGAGCGGCACGTGTGGCAGGTCACATATTCCTCTGTAAAATTCAAATGGACAACAAAAAACAAGGTGTCAGAAATCAGTACGTAAAAAGTTCAGCTGCTAAGTAAAGCCAAGCACTATTACCACCTGACCAATCAGATCACAGAGAGAACACATCACAAAACACAGCACATAGGAGTAATTACTGAAGAAAACAGCCACCTTGTTATCAAGTGTGTGTGCAAAAAAACAGACATTTAAATTAAGTGTACTGCCTGTGCAAAAGTATTGCTTTTAGTATGATCTCACACCAGACGTCAGTTTTATTATTAAAGCGTCTTGCAATGGCAAAGATGCAGACAAACTGACATGATATAATGAAGGTGTACAGTTTTATAGAGCGTTCCATAGAATTAACATACTGTACTTAAAAATAGTACTATCGTCAGAGCAAAATTCTACAGATAGCTGCATTGGTTAGCTAGGCTTGCTATAATTACAGGTTTGCCTGTAATCGTTGCCTTCTTTGAAAAGATTACTACAATGGAATATCCCATGAGCTCATACAATGGTGAAGATCACTATTTGACTCACTGATGTATCTTCTCAAGACGTTCTCAATTTGTTTTTGCTGGAATCGCCCTTTGATGACCAGTTGGTTATTTCCATCTATGGAACCGCTGTGAAAACATCAGCCAGGAATACAGAAGATTAACAAAATGAATACAAAAGGAACAAAAACCACGCAGCCTGACATTTTATGTAAAAGCCACGCTTACCTCGTTCCCAACTCGGCCAGTAAGAAAGCCAGAAGATGTTTTGGCTGTCGATGCAACCTGCACAGAGACGCAAATATCAAACGCTGGACTTTCGTATTCCTAGCAGGACAGACACATGGAAAGGATATACGCAAAATAAGATCAGCAGGGCACGCTCACAGTTTGCAGATGTCTGTGAAGTTGACAAAGGACGTTTTCTTTGTTCCCACTCGCACCACTTGAGGGGGCTTCATGACAAACTTTCTCTTCTCTCCTGCCACCATGTCAGGATTCTTTTCTCTCATGATGTTAAAGACGCGGTTTAACAGCTATTGACACAGAAATATTCTTAGATGACCATCAGGAAGGAGAAAAAAACAGAAAGGAAAAAAAAAGTAATGCACTATGAAACTCTGCAATGCCACTCAGGTGCAGTTTAACACAACCAATAGTATTTTAATGACTGCAGTTCAGTCCAGAATTCCAATGCCGTGTATTCTGGGGTTTTCAGAATTAATCAGCAGATGCCAAGAACATGAACTGAGCCAAAAGACAGCGATATAGGCAGCAGCTCTTTCTAGACTTGTGTAATAATGAATGTTGGACCACGTTCTCTCTGTGCACTTTGTAGTTTTCTACATGCACTTGTAGTTTTCTACATAAATGAAAAAAAAACGAATTAGGTCAGGAACAGAATCCATTTTCCAAAAAAAAATAAACCTTCCCTTCTTTCCCCATACGTTTTTAGGTAAACAAATGAATGAGCTAAATCAAATGATCAATTTATGACTAGAAGAAAACATGGACAAGGGAAGCTTTTCATTCAGCAAGGATAGCTTCAAGCATATGGAAGAACTGACGAGTAAAGCGTTTCATAGTATATTTTACGGAGAAGAAAAGAAAATGCATCAGGCTATTTGAACATCAATCTGCATAATGTAATTTCATATAATACGAAAATACAATTTCATAACTCGTATGGAAACACCTGGCTAAAATGTAGCACACGAGAGATTGTGTGTGTACCTCGTCATATGTGTAGTCTCTCTCTGAGCCTGCCCAAGCTGGGCCAGTCAGAGAGCTGAATGTGATGCCATCTATGGTTTTACTCTCGTCATCCTCGAACGCTACAAAGAAAAAATAAATTGTTTGTTACCAAAGAGAAATTCATATGATAAATCATATTCATTGTACTATTTCTTTTCTTTAAGAAACTCATGCTATCTAAAGGTACCGGAACCTTTAGACCCCTAAATCCTTTTACAACATTTGGCATACTCCCTAATACAGAGCGAGTCACGTGGATATTTGGATCCATGTTCTTACCTTTCTTTTAAAATTTTACAAAGCATTTATATCTACATGAATCTTATTTGTACAGCTGCGCAGTTAGGCGTCAAGGGCTTTGCTCAAGGCCCCGGTCAGTGCCAGCTTGGTGGTCTTGTGAATTTTACACGCGAGGTAACATTTGTAGTTTTCCTATGGGGCAACAATTTTGCTTTCTGTATAACTCAAAGTGGGAATTTAGTAGAGTTTCATCCTTAAAAACAAACCAAAAAAAAAAGAAGTAAAATATTGATAAAGAATTGTAAACTGTCCACTTACCATCGTCTTTGTCAGCCGCATCGCCATCCTCTACAAATTCTACCTTCTTGGGCTTCTTCTTCTTAGCTGGCAACATCAGATCCAAGTCATCATCTTCCATTAGCTCTGGTTGCTCACCTTCAATCTTCAGTTCCTGAAGGATCAAACAAACAGATCACAATTAAATCTTCAGGAAAGCTTTAGCTCAAAAAGATTGCTGCACATGCAGCCCAAGTATAAACGTCAACTCCAATTCTTTCCTTTAGCCTTCATTCAAGATGCTTAGTTAGTTGAAGAAGTCAGGAAAGCGGGATTATTTGCAAAAAAACAAAAAGAAAAAAAAGGATTGACTGTGGATGAAAGCCCATTACATACCTTCAGGCCTTCTTCTATGTCGTTGTCAAAGACTTTCTTGGGCTTCTTTTTCTTTTTCTTCTGATTAAAGAAATTTAAATCGTCCAGGTCATCTGTGATCTCTGTGGATTTGCAAAACAATCATTCCCATCGTTAAATTCATTATTAGGTAAACAAAACCATTCCTGATTATGCCTGGATAGCATAGCACAAAATATTCATTTAGAAAGAAATATGTATACACAACTTACATATTGTATTTGTAACATATGTAAGGTAACCTAATTCTGCAATCAGTTTTGGAGATGCTGCAGAATAAAGCAAATAGCTTGGCACCTTTTCTCTTCCCTTCTTCCTCCTCAGGCTCCACCTCACGCTCCTCTCCTGGCTCTGGCTCAGCCTCACGAGGCTCAGCCTGCTGAATCTCCTCACCAGCGGGTCCATCACCTTCTTCATCAAGCATAAAGGGCTTCTTCTTCTTCTTCTTCTTCTTGGTTGTGGAGGGGTCGAATAAGATCTGTTAAAGAATCAGAGTCAAATTTCAACATGAGGTTATAAGTCTAATACAAAGTAGTGTGTCCAATTTCTGCAACTATAGATATGATGCAGAGGTCTGGGTTCTGCTCTGATACCGTATATAATCAGACACGTTATGGGAAAATAACTGCAAAAGCAATTATAGAGCAACTGAGATTTATCAGTATTTATGAGCAAATCGGGTTGCCAAAACATGTGCTTGTTATGTACATTGTATTTGTGCCGGCAAGCTTCCCAGCTCTTAAGACAACGCGGTGTGCACTCATTGAAAAAATTAGCTTAACGTAAGCGCGGACACGTGCTATTTGGAAAAAACACACATAAACAGGTCCAAATATATTGCGAACACTGTGGAAGCCATTTTCTAATCGGATGCTTATTTGTCAAAGACAAAGGTTCGAATGAACAGAGGCCCATTTGCTAGCTTACAGCTAATAAACGCAGCTTACTGTGCGTTAGCAGAGTTAGCTCTCGTGCTAGTTGTCTACCGGCTAAGGCCCAAAGTCATGATTCAACACAAGTATTTGTTTCTACCTAAAACCCGAAGCTAAAGAACTATTAAATGGCTCGTTTCAACTCACTTCGTCTTCTGACATGGTTGCTGTAGCAAACAGGTGTCTTCGAAAGCTACTTAGTGACAATGAACAGCTAAATGGCTCAGCACCTCTTCACCGTAAGTGTCTTGCATCAGCAAATGGCGCACGAGTGCGCATGCGTACTTCCGACGGGGGCTTGTGACGAAGGGGGAAGCGTCAATGTGCAGCGACGCAAAACGTGGTATGTGCTCATGTTTTGTTCCGTCAAATTCCGGCATCGCCCTTGAGTTCTAATTTGGCAGTGTGTACGTGTAAACTTATTGCTTCTTCCAACTTACAGGCCTGTTATCGCGGTAAAACCTATCGGAATGAAATATTATGTTTTGTAAAATACCTATGTTCTTATACTGCCCACTTTATATGACACAATACTAAACCACCGACATGCCAATTGTTCATCAGTCTGGGTTTTTTTCCTTTATAGGACAACCAACGAATTAAATTACTGTAAGGAGTAAGACTATCTTTTCATTGCAGAAGGTCATGACAATTATTCACTCTCTTTATTGCAGAAAACAGTGAATTCATGTGATCAATATATCTGAAGCACATTATACAAACCAAAACTACAGGGCAGATTACACACACGTAGTATCTACAAATTTAGTTCATGGAACATGTTTCCTGCACCTTTGCTGTTGCACACATTACAATAATTCATGTTAGGACATGTCATGTTATGTACTGGCATAAGCATGCCCATTATTAAGGCACATAGCCTACTGTTGCAGCACACATACATTTTCATATGCTTGAAGTGGAAAATAAATCGCAGGCCTACTCGATGCAAGATTTACTAACAACCAGAACATGGACAAAAACACCAACAAAGAATCAAACAATTTAATGATCTTTCAAATAAAGGTCTCATCTGGATGAGCTCAAACATACAAGTGACACGCCTTGCTGTTATATTTCAGGTTCTTTACAAAAGATACAGTAAGTCAGTATATTCCAAGGGATATTTTCAAAGAAACTTAAAGTAGCTTTAGTTTGCTTATAGCTTCCCGGCCGTTTTCCTTCAATAAATGATATTATTTTCAGATCAGATTAACTTGGCTTTCAATTTTAGAAGGATAGTTTTAGGTAAGATAGAGATTGGTTGAGACATTGATGGCACTCGCCTGTAACTCTGTCCTGCACACATTTTGAGACAACATTTCCTCATATAAGAATCGATGTTCAATGAATTACATGAAAATATATAACAAAACACTGAACCCCAAAACTCTGGATGTTTAAATAACACTTCTAAAACAAAAGGATGAATATTTTTATATGATTAGACCCAAATATATTCTATATATAATAACAGTGGAGATGCTTCAAAAGGGAGCCTCGCAAATCAAGCATGCAAAAAATGAGACACTTGTATGAACGCTAAGCATTGCCATCACTGTGAAAACACAAAGCGATGAGTGACTGCATAATCCGGATAGTTTCCAAGCCAGGCTATAGGGATGACAGGAATCCGACATGTAGGTGTTTAAAAAACAGAGGTAGATGTCTTGAAGTGAGCTCAGTATGATTACATTCCAATCTCAAGAGGGAAAACGAGCAACGATAGAGGAAAACATCAAAATATTCAAAAGCAAACATAATTCCAATTGTTTCACAAATACAATTTTGTCTGATTGTTTTGCCTCTTCAAATCTTTATGGGCAGGTTTTTTTTTTTTTTTTTAAATTTCAGGACCTAAGCCTTTAACCGGAGCTACAATTTCCTAGACAACTGGTTCTGCAATGCTAACTCTCTGAAGGTGTTCAAGTCAAATCTCAACATCAGTCCAACACAGCGAGTGAGTGATTAGACAATCCGGATGTTTTGGCTTGTTCACATTGCCCAAGCCTTCAGTTCCTCCATATCATCATCATCCTCTTCCTTTCTGTTTTTGGCTGTAGACAGAAGAACAGTGGGGTTAAAAGAGCCCTATAGCTGGTACTGGTCTATTTCACACTAGAGGTGGAATTTCCAGCATTTTGTTTTATCGACTTCATGTGTGAAGTCGTGTGAAGTAATGAAGTTGCCTGCATTACATTTCCATTTTCTATACTTTTCTGCATTTAAACACTAAAGTTAAAGTTGAAGTTGAGTTTATTGGTCACATGCACATCATACAGTACAACATACAGTGAAATTCTTTTATTCCGCATATCCCAGCA
>JAOUQX010000029.1:3082291-3093411 GCA_028566295.1 Liobagrus marginatus
CTTTTTTTTATTCTATTGTGCAACGTTTGCTTTTCCCTTCTTGTGCAACAAATGAATTGAAGGAATTGCACATTAAGTGTATAATAATGGAGAAACGCACTGGAGCCATTATGTGGTGTGGCATATGGCTCATATTGAAGGTGTCTGAGAAATGCCAAGAAATCATGACTCTGTAATTGGACCATTAATGAAAACGATGCAGGTACGTATTAGCACGGTTCCTTTTTATGCTACTTTACCTGCTCTGTTCCGTTCCTTTCGGTTTAACTCTTTACCCTCGTGACCTGCTTGCTTGCCCCCTAGGTGAGGTTAACGTATCCATAATGACCATGAACGCCAGCATGGTGCTAGGGATCCGGACAGCAGCCCACCTTGTCTCGGGACGTGACTCAATTAGTCCCTCATTAGCTTTGCGCTGCATTTTTTGGTGATTGCCGAACCAAATTGCTTTCTTATGTGCTATTTTCATTTCGACTCGCTTGCGGAAATATATCTGATTTGGTGTCAGGGTTCAGAGAGAATGCAGCGTGCGCTTTCGCCGATAAATCTCGGTCAGATGCCAGAATATGCAAGGCAGATTTGCTCGACTGAAGATCTGAGTTTCGAATCGGACTTGAGCTGTTTGTGCAGTGCAAACATGCATACAAGGGCCCTTCTAATACCATACTAACAATATGGCAAAAAATTTAATAAAATGAACATTTGCAGTCCATGTGTTTGCATAAGGAGGACGCACTATGTCCTTTTATATACAAGCTTCGTGTTGATGGGTCCAGCAAAACAGTCACGTCTCCGCCCATTTCAATACTATTTCCCCATCATGAAACCATAAACGAATCCCCATTTTATTCTGAAGGACTTCTGTGCAAGTGCAAAACATTCGCTCATTCAGTACAAGAACATGTGCAGTGTGTCTTGTGCCCCAGGCCATATTTTCTTAGGGTGATGATGTCCTTTTAATTCACCCCCGCCCCCAACCGCCTTTCCCTCGTTCACTCTCTCTCTGTTTTGATTTCTACTTAAAGTTTGATGTCCATGCCCTCCCTCTGGGGCAACATTAGCTTGTATGCTAATAGGACTATGCATATTCTATTAGCACTGTCAGTGCAGGATGAGGGACATATGTGGTAAGAGCCGCTTTGGGGGCAATAAAACCAGCAAGGGGATTCTGGCTTTTCCTGCACTATCAGTCATCTTCTTGCTCTGAGTGGCTCTGACTTATAGCCTCTAACGATCTCGCCATTTAGCGCTCGCGTTTACTTGCTGCTATCTCAGTTCACTAGCAGGATGTGTAATGTGTAAATCTGTATTAGAGGTAAAAAAAAAAAAAAACTTAAGTAGAAAATTGAATGCATATGTCGTACTGTATGTTGGACCTAAAGTTCACAGGCAAACTGAAGAGAGAGAAGCTTCGGTTTACTTGTGTAATAAATAGGGATGCACAGGTATCGGTATCGGGTATAATATATTATTATTATTATTATTATTATTATTATTATTATTATTATTATTATTATTATTATTATTATTATTATCGGTATCGGGTCCGATACCGAGCTCAAGTACTTGTACAATAACCAAAATGTACCAATACAAAAAACCGATACTTCACATTATGTAATTTCCAGTATTTATAGTATAGTATAGTATAGTATAGTACCATACAGTATACACCAGGGTGGTGGTGGCTCAATGGTAAGGCTCTGGGTCAGCGAGCTTCCATCATTGGGTCCTTGAGCAAGGCCCTTAACCTCAATTGCTCCAGGGGCGCCGCACGTTCTGTCTGACCCTGCGCTCTGACCCCAGCCTTCAAATTCATAAGCTGCGATATGCGTAATTAAAACATTACACTGCATGTATGTGTATGTGATAAATAAGATCTGAATTTGAATTTGATTTGGCAGACATAACTAACAGAACTGACACTGATGCACATGGCAGACATATTACGCCCTTTGGAGGTTATTGCTGTACAATATCTATTAGTTTTAATGTGTTGTGCTTGGAAAATTGTTAGACCACCTAAATAAATAAATGCATAAATAACTAACTAACTAACTAAATAAATAAATAAGAGGCATTGCTATGAGCAACTACCAGAAAAAAATATCCTCAAACCCATATTTGATTCTTCAAATTCAGATTTTATTTATCACATACACGAATTAGAACGCTGGGGTCAGAGCGCAGGGTCAGACAGAACGTGCAGTGCCCCTGGAGCAACTGAGGTTAAGGGCCTCACTCAAGGACCCAATGATGGTAATTTGTCTGGTGTGAGGCTTGAACCCTGACCCTCTGATCACTGACCCAGAGCCTTACCACTGATCCACCACCACTAGCACTTGAAAAGTGCTATTGGTTTATCCCTAATAATAAATGCCTTTGACCGATACACTCTACTAGTAACTCCCACACCAGAAGGTATTTTATGTTTATTTCTTCTTATTGGGCTGTAATTGGATTGGAAGCAAGAGGAAGGAATAGGGCAGGTACTGATATATCAGAGTCTGTGGTAAACCGAGGGCTATTAATGTCATATTGTGCATAGTAATGTAGAAGTAAATTAGCAAATGTTCATGGTTAAAAAAAGAAAGATTAAAGAATGGTTAAAGAATAAATGGCTAGGTTAATGTTCGAGTGTGTAGGGTGAGTTTTAAAATACCTGGGATTTTATCTAATTCTGTGTTGATTTGTTTGTAGCTCGACTATTTATTGATTAAATGGCGTTAGTTGAGACGGTAAGACAGCTTGGTTTGGCCTTTTTTATTTTGGCTAATTAGGTTTAGCACTACTGTTTATTTTTAACTAAGTACTGAGATTTTGAATTAGCCACGTAAAAGAAAAGGGTTGAAAAATCTGGTATCTGTCTCCAATTTTCCCCCCCGCTCTTTTTTGCAGCTAACCAATAAAGTGGCGCTCAAAATTGGAAAAGTCTGCTGGATGAAAAGTGGGCTGCTCATTTAAGATGTTGAATCAACTTAATCTGAGCTGAAGTCCACACTAGGACACAGCCAACTCAAGCTACTTTTAAGAGCCTTAGAGACGTTCAAAGTGCTTAGGGACGACGCTTGCGCTAATCCGAGGTGCTATAAAAGCAGTCATCTAATGATGGGGAAAGTGGTAGCTCAGTGGTTAAGGTGTTGGACCGCTGATCCGAAGACCAGGGTTTGATTACAAGCACCACCAAGCTACCTCTGCTGGGTCCCTGAGCAAGGCCCTTAAGCGTCAACTACTCAGTTGTAAGTCATTCTGGATAAGAGCGTCTGCCAAATGCTGTAAATGTAAATGATATGAAATGACCGATTGAGTTTGAATATTGTACATAATGTGCGTACAGAAAGGTTCTACGCTGGTGGAAAGATTTATAGCGAGGTACTTTTTGGCCTCTCGCTGTGACGTTACAATTCTCCACACCAGCCTGTAATGAAAATAGAAACCACACTGGAGATAACACAACCACCGAAATATTCACCATGAAAGACAAAAAAAAAAACGAAATGTGTTTATTCCTAAAACAGATGAACCTTTTATAAAAAAAAAAAAAAAAAAAAGAAAAGAAATGTGGAAGCCATTACTTTAAGGGTCGTCTTTTAGAGTAATTCTTAAACGAAACTCTCCGGCCCTGTATTTATGAAGCCCATTGCGAAGGACTCTAATGAGGCAATTAAGCAAAGGGTTGGACGACTTTGATCTAAATGTGGTGATTTTTACCAAAACATCTCATCATGATAGATACTCATAACTCAGGGCCCTTAATTGGGCTTAATTTGTTTGGAATAGGAATGTGTTTTCAATTAGACACTGCAGTCTGCCAGCGTGTTTAAAGGAGTCTGTCAGAGAAAATTAAGAACTAGTTTGCTTTGGAAGCGACTGTTTTTTATCACGAGGAGTCTCCTGAACAGAATGCAGAGGGTAATTCGATTCTGAACAGTGGTCTGGAGAGGTGTAATGAAACAAAGGGGGAAAGGAGATGAGAGAGAACGAATCTGAGGCAAAGGCAGTCAACAGGAACGGGAGAGTTATTGGCACTGGTCTGACTGACTTTTTAATAGTCACATGGTCCACCTGGGCAGAATGGCTAGAACGCCTGCCTCCTAGCAAGAAGGTCATGGGTTTGATTCCCGCCCAGGGTGTTTCTGGGTGGAGTTTACAGGTTCTCCCCGTGCTTGCATGGGTTTTCCCCGGGTACTCCGGTTTCCTCCCACCTCCAAACACGTGTGATTGGGCATAGTACTCTAACTTGTCCATAGGAGTGAATGTGTGTGTGAATGGTTGTCTGTCTCTAAGTGTTAGCCCTGCGATTAACTGCTGATTGTACAGGATGTACCCCGCCCTAACTCACACACTAAGTTATCTGGGATAAACTCAAGCTCGCTCTCTCTCACTCTCTCTCTCTCTCGCTTTTCTCCACTTCACACTCCATTAAATGTGTCTTCTTCTATCTGCTCACTGTCAGTTTGTCAATGATCATCTGTCTCACACACACACATACACACACACACACACACACATTACCAGGCAGAGGAAGCCTTAAGGTTTAATGCGCGGAGAGATACTGGTAATGAATCAACGCAGTTGCTGACATTAGTGTTTCCACTCTAGCTGACATAAGAGTTGACATGACATGGGGAATCCCTCTCATTCAAATGATGGTACTGCTAAACCTTTCTGTGTGTATACACATGGCGGAAGGCATGGTGGTGTACATGTGAACATACATGTCTGGTCATTTACTATACCATCCGTGTTCTGTCTTAGAATAAAAGCCTTTGTTTGTCACATGTCCCAGCTAAGGAATTTGGGGTCAGACCAAAGGGACAGCCCTGATGTAGTGGCCCTAGAGAAGGGAGGGTTAAGGGCCACTTAACCCATTCGAGATACCACTGAAACGGCTACCTTAAGATCTCTGGGATAATTTCACGCTGGCAAAAGTGGTTTACACTCCTGCCCCACAGCAAGAAGGTCATGGGTTTGATTCCTGACCAGGGTCTTTATGTGTGGAGTTTAAATGTTCTCCCTGTGCTTGCGTGGGTTTTCCCAGGGTACTCCGGTTTCCTCCTGCCTCCAAACACATGCGATTGAGCCTAGGTGAATTATCTACTCTAAATTGTCCATTGGAGTGAATATGTATGTGGATGTTTATCTGTCTCTAAGTGTTAGTCCTGTGATTAACTGCTGATTGAACAGGATGTACCCCGCCCTAACTCACACCCTAAGTTATCTGTAGTAATAGACTCCAGCGCCCCCACGACTCTGAACAGGATAAGCGCTAGATAATGAATGAATGAATTACAATCCATATATGTTAAATGAAATAGAGGTCGGAGCCTAATCAAATTGTCCTATAAAGCAAAATACCTCACTTCTTTAGCTATCCTTACCTATTAATATACTTTCCTAATTCCCACATTGAGCATACAGTAAATAGATGCTCACTAACTGATTGACTAGTCACTATAGTTGAAACAAGCATGCATAGGAAATGCTTAGATAATGTGTAGGGTTATGCATTTCAAACATATTTTTCCGACTTTGTTATATTGTCAACAACAATTTTGCGAATGTTTAGTTAGTGTATTGTTTACAAGTATAAACTACTAACAGAGTGTAGTGCAGGATGTAGCTTTACTGTACTGGCATGTACAATGAGCTGCTGAGAGCAGTGTTGTATGATGTACTATATTTGAAGTATAGTGATTAGTTCTCTGACGGAAAGCGTGAGGTTAGTGGAACACATAAGCTAAAATACAAACCGAAATTTTGACTTGACCATTAGTATAGGTGCTGACTGTTCCGTTTAAACGGCTGCACAAGTGTTTGATAGTCGTCTGGACCGACTCGATCACTACCTTAATCCTTTATGAATCTTTTTTCAAAATAAATCCCAAAAATATTACAACGTTCCCGGGACAGACGATCAGACTTTTTATTAATCACATCAACGAGTCGACGGACAAAATATGTGTATGTGATAATACGTACAGTAGTATGTATTTTTTTAACAGCAAGGCAAATAAATCAAGATTTGGTTAATAAAATAATATTATTGAAGTTTTAATATTGTGGGGTTTTTTTTTTTTAAACGACGGGATTAACTGTGACACAATAATATTGCAAAGGAAAACACATATTAATATGTCTTCCTTGGAATCCAGGCACCCCAAAGCTATTAAGCTATTTCTGCTCTCCTTTTTCGCTTTGTTCTTGGGAAATCATGCCAAAAGACTTAATTAGGCTGAATAATAGCCAAGCATGTGCAGCCTGTAATCCCCTGCACCGAAGGCGTGTGTTAATGGTTTCCTTGTCATTCACTGAAGTTATAAGAAAACATGTTTCCTTTCAGCCTTCTGAAACATGTTCTCTGCATGCTGTCTGGGCTGAGCGCCCTGCATCGTCCCGTCCCCCCCCTCCTCCACTCCCCTTTACTTTCTTTCTTCTTCAGCTCACTTTCTTTTGTGCCTCCCACCTCTCTTTCTCTTTTACTCTCTTTTTCTGACCCTTCCTGCATTTTTGATTCATCTGAAGGGAATTACGATGAATCTGGTTGAGTTGGCACAAATTCCGCCCTCCCCGTCCTCGAACGCGAGAACAAATTACTCACTTCCCTTCTTCATCTTAAACACACTTTCTCTCTATTTCAGCTGGGGTTCAAGACCTTGTTGTTTTTGCAAGCGCTGAAAGACTTACAGATATTCACCCACCGTGATTCGCTCACCCGCAAACACGCATTGTTGCACCATGTGTTTGTCTAACGCGGACGGCGAGCAGTGCTTTGTGTTATTTCATATGCACTAGCTATTGAATATTCATGAATACTTTATGCATAATGTAGCATGATCGTAGGCTACTGTTCTGTAACGGTAAACAAGGATGGATGCAAACACGTGCTTCAAACTATTTTGTGATTAGTAAAATACATTTATAATATTATATGCACCAGGTAATGTAAAATCTGCTATTATGACAGCATTGGAAAAAATATCCAAAAAATAATAATAAATTAGAGTTGAAACAATTAATCAACATTATCGACAAAAGGCCTGCAATCGGCCGGTTTATGGTATATCTTGGTATATTATGGTATGTTTTATTATTAGCAAAAGCTAAATAAATAACGAACACTATTATAATAGTAATAGCATTCCATTTAATTAGTTACACTATGTAGAAGTAGTTAGACTTTGTAGAACTTATATTAAAAATTTCTGATCTAAGTGCAGGGGAGGTGCGCAGAGGAGTTAGCACTCCTGCCTCACAACAGGAAGGTCATGGGTTCGATTCCCGCCCTATATTTAAACAAGGATGGGATACAGATTTTTATTTATTAATTTTTTTTTACAGCACCGAGAAAAAAACACACTCGCATCCAAAAATGCATTTGGTAGAAAAATGCTGAACAGCAGCTGATGATGACCAGTACAAAATCCCATGAAAAACCTATTTTTATAATGACATAGAGTCATCCAAATGGTTAAAATACAAAGATCATAGTGTCCCTTGTACAATGTATTGTTTTGCAATGTAAGCTTGCATTTGTATTTTAATGAAGACATCTACTTGAGAATATTGCACTGACATTACATCAGCTGTTAAACTGCAAGCATTAGAACGGTCACTACTTAAATGCTAGTCTCTCTGCAGGGGGACCACTGTGATACCTTGCTCCATGCAATGAGACACCAATGTCAGCAGAGCGCACTAAAAAGCTTAAAAAGAGCTTTTCAACACCACAACAGACCAGACAGTTCGCCAATGTAGTGTAAACATGGTGCTTACCAAATGGATTTATTTTGTCCCCAGTTGTTATATACAGTATGTGGTGCCACGTTTTGTTATAGGTGCTCGGATTGCTGACAGCAGCCACAGCGCCAGTTAGCTTGGGCTTACTGTAATTAATAGACATGTAAAAAAAACAAAGAAAGAAAAAGAGCTATCAGCTCGTGCCTGAACTCCAAATAGCACAGATTGAGACATGCCTTCATTTCTGCAGGATGGGCTGCGACTCTAGCTCCCTGAAGAAGAAAACGTTTTCGAAAGAAACAATTTGAATATCACTATGTACTTTATCCAGTTTCCACAGGTTAACATTGCCCCCTTCCTGTGGCATGCATGTTATGTTTGTAGCCGTGGAATTGGTAACTCAATGGTTAAGGTGTTGAATTTTGCTTATCTAAAGACCGGGGTTTGATTCCCTGCACTGCCAAGCTGGGCCCCTGAGCAAGGCCCTTAACCCTCAACTGCTTGGCTCTAAGTCACTCTGGATGAGAGCGTCTACTAAATGCTGTAAATGTAAATGTAGCCATGTCTTTCTGAACCATGGCTAATTGCCTGAGTTGTGATTTAGTACCAAACCAACCTGGACAGATCGGTGTCTCACACTGGTATTCTTATTGCATTAGGACCCTTCCAGGGCACATCTCTGAGAATGACCACCAGAAACACAGAATCACTGCATTACATATCCTTGGTGCTCTTCAGCATATGTTTATATTGCTTATATCAATCACCTGATTATATTTGTTAAAATGTATTTTTTTTAAAAATGAAAATTTCTTTCATTCTGTGACGCCGTTTTAGTGGCACATTAAAAAAAACACAATAATGAAGTTGTAATTTTTCGAGTCGTAGTGTTCTAAGAATAACCTAAAATAGGATATAACCAAATCATTCATATCGACTTTTATGCAAAATTATTAAACTTTTCCTGCAATTCATTAACTTATTACAAGTTTAACATGACATCGCTACGCAAACTTTTCGTCTTTATTCTTGTAATATTTCGACTGCATTCTCGAAACATTACGACTTTCATCTCGTAATCTTTTTTTGTTATTGTTTTTGAAACGTAGCCCTAAAACGCCATCGTAGTATTCTGATTATCATCCAAGCAGAAAAATTACATGTTGTAGCGAAACCATATTAAACTCGTCATTTTTCTGCATGGATGATAATCAGAACGCGACGATGGCATTTTAGTGCTACGTTTCAAAAACAAGTTCGAGTTTCATATGGTTTTGCTACAACTCGTAATTTTGACTTTATTCGCAAAACATTACGACTTTCATCTCGTAATCTTTTTTTGTTATTGTTTTTGAAACGTAGCACGTCGCGTTCTGATGATCATCCATGCGAAAAAATTACGAGTTTCATATGGTTTCGCTACAACTCGTAATTTCGACTTTATTCTCAAAACATTACGACTTTCATCTCGTAATCTTTTTTCTAATTGTTTTTGAAACGTAGCACTAAAACGCCGTCGTCGCATTCTGATGACCATCCATGCGGAAAAATTACGAGGTTTAATACGGCTTCGTTACAACTCGTAATTTCGACTTTGTTCTAGTAATATTTCGTTACTATTCTCGAAACATTACGACTTTCATCTTGTAATCTTTTTTGTTTTGTGATTGTTTTTGAAACGTAGCACTAAAACGCCGTCGTCGCAGTCTGATTAACATCCTTAAGCACAAATATGTAGTGCTATATTAACTACACAAGAGGAGAACAAAGTAATCCACAGCCCAGCTGTGACCTAACAAACAGCACAGCAGGCAAAGCAGAGCTGAGAGTGCCATTTCCGCCTCGCGCCCAGTGTTTATCTGTTTGATGTGTGTGCCGCTTTTTTCCCCGTCGGGAATTAATGTTGCGGAACGTTCCTACCGTGCCCATGTCT
This sequence comes from Liobagrus marginatus, assembly GCA_028566295.1. Taxonomy (NCBI): domain Eukaryota; kingdom Metazoa; phylum Chordata; class Actinopteri; order Siluriformes; family Amblycipitidae; genus Liobagrus; species Liobagrus marginatus. The sequence continues at coordinate 3,091,965 of JAOUQX010000029.1, forward strand.
TTTTCATCTGCTCGGTGGGGGAAAAAAGTGACACTGGAGGTGACAGTTCAATTTGTGCAGAATGTATGATGGCTATCAGCGGCGCGTAGTGTGTTGATTTCGGTTTGGGGCCGCCAGTGACGTTGTGGCTGCGCTAGGAACCCGAGAGCCGGTCTTCTCATCTCCGTTTGGACAGCTATAGCACTGTCAGCGCTTCGGCTTTTCACGCAAATTATCCCCGCATTTCCCTTCCTCTCTATAAAGGGCACGGTGATCTATAGCTTCAATTTCCCTCCTCGCACTGTTCTAAGGATTGATCTCTCTCCATAAATGATGATGATTATTATTTTTTGCTTTACGCCAGCTTGTCACCTTTATTAGCTCCTAATGTGCTAATGATGATCCCTCCTATTCTGTCATTCTCTCTCTCCTTCTCTCCCTTTCTCTCTCTCTCTCTCTTCTCATTTTCTTATTCCTATTGGACTGTTACTTTTTCCCATCGCTTTTTTTTTCTTTTTCATTGTCATTCTGTTTCTGTCTTTCCGTCTCATTTTATATTCCACTATATAATTCTCTCTTGCTCTGTTGCTCTTGCTAATCTCCCTGCCTCTAAGTCAATTCTTTCCTTAATAAATAGAATCCCATTTGATAAGAATGGGATTGGATCAGGGACGAACCTGCTACCTGAATAATAACCATTAATAATAACTAATAATAATAACTAATAGTTAATATATTATTAAACTTAATATTATTATTTTAGAGATACTGCCTGGAAATAGATAGAGAGCTCCACCTTGGCCCACAGTCTATGGGTTCTAAAAAGCTTTGTTGAGAATCTCATCTAATGAAGCTCCAACTGTGTCGTAATGAATCCTTGAATCCTTGTTACGGTGCCTTGTTCCTGTTCATGTGGTGATTCTGGACACTAGATGATCACTGCTGTTTTCTCACCATCAAGCGCTGGCTTTGCCCCGAATGTCTCTTTAGTGTCAGTCAGTGGAGATAGATCGCTGTTACTTGTATATTTTCGTATGTAGCTCAGTGGTTAAGGTGATGGATTGCTGAATTTTATATCAAAATTTTTTTGAAGTGTAGCACTAAAACGCCGTTGTCACATTCTGGTTATCATCCATGAAGAAAAATGACGAGTTCAATATGGTTTGGCTACAACTCGTAATTTTGACTTTATTCTCAAAACATTACGACTTTCATCTCGTAATCTTTTTCTGATATTGGTTTTGAAATGTAGCACTCAAATGCCGTCGTTGCATTCTGATTAACATCCATGCAGAAAAATGACAAGTTCAATATGGTTTCGCTACAACTCGTAATTTCGACTTTAGTCTCGAAATATTATGACTTTCATGCCGTAATCTTTATCGAGCCTTGCGCTAGTTCAGGCAGGTGCGACAGTCGAAGGCAATCAGCGACTGCCAGCCGTGTCGGATCCAGACGCCAATCACAG
>JAOUQX010000029.1:3181338-3191977 GCA_028566295.1 Liobagrus marginatus
GAGAGAGAGAGAGAGAGGGAGAAAGTGAGAGAGAGATGGGGCGAGAGAGATAGAGAGGGGGGGAGAAAGCGAAAGCAAGGGAGAGAGGGGGAAGAGAGAGAGACAGACAGAGATGGAGAGGGAGAGAGAGAACGAAAGAGAGAGAGAGAGAGAAAGCGAGAGAGAGAGAGAGCGGGTGTGAGAGAGAGAGAGAGAGAGAGAGAGAGAGAGAGAGAGAGAGAGAGAGAGAGAGAGAGAGAGAGAAGAAAAGAAGTGTAGCCGAGTCAGAGCGCCAAAGATGGAGTAGTGATGAAGTGGACTGTGCACCTCAGTGAGTTTTCTTTACACAGTTAAACCGTGCTGAAAGTGGGGCAGCCTGCACAGGCATGCGCTTAAAATGCTCTGTGACTATTCAGACGTCGTATTTTACATTTTAAATATGCTTTCCTTTGTCCGGGGGGGTCAAGACGGTGATGGAAAGGTTGTTTTTTTTTTCCTCCCTCCAGTGGAGTTGTTTTTGATTAAACAGTGTGCTCTTTTATATGTGCTTTAATCTTTCATGATTCACATAAATAAAATAGCACAAAGCAACATTTCCCCTCCTATGATTGAAAGAATATGGCTATTATTTTATTAATAGGAAAGATTTATAGCCAATGCCAGTCAAAGCCATGCTCCCGTCCAGTTAGAGCAGGAGCAAGTTCAGAGTGTGTGTGTGTGTGTGTGGAGCATATGCTCTTCTGTCATTACCCTGGCTGAAGCCTTCTGGCATTTATTAGCAAACCAGCCTTCTGGTCCCCCGACCAACCAACCCCCAAACCCCCCCAAACGCTGCCCTCCTCTCCCTGGGTGATGTTTGCAGCTCAATTTTGCAAATGTAAGTTAGTATTGATTATTATTAATATTTATCATGTTTCTGAAAATGTCTTTTCCCAAGCGCTATTAATCTGTCGTGTTAATAAATGTCTGTGCAAGGTCTCGTGATACTCCCTAGGGAGAGTCGTAGGCTAGAATGGCAATCAGGAGCCTGACAGGAGCAGCACATGCTCTCTGTCTCTCTCTCTCCCTGTCTCTCTCTTTCTCTCTCGCCCTCACATATACACACACACACACACATGCAGGTTCGACTCAGGCCTGCAGGCCCTAATATGATTCTGGGAACTGATTAGGCTTTATGTTGAGACTCTTTAAGCCTGCTAATGACATGCATCTATTAAACTCAGAATGTGTTACAAATCGTTCCATGGATCGCAGCACCATGAATAGAGACATCTTACAGCTCGGTGGCATTTACTCCTTTTAGTACAGAGAACAATGGGATTATTGCTGTTATGAGAATTTTTTTCAGAAACAGTGATACTGTTCTATGTTTATTGGGTGACTGTTTATGTGTTTTTATAGCTGCTATGAAAGATTCTAACTTCTTTCACAGAACAGTAAATGTAAATAATCAGTTAAACGACGAGTTGTTGTTTATAGAGCTGTGTATCGGCCAAAACGTGGTTAAGCGATACATATCACGACAGGAGTTGCGATACTGTTAGCAGGACGATCTAAGCGGGACGATCTATTTCCGATTTTTGGAATAGGATATTATTTTAGGAAAGTGGCTGTTCAGAACACACCAGCATGTACAGCATTGAACCAGAACACAGTAGCAAAGGGCCCTTGCGCTAATACTTCCTGTCACTGTTTAGGTTCAGAAATAAGAAGAGTGCTATCGAGTTTGAGATCGGGATATAAAGTACCTGTAAGCAAGAAGGTCATGGGTTCAATTCCCACCCAGGGTGTTTCTGTGTGGAGTTTGCATGTTGTCCCCGTGCTTGCGTGAGTTTTCCCAGGGTACTCCTGTTTCCTCCCATCTCCAAACACAACCGATTGGGCATAGGTGAATTATCTACTCTAAATTGTACATAGGAGTGAATGTGTGTGTGAACGGTTGTCTGTCTCTAAGTGTTAGTCCTGTGATTAACTGCTGATTGTACAGGATGTACCCCGCCCTAACTCACACACTAAATTAGCTGGGATAGACTCCAGCGCCCCCACGATCCGGAACAGGATAAATGCTAGTTAATGAATGAATGTTACAGTATCACCAAACAAAATATCACAATATTTTCTTACACCCCTAATTGTTTATGAATAACTTGTTGCCAAATTGTTGTGTTGTCAAAGCAGTTAAACATGTTCGTCTATGCTTTTATTGAAAATAACAATGTGCACTGTAAAACGTTTCTTTCCTTCTTTAATATAATTCAGTATGATAATAATGATGAGTATGATAATAATTCTTCACCAAATGCAGTAACATATTATCTACGTTGGGTAATTAACACGGTCCTGGAATTTTCACGTCCAGTTCAACTAGTGCTCGTAAAGCTCTTCCAGTGCTGGCAGGCTGTAGTATGCTATGGGCTCGACAGCTCGACCACGGTCCTTTAGCAGTTATTGTGTATCGACTGTTCAAACAGCCGCAGTGGTCAAGGTCAATTCCTTTCGCACTTTCTTCAGCCAGTTTGTCTTCCTCCAGCAGATGAGGTGGAGAGAGGCTGCACACACACACACACACACACACACACACATGCACATGCATGAGTTTGCACTGGTTCGGACACTGTATACACAAACACCCTGACCCTGTGTCTATATATGTGTGAGCTTAGAGACTGTATTTCGCCTCATAGATTTTCGGAATAGCCCCTTCGCCAGGAGCATCTGAAACACTGAGGGCATTTCGAATGCATGGGCGTGAGGGAACTCTCCTGGTTTCAATCTGCCCCATGGCTCTCACCTCACCGGAGAGCACATATTGCTACTTTAAGTGTTACTTGGAAACAATTCCTGCTGCTTTTACAAGGGGAAACAGCACAGGTTTCTGGAACGCACATTTGGCAATCCAGCGAACTGTCCCTTGCGCCTCCTTTCCCGAACACGTTCTTGCGTCAATCCAAATAACTGTGCCATGGAAAAGATCACACAATTTCATCAATTTTGTGTGTGTGTGTATGTGTGCGCATGTTCGTTTTTTTACTGGCACACGCCTATTTTCCTCCTGCGTTAAAATAAGTGCCTCGGAGGTTCGAGTCCAGATAAAATCATCAAAGCTCTGATTAAAGCAAAACAGGTGAAAAAGGTTCTCGGTGTGGCTGTAATGATGGCAGTAATTCGGTAAGTGGGAGCACATTTCTGGTTTATTAAGTGCCCAGGTCAAATTATGGACCACATGGCACTTTTGCCAGTGCAGCTACCAGAAATACAGTTTTTTTCCTTGTCAACGTCAGAGCTGTATATTCCTGTCTTTGGCCCAGCACACACTTTGTATTCGAAAAGTTTTTTGGTGTTGACAAATCACCTTCAGAAAGACGTACAATTTGCTAAATGCCAAAACAATACATGCCCGAGGTTATGACTGGCCTATAAAATTCACCCACTGACGGCATCCCTGACATTTTATGTGCAAAAATGATATCAGCTTAAATATGGTCTGTTCTGCAACAGTGCTGAGTATGGGGAACTACAAGAGCTTCTGAGGTCAGGCTGTTTATTTGAAGGTAGCGTAGGTGATTTCGGAGAGGCAAACAATAGCAAGCTAGCTTTGAAAGCCAAAGACCCGACCTCTCTGCATAATCACTTTCCAAAGCCACATTCAGTCAGATTAGCTCATGTGTAATTCAGCGGCGAGTAAATATTACAGTACAAAGCCGTAATATTACAATAACAACAATAATAATAAATAACAATATACAATAACAATCATAAGTAAGAATTACAGCATAAGCTACTTTATAAACGTGTAATTACACACAGCAAGTTTATAGCAGAAATATATAGCGCTGATGACGTAGCTGTATGATGACGTAGGTATGCTAATACATATAGGACGGCCTATCATAATGTTTGGACCGAACGTTTTGATTGGACGAAGTTTTCTAGGTGTTACGCCTTCCACAGACGATATAAATACATATAAATACATGTAGAACACGCAACTTAAAGAGTGCTATCGGGATATGAAGAGACTTTCAACCAGCAGAACAAAACAATGTTTTTGAACAAAATCACCTACCGTACCTTTAATGCACTAGATCCACATCTCATTTAGTGCATGGCCTTTACAACGGAATCTAGGAATGGTGCACGTTTTGTGCTGAAATGCTCTATTTTTTTTTTTTTTTTTTAACACTAAAAAAGTCATTATTGTCAGTTGGAATGAATGCACTTATTATTCCCTCTCCTGTGCTCTTCAGTCATCTCAAAAAGATGCCAGCGGAATCGTTTAAAAAAAGCTCTGTTCCTTTGACCCACTGCCTGAACTCTTCCCATCGAGAGTTGTTAAAGCCCAGAGGTTCAGGAAGCGCGAACGAGCTCCCTGCATGTGTGTTTGCATGTGCGTACATGCGTGTCAGTATCTCTCCCGACAACAACAAAGGGGCGCCGTTTAAAAGCGTCGCTTTTTACAATTTATCAAATAAATCTGATGCCTTCATGTGGCGGGACCGGGCCGCACGGTAGTTTCCACTGCAATAACAAAACCGAACAAGCGCCTCATTGTGACCGGAGCTCGGAGGAGAGCAGGACCCCCAAGGTGCGAATTAATGATGGCGGCCTGGTGTAATCAGGATAAATAGTTCAGTATGAGGTAGAGAGAAAACATAGTGAAGGCACAGAGGAAGGCACTATCTGTCTCTCGCTTCTTCTCTCCAAATACCTCTAGGAGACATCGCTAACAACGTGGCCAGGCTCCATTCACTGTTACTAAAGCAACCTGGTCTAAAATGCTAGCTTTATGTTCCGTCGTTGACGTTACAATAAATAGGCTTTTTTACCTATCAATTTTTGGCCTGAGTATCCTTGAATTCTTACTGTCACAACGATATAAGAAACCAAACAAACAGACGTTTTAATTCCATGTTCATGACTCTTCTTCTTTTTATGGTTTAAAACACAGAATCTAGAAACATGTTCTGAGGTTCAGACATTGAGGCCCGAAGCTTTTTCATGATAGGGTCCCAACAGTCAAACTTTGAACCCAACTCTCTCTCTTTCTCTCTCTCTCTCTCTCTCTCTCTCTCTCTCTCAACAAGAAGGCCGTGTGTTCGATTCCCACCCAGGGTGTTTATGTGTGTGAAGTCTGCATGTTCTCCCCATGCTTACGCAGGTTTTCCCCGGGTACTCCAGTTTCTTCCCGCCTCCAAACACATGTGATTGGGCATAGGTAAATTGGTTACTCTAAATTGTCCATAGGAGTGAATGTGTGTGTGAATGGTTGTCTTGTGTTAAAGTGTTAGTACTGTGATTAACGGCAGATTGTACAGCATGTACCCCTCCTCACACCCTACGTTATCTGGGATAGACTCCAGCGCCCCCACGAACCAGAACAGGATAATGAATGAATGAATATATATATATACAGTATAATTTATATATATTATTTTCTTAATATAAAATTAAATATAATTGAATTCACAAATAAAACAACTAGTAATATATGACTCATATAGGCTTCTTGGTATTTGTCAGGGACCCCTAATAACCCAGGGCTCTAAGCGTCTGCTTATTTCGCTTATTGGTTAAGTCCGGCCCTGCATGTTCTTAATGCCCAGGCACAAGAGCTTGTAAATTGCATTGGGTTTTTAGTCACACAGCGCTGGCGGTTGCTCCGCCTCGCCCAAAACGATGTCTTTGCGCATTCCACTTTGGCCTTTCGAATATATACGCAAGTTTACATCGCGCAATTTGAGCGTGGATTTCTGCAGGCCTTTTTAACTGGAGTATTTAATAGATTTTCCAACCCTTTCTTTGCTTGTTGAAAATGCTTCTTGATGGGTCAGATGCCAAAGAAAGGGAAGGGGAAGAGGAAAAAAAGGGTTTAATAGGCTTGAAAACACTTTTGATTTGCAAACAGCACCAGATAGGCTAGGGTTGTAAAATTTTAATTGATCTGTGAAAAGGAGAAGCTACTACTAGGCCACATGTTCTTCAGTTAATTGCCTGACTGGCCTCAGACTCCAGTGAAGTCGGATCATTAAAGAAATTGGTAAAACGTTTCTTTTTCCCCTGGAATCACAAGATGACGCAGAATCTCTTTTTAAAGCGGCTAGGTTGTTGATTTTTGTTTTGTCTTGTTTATAGTTTTATGGTTTTTATAAGATACATTTCCTGCCTGGGTCTCTGCAGATCCTTGTATTTAGGAGACATCGTCACCAGTTACACATTTTACAGCTTAGTGTCTGACCATTTCCATAGAATGGTTCCCTATTTTAATATTGCCATAAGAGAATTCGACATAAAGCGTTAACGCTTATTTAGACCCTTGTATTCGCATCGTTGAATGTTTTGGTGTTAATGAGATCCTCATAGAAGATCGCTGACAAAAGGAATTCGCCAAATGAAGTCATCCTCACTGCTTTGTACAAGCATCATGCTGCTTTCCTGATGTTTGCAGCTGTTTGTCTGCATGTGAAATTGCCCGAAGTAGCTTTCAAACGGGTTCACCTTAGCCTAGTTCAGCAATGAGTGCATTTCATATATACTGTATATATATATATATATATATCAGCGTGTATGAGATGTGTGTGTGTGTTTGTATATATATATATATATATAGATAGATAGATAGATAGATAGATAGATAGATAGATAGATAGATAGATAGATATTTATTATTATTATTATTATTTTATTGGTTTATGTGGCTTATGAGTAAATAGCATTTCAATTCAAAAGGAAACAGTTCCGAGCAATAAAGTTGTGTTCTTGGCAGCACACACAAGGGGGCTGAGTCGTGGCTGATTGGAAGCACTCCTGGCGTAATTGTGGCCTAGTTAGCTCTGATTGCTGGTCCTGTGTTTGGATAGCAAACTGCACTGGTGCTTCTACAAATTACACTGAGTCAATACATGTGCACTGGCATGGCTGTTGTCATGGACACAAGTGAAAGTGGCTGTTTCGTTCGTAATCCCCATCTCCAGCTAAAACCCATCTCCAGTGAAAGTAATACAGCCGAGGTGGTTGCTGTTCTTATACTTGACATTTAAACTAGGAGAAGAATAATGTTATGTCGTTTTAGGTTTCTGTCTGGAAAAAAAAATAAAAATAAAAATAAGGGTGCAGTTCTATTTCGTTTTAAACTTTGATAGTAGCTGAATGAGCCTCAAATCATGTGGGTCAATCTTAAGCAACTTTGTGGCTTCTGGAGTTAATGATTAGCTTTTACCTCCATAACCACAACGACTAAATACCACAATTACTCTGTCAAGCCCAGAATGACAATAAACATAGGTGACTATCGGAGCGGTTGAAGATGACTAGCCATGGCGTCAGACCACACGGCCATTTGGTCTTATTATCTGTAAGACGATCAGACAGGAAATGTTAGTGGCTGTGATTGAGTTGAATGGAGGCTGGAAGGAAATTGAGAGTCATTTCAGTAGCGGTTTTCCATCTTTAAGGGTTTTAAGACGGCTTGTGAAGAGATGTGAAACAAACGTGACTAATGTGAACGGATGATGTTGATCATGTCCACTTAGTACACTGCATTAGGCGTAGTGTCGTCATGACACATAGCAATCTAGAATATAGAGGGAAATAACAATAACATCGATTCACACGCTACTGATGCTAACAACGATTGTTTTTGGTTGTATTGTTTCAGATGATAGCGAGGCAGTAGACAGCATGTACGACACAGAGCCGAACCCTGCAGCGGGTGAAAGTGCCGAAGAGGAAACGGAGGACAGTGTCATGTCTCCGATCGCCATGGGCCCCGTTTCGCCACAGCCCGACAACGAAGACTTCACCCCGAAACAAGGCTCACCATACGAGGTGCCAGTCTACATTCCTGATGACATTCCCATCCCCACCAACCTGGAGCTGCGTGAGTCCTCGGTGCCAGGCGCTGGCCTTGGCATATGGGCCAAAGCCGCTATCGGGATGGGCGAACGCTTCGGACCATTCCACGGGTTGCACAGCGCCACCGTCAAAGGGACCACGTTTGGATGGGAGGTAGGTACAAACTGTAGGAAAAATACATGACCAAAATGATTAAGCACCTAGTACAGCTTTGTGATTGGTTAAAATGGGATTATAGAGATTCAAAACAGTAAGATATAGTACACACATTTGCCCAAGGTAAGTGAAGCTGGTCCAAGAGTAAGTCTGTGGGAAAGAAAGTACTTCTGCTTTTTCCATGTGCATATTCTACGTGGATCTGATGTCATTCTGCTGCTCTTGAATGCCCTTCTTCTCCACAATGTCCTTGGATGGCGGTTTTGCAAAATCCTGATTACAGAAGAGATCCGTTTTTTGCCCACTTATTATCCATTCGAGTGCACTCATTTGGTCACGCCACATGATATGGGGAAATAGAAGAAGCGTAGCATTTGCATGAAGCTGTATTGAACTATTCGTTTTCATTTTCAGCATGACATCAGGGCATATAGTATCGACGTTGCGTTCAGAAAATTGCTAGCGCCGTTAGTAATGTTTACCCGCGCTAACACACGATCCAGACTTTCCTCTGTAACCCTTTCTTTCCTTTTCTTTTGTTACGTTTTTCTCTAGCTTTTTTATGGTTTATACTTAATCTTAATCCTTAGATAATAGCTCGTCCCTTGTCTAGACATCCCAACTCTCCCGGAAGTTCCTGGGAGTCTCCCAAATGTTCATAGTGGCTTCCTGATAATATCCCGGAAATTGTCAAGGCAAGGCGAGAACAACATGATTGTGTTCTGCAACGTGATGAGTCCAAACTCTCGGAACACTTGCTGAAATCTTAATAAATCAACAAATAAAAACAATAGCGTGAGTAGATTGCTTATAAGAACTGTACATAGTGTTATGCAGCAATTCTCTGGAGTCTGTTGTTACTAACACCTTGATTTATTATTTATTTTTTGCCTTGGTGGGATGTTTGCCTATCATACAACAGAGGGAGTTAAGACTAGCATAAACCTCTTCACATGATCAGTTATTAGCCAGGTATTGCAAGTGTATAAGCGGAAAGCGCTGAGGGTAGCTCTTTTGCATACACGAGCGCACAGATGCCCACAACAAGTCTGTGTTGTCCCACTAATGCCCAGTAACATGCTACCAGTACATGATGATACAGTATAATTCCTTCTACTAACTTATTTTTTTAATGGTTCATTTTCAAATGATTCCAAAGACTTCTCTCCCTGTTTCTCTCCATTTTATTTATCGGCTGAGATATAGTCAGTTTTCTTTTTTGCACCGAACCGTTTCGCATTTTGACTAGACTCTTGACGCACCCAGGGCTGAACTCCAACAACTACACTCTCGCTCTCTTGCCGCATGGGCTTGGATTGGCCGCTAATGGTGCTCATCAGGACCTGGCCTCAGGAAAAAAAAACTGTCTCTGTGTCTCTGCCTGACACAATGCTCAGATTTCAGCTCCGATTTATGCACTTTACATTTTCAACGGAGCACTCTCAAGACTCCACTCGACAGCGTAACGATTGACAAGGAGCACATCGAAAAGATCCACACACTCACACACATACAGCAACACGTATGCACAAATACACACTGCCTTCACACTCTCGCTGAAGACCAGTGAGACATCTGTTGGCCCATCTGTGGCAAACCATCTATAAAAGTGATACTTGCCGGCAGCTGCCGGAAATTGGCTGAGGACGGTGTGTAAAAGCCCGTCGCCTCATTTTAAGATTTGTTTTTTACTTTTAGATGATCACATGAACCTTTGTTCTGAAAAATGTATTCGAGCTATGCGGTAGCCTTTTTCTCAATAAAAGTTTCATCTCCACAATAGCGACAACAGGCACTGACGTTGAGGGCATCAGGCCAAGAAAAGGGAATGAAGAAGCAAGACACACACTGTAGGAAAATTGGCTGAATGAAAGAAAGCCCTGACTGTCTCTATAGCTCAGCATGGCAAGAGGGGCCGGAGCTCTTATCAGGGCTAGTCATAACACTCAGGCGGGGATAGCCATCGCAGGACTCCCAGAGGAGATGGACTAGACCACGTCAGAGCTTTTAGACAAATAGACAGTGTGTTGAGAGGAGTCGGTCTAACAGCACTGGGTCAGAGGTGTTAATAGAACCGGATTACATCAGAGCCACAGTGAGCACATGGATAATCACACAGTTAGGAGAGCTGAGCTTGGATTACATATGTGAAAAAAACAAAACAAAACTTGACTCATTTTTGAATTTTCTGTCTTGATGATGCGGTTTGTAAATGTGGCTCAGATACGGCTGTGGGGTGGCCTGGGAAAACCCTTCATATGCTCGATTTTGGACATTTTTTTCTATTTATAGTAGAAAACTACAGGCTTTGCCCTGGATGGACTGGCACTCTATCAAAGGGTGTATTCCTTGCTCATGCCCCAGTGTTCTCAGAATAGACGTCCTGAGACCCGAACCAAGATAAAGTGTTAGCGAAAATGACCAAACGGATCCGGGAGCTATCCAGCAAAGGTGAAAAAAAAAAAAGAGGGAGTGCTTTATTTACATATGTAAAAGAAACAAGATCACAGCCACATTTTGAATGAGTAAAAATGAGGAGTAGGGAAATGGGTTCCCACTGTGATGATTTGCTTCACCCACACCAGGCTGTGTTTCACCACCCGTGTTAAGAGCACTTCCTTCATAGGTGTGAAAATAATCATCTCAGTTCTGT
>JAOUQX010000029.1:3200782-3216061 GCA_028566295.1 Liobagrus marginatus
ATATTTAGAGTTTAGAATCAGTTCAAATATATTTGTATTGTTTTTGTTGGTGGTGGATTTATAGATTTATCAGATTCCAAATACCCATTTGGGCATTACCCATGAGATGAGTGAGCATTGGAAAGGCAGGAGCAAAGAGAGGATGGCGATGTCTGGTGGAACTTAGAGCTTGGTGCTATTACATGCAGAAAAAACCCCCACTAACAATGGTATTTTAATTATTTTTACAATTATCACTCATATATTTAGAGTTTAGAATCAGTTCAAATATATTTGTATTGTTTTTGTTGGTGGTGGATTTATAGATTTATCAGATTCTACATACTCATTCATTCATCCGTTATCTAGCGTTTATCCTGTTCAGGGTCGTCATCCTATCTGGAGTCTATCCCAGATAACTTAGTGTGTGAGGCAGGTACTCCCTCTACTATCAGCAGTTAATCACAGGACTAACACTTAGAGACAGACAACTATTCACACACACATTCACTCCTATGGACAGTTTAGAGTAGCTAATTCACCTATGCACAATCGCATGTATTTGGAGACGGGAGGAAACCGGAGTACCCGGGGAAAACCCACACAAGCATGGGGAGAACATGCAAACTCCACACAGGAAGACCCTGGGCAAGAATTGAACCCATGACCTTCTTGCTAACAACTCTGCCACCCATTCTACATCTTATTTTTATTATTCTTACTTTATTATACTTTATTATACATTATTAAATATATATTATATAATTAATATATCTAAGGTCAGAGCTCAGAACATTGGACAACCCTGGAGCAAGTGGGTTTAAGTCCTTAAATTTACATTGACAGCATTTGGCAATCACTTTTATCCAGAGCGACTTACATTAATGCAATTTATTTGATTAACTTAGCTGTTAAGTGTTAAGGGCCTTGCTCAGGGGCCCAGCAATGACAGCTTGATGGTGCTGGGGATCCGACACACAATCTTCCAATCAGCGGTCCAACACCTTAAACACTGCTCTACCAATTCCCACTTTGGGCCGTGCTCAACGGCCCAATGACGGTAACTTGCCAGTTCCGAAGGCTTGAACTCTGACCTGCTGATCACTGCGCCAGAGCCTTAACCGTTGAGCCACCACATCCCCACAATATGAAACGTACGATCAAAGCCAGTGAGCCGAGTGTGAATATCTGTGTGAAATGCCTGTGCTCCATTTCACATTTACGCCATCATAATTTATCGGCGTGTGTTATCTTCAGCTCTGTCAGCTCTACATAACTTCCTTGCATTATGTGACGAACAAGCAGAGGAAGCTGAGCGAAGAGTGGAAGCTCGGAAGCCGCAGATGGGGTGGGTGGTGGTGGTGGTGGTGGTGGTGGTGGTGTTGGGGGGGGTTTGAGGGATGATGCAAACGGATTCGTACTAAACGCTCCGTTTTTTCCCTCTCTGTCATCCTTCAGCTTGATGAGCACTCAAGGATGTAAATCCCAAATCCCACTGTCCATCAGGCTGCACCCATCAAAAGCACTCGAAAAAAGAGACAGACGGGACACTCAAGTGCCTCAGTTAGAGTCCTAGCTCAAGTGGCCAGCCAGGTTTGGGATGCTCGTCTTTGGTTCCCAGGGCGATGCAGGCCCTCACACACACACACACAGACACACACACACACACACACACACACACACACACACACACACACACACTAGGATTAACTTTTCACATGGCTGGGGGTCCGCGCCTGAAAAGACCTGACAGCCAAACAGCTTTATTAAAAAACAGAGAGAAAAAAGAAGAGGGGAGGGAGGAGAGAGGGAATTCTTCACATGATGGCCCTGAGAGAGGATTTCGGATATAGAGTGTTCTCTTTTTCTTTTTTCGCTTGCATTTCTTTTTCTTATTCTTCCTTTTCTTTTTCTTTTTTTTTTGGAACGACCCACTTTTCATTTGAATGAACAAATTGTCTTCCTCTACTTTACGTATCCCTCCTTCCCGGACAGTCGAGACGGATTCCTGAAGCCGATTAAAAAACGAAGTGCTTCCATATTGTGTGTGAAGTCAGAATTAGGCTCCAGCAAAATCTGAATTGTTGACTGAAGTGAAAGAATTGAATTCATATTGTTTTTTTTTAACTGAAAGGCGCTACTATCCTAAAGCTGCTTGCATGCGCTTTGTATGTGCACAGCTTGTCTCGACTGCGTTCTAAGAGCACGAGGGATTGCAGTGACAGTCTGTAAAAGTGAATCAGGCAATGAAATCGGTTTAAGGACATGCACTTGGCATGGCCCGTAGCCAGACTTAGGACAGAAAGGTGGATGTAGTTAGTAGGGCATACAGTATCCTTTCACTGCTTCACCTGCTGCAGACTTACTGTAAGCAATCATTGTTCAGAACACACACGCGCACGCACGCGCACGCACGCACACGCACACACACACACAGAATTGAAAGAGGAACTAGGGAACATTCGGTTGTACAAACGGATTAAGTGTACATTCACAGCATTTGGCAGACACTGTAATCCAGAGTGACTTACAACCGAGCACTTGAGGGTTAAGGGCCTTGCTCAGGGGCCCAGTACTGGTATCTTGGTGGTGCTGGGAATTGAACCCTGGTTTTCAGATCAGCAGTCCAACACCTTAAGCAATGAGCTACCACTTCCCAAATCAAACATGTGTTGAGTGTTTGTGTGTGACTGTGCTAATATGGAAATGTAATATAGCAGAGGTTTACAGAGTACACAACTTCCTTACTGGAGTGAAAGTACAGGTACTACTCGAATAGGACTCCATTACTGGTAAAAGTTGTAAAGACCGATTTTAACGTAAGTAAAAGTACAGAAGTACGTGTTTTTAAACAAACTTGAAACCTGAACATCAATGCATTGTTTTATTATTGTTGCATTGTTGTATGTAATACTTACAGAACCTACAGTACAGTATCGCTTCAGAAGTGGGCGAAGAAAGTGGTAGCTCAGTGGTTAAGGTGTTGGACTGCTGTTCCAAAGACCTGGGTTTTATTCCCAGCACTGCCAAGGTATCACTGCTGGGCCTTAAATGTAATGAAATATAGCAACCTTCTGAATATACTGACCAGTTTGTAGTATTAATATAGAATGTCCTATAGAAATGAAACAATTGACCAAAAAGACAGCCGTGTGTACACATTCATCTATGCGGATCCATTCAAGCATATTTGATTCAAGTGGTCTGTAAATACAGTACAGACTGGTCAGAAAACAAATCTGACCAAATGGGATCAAAATACAGTAAGAGTTTTAAGGAAGCTCTGAGACTGATTCAGTTACTGCCTCGAATCAATTACGGCAGTGGTCCCCAACCCCCGGGCCACACACCGGCACCGGTCCATGGGCCAATTGGGCCCGGGCCACACAGAACGAATACATAACTTACATTATTTCTGCTTTATCTGATTGTGAACGATGTTTTATGATAGCCACATCTGTCTATGGCTCACTCTTGATGCATGTAAAGATGGTCGCCTCGGTCACATGTCTTACCTACATCCGCTACCTTCTTAAAAGGGCTGCTCTGGCCGGTAACACATAATACATTACCGCTGAATTTTAACCCCCAAGCTAGAAAAATGAACAAAAAATTCAAATTGTATTTATCACATACACGCAGTGAACTGTTTTTATTACACATATCCCAGCATATGAATTTGAACATTGTGGTCAGAGCGCAGGGTCAGCCAGAACGAACAGTGCCCCTGTAGCAAATGAGGTTAAGGGTCTTGTTCAAGGACCCAATGATGGTAGCTTGCCTGGTGTGAGGCTTGAACCCCCAACCATCTGATCTGGATCCAGAGCCTTATACCATTGAGCCACCACATCCCACAATATGCAAATAAAGTATTTGGAAAGTTGTGTTGTGCGTCGTAAAAGATACCAGTCTTTATGCCGGTGGTAGCATTTTATTTTGTTGTATTTATCCGCCACACCTAAAAGGCCGGTCCGTGAAAATATTGTCTAACATTAAACATGTTATGCAATGTGATGCAAAAAAGGTTGTGGACCGCTGAATTAAGGTGTTATATTTGCGGATGAATGTACGTTTTTAAACTAAATAATGTCTGCATGCTGATGTCAGTATGCGTAACGTTATGTATGCATGCGTTTTTTCCTTCAACCGGGGGTGGGGTTTGGCGAGGGGTGCGCCAAGATATTAAAAATGTTGGGAAACACTGAGTTAAGCTTTAAAAACACAAGAAAATGGCAAAAAAGAAAAAATGGCGGAATGTTAGGACGCGTGACTCTACATGAGAGATTACTGATAGGTGGCAAAACAACAACAATCGTTTCAACAAAGAAAAAAAAATCATGCTTTAATTACGGTAACGACTTGCTATTCAGGGACCTTGACAAAAACATAGTGGAGTAAAAAAAGACTGTATTTGTCGTTCAAATGTAGCGAAGTTAAAGTTTCCTGGAAAAAAAATGCTTGAGTAAATAAAGTACAGCTAATCAAGAAGTGTTACTCAAGGTAATGTCCACCTCTGGTCCTATATTCTAACACATCCATATAGAGACCAAAGAAATCTTTAGCCTTGTGGGATTTTGCAGGTTAGCTCCGGTCTCGAGTTGAAATTACCGGGTACAGTACGGTGAACTCCTGTAAAGTCCCTAGAATTCCTTAGACTCTCCAATTACAGTGTTTACCCGATAATCTCAACACACCTTTTATAGTTTTCTCTGCCTCAGCCATCACGTTTCAAGATAAAACCCTCCTCACGCTTACATCCGGCCGGTCACCGTATCCCGTACAGGACGGCTTTGCACCGCTGATGTCCTGAATGGGCATCAGAAAGTTGATCTTCCCTAAGCCTAGGGCTAAGACTGAAGGTTCTAACTAACCTTAAAGCATTCCCTCGTACTTTCTCTCATTTATACTCCTTCACGCTTCCTCGTGAGACCCCCCCCCCACCCCCACCCCACTCTTTCCTCTGAGTCTGGTCTCTACTTCTCCCTAAAACACGTCATGCTTTATTCCAAAGGGAAAGCGTTTAAAGCCTTTGTGGTTGTCCAGTACAATCAAAGCGTGAACATTAGCCTCAGAAATATGAGTTTCGTTCTCTTGGGGACTTAAATTTTTTGTTTTGTTTGTTTGTGTGAAATGCATCCAAATCCTCTTGCAATCAACTGCTCACAAGTTTCTCCAGCTCACTTTCCCGACCATTGATTAGTACTTGACCTATCACGAGAAGGATTTGACGGCTTTAATAGCAATACAGTGGTCTAGGAAATGGAGCCTTATTAATGCACATAGGGTACATCTGCTTTTCAGGGGCGGTTGATTAGGGTGGCTCAGAAATAGCTGAGGAATATCAGAAATATATATACGTATATGAGCTAAGCACTGTCCATGCCTTTACACGCCACTTTCCAGTGTGTACTATGCCCATTTTAAGCCTTTCTCTTCCATCCTGGAGCTACAAGGCCATTTGCACTAGAACCAGCGAGACTTAGTGCTAGTTTCTGCCCTAAACCTACCGAACTTTACGCTGCATCCCTCTCGGTTGAGGTCATTTTCATCGAGCTGGTTTAAATCCACTTTATTTAAAGTAAAGTTCAGTTTAATGGTCACATGCACATCATACAGTGAAATTCTTTGATTCCCCATATCCCAGCATACAAATTTGAATGCTGGGGTCAGCCAGAACAAACGGCACCCCTGGAGCAGGTGAGGTTAAGGGCCTTGCTCAAGGACCCAATGTCTTGCCAACCAGGCTTGCCTGGTTGCGGGGCTTGAACCCCTGACCCTCTGATCACTGACCCAGAGCCTTATACCATTGAGCCACCACCACCCTTTACTCTACTCTATCAATTTCTAATTCCACATACTGCATACCATACTTACATATCTATATTTATTTATATACATATGACAATGAAGTGGGATCTAATCTAATCTAATCTAATCGAAACTCCTGCTGCAAATACTTATAC
Organism: Liobagrus marginatus; assembly: GCA_028566295.1. Classification (NCBI taxonomy): domain Eukaryota; kingdom Metazoa; phylum Chordata; class Actinopteri; order Siluriformes; family Amblycipitidae; genus Liobagrus; species Liobagrus marginatus. The sequence goes on from JAOUQX010000029.1 coordinate 3,206,725, forward strand.
ACAGAGATATGTTTAGTGGGTGCCAGGTTTCTAAAAACCAGCAGGGATTGTTCCTGAATTAAGCAAAGTCAGAGGTGCCTAAATAGGGGCTAAGACGTAAAAGGGAAATGGGGGGTCAGGCCTGGATTGTGCCTGAATTAGCCCGACTATTCAGAACCCCCTGAAAAGCTCCTGGGCTCTTTCTCCACAAGCAAATTGGGAGGAAATCTGGCTATTGTCACGCGTTTTGAAGTGGCTAGGGGTTTAGTGGGGTGCTTACCTACAGATGAAAGCTGAGACAATGGGGCGGCATGGCCAACATCGGCAGATGGACTGCTGGAGAGCAATCTCAAGTAAAAGGGCATTCTTGAAATAGCGGATGCTGTTAGCTAGCCCCCGGTGTTATATGAAACAAAGATTGTCGAATAACGCCAACGCGTTTACGGGTTCAGCATTCTGAAATGGTTTTCAATTCAGGTAGCTAAAATCAGCTAATGCAGGGAATCCCAATTCAAGAAGCCTTCAGCATATATAGAGACAATTCCGCACGTGCAAGTTGACAGCTGAACATGTCAAGTCATTTCGAGGCAGATGAAAGTCGTTGTGTTTTAAAGAAAACTTGATACTTGGTATTGATGCGTCGTTAATTGGGTAAGTTTTTAGACTGCTTTTGGTTTACGATCTTGAGACAGCTGCTCTGCGTGATGCGTTCGCTACACTCCATGTATTTCTAATCCAGCACTGGTGTGTGCATGAGTGTTGTTTGGTTTGGTAAACTGAAAAGTCTTTTATATTCCATTTCAGACTCACTGCTGCTAACCTGGAAACTTTCCAGCAGAGCAAGATGCTAAGCAAGCCTTGACCATGTCGCCAAAAAAGAAGTGGATGTAATATTTTTTTCCTTCATATCTTTTTCGCTAGGTCTTTATATATTTATAATGGAAAAGTTTAAAGGAAACTTTTGACAAAGAGATGATAATTAGACGTTTATTTTCAATCATTTACAAGTCGGGGGGGAAAAAATTCCCTTCGGATAAGAGAGCACCATCTACTGACTCAGTGTACGGTTGTAGGGCAGGGAGTGCACAAACTTTTAAATAAATGAATATTTACTACTTGAATGAATATTAATGCCCTTCCACAGTCCTAACCTCCTTTCAGATGTGTATCTGTGGGTCAGTACGACACACACTCATGGTAGTCTGGAAGTTTGCTGGTCACTAGTGATTGGTGCTCTGGCTGCCAGCACTCGTCTCCCGAGGCATTGGGCCCATGTTTCTCGTCAATTTGTGCACCCTCTTCCTCCCTCTCCACCCCGAGGTTTTCCGGAGCCTTCCTCAACATTCTGCCTGTGTCCGCAGTCTCATTAATCAACGTCAGGCTCAGACCCCGAGCGCAACAACAAGGCCAGTATTCTCCGCTCTGGCCCCCTCAAACGCTCATACGTCTCATTGTTCCTCCATCGATTCACATGGGCAAGAGAAAAGGGCTGACATGAAAGGGATGAGACCGAAAAAACGAGCAAAGACGAGGCATCTCTTTCTTTCTTTCTCATCTCTTTCTTTCTTCCTTTCGGCTCAACTCTTCCTTCTTCCCGGAGTGCTCTCCCTATCTGTCGCTCTTTTCATTCGGGACAACAAAAGTAGCATCGCAGACTCGATGGCTTGGGAAGAATTCATCCGTAGATATAAAACACAGGCATTGAGATAGTGAGTGGGGGAAAAGAAAGGAAGAAAGCAAGAGAAGGAAGGAGAGAGAGGGAGAAAGAGAGAGAGAGAGAGAAAGGGCGATGTGTATGCCACTCTTTGTCCCTTGTTTGTCATTAACCTTTTCTGTAACTCCCGGATGGAGCTGCCACTTTTTTGTACAAAGACAGCACTTTTTCCGCTCAAGGAAAAAAAAAAACGTTTATTCGTGTCCAGGGAGAGAAAACTCAAATATTTTTGGAGGGTTTATGCTGATGACGAGCATTTGGACAGACAACAAAGAGCGAAGATTTAGTCGTTTAAACAGAGGCAGGCTTGACAGTGTTGCTGGTTTGCATAAGCAAAATGCTCTCTGTATATTTATCTCTGTCCACTGGGTAGAGGTATTAAAACATTATTAATGCTTTAAATCGTTTACAGGTGCCTGAAAATGTTGCCTTGTCTGAGCGAACATGTGAACACAGCAACATGAGAGAGAGAGAGAGAGAGAGAGAGAGAGAGAGAGAGAGAGAGAGAGAGAGAGAGAGAGAGAGAGAGACAGAAAAAGCGAGGGATGGTACCGAGTGACCCTTGCCTGGATGACTGATGACCCCTTCTCCTGTTCACGTCAGCCGTCTTGCCTAGCCTAGTCACATGCCACATTGTGTAGCGCTGTTTGCCAATAGACCTCTGTCTTCGGCACAGAAAGGCAATCACTCTTTTCATCTGTGAGCTCTTGCTTTCACACACCCTCGTACAGTTCCTCCGGGCAGCGGCCGGCTGGAGGGAGAAGGGCGATGGGAAATTACATTGCCAATCAATCTTTCCCTCCTGTCCTGATGAAGGCTGTCGAAACTTTCGCTCTTTAACTAACCCTCAGCGGTCTATTAAGAATGCTGGACATGAAGCGGACAAACAATAGCGAAGATTAAAGCCATTCGATTTGGCCCGGGAGTTAAAGTAGGGGGTGCAGGCTGGCTAAGCAAGGGTGGGTGGGAGCAATGGTGTCGATGATATTTTTAGGAAATGGAGGCGTTCAGAATGTGATGCTGATTATTATTTATCTCCTCGTATCGTGTTTGCCATGGAAGACGTATGCCTCGACAGACAGCAATTCAGTGCCTTTTCACAAACGGAGATAATTGAAGCATGTGAGCCTTTACAGATTACACAGCCGTGTGGGCGCTGACCTTTCGCTATGTTAGTAGAAGCGTAGCTTGCATGCCTTTATTATCCAGTTGTACATTTAAACTAGGCAAATTTCTTGATACATTCGATAATCATTTTCTTGTCAGAGCAACACACACTTAGAGGTGCTGGTCATCTAATTAGAATATCCTCAAAAAGTTGTTTTATTTCACTAATTCCATTCAAAAAGTGAAACTTGTATGTTATATTCATTCATTACACACAGACTGATATATTTCAAATGTTTCACTTTTTGAATGGAATTAGTGAAATAACACAACGTTTTGATGATATTCTAATTTTATGTCCAGCGCCTGTATACATTCCACACTAACCCTTCACTGTTCATTAACAAGCCCCACTGGATTCCTTATACAGCACACCATGAAACCACATGCAGTGTTGCGATCAGGCCAAGAACCAGTGTGAACTTCTATAAACAATATATAATCTAGTTTCGGTTGGAACAAAATTGAAATGAGTTATTACAGATATGTAAGTATCTAGTAATATAAAATTGATGGATTCAACTCTTTAGTGTTTAAGCATTTCAATTACCTGCACCACCAAGCTGCAACTACTGGGCCCCTGAGAAAGGCCCTTAACCTTTCAGCTTAGTTGTGGGTTAAACAACAGCCTCTGGATGAGGCCATCTGTTAACTGCTATAAATGTAAACATTTTATTATTTACTATTTACGAGAGCATTTGAAAATGTTCAAATCTGGCATGTACTTGTACCCCTTAAAAATGGCCCGATACCAAAGACCGATACCTCACGTAATGTAAGTTACAGTATATGGCAGAAAGAGCTGACAGAACTGACACTGATACACATGACCGACAGCATGTCAGCCTCAGCAGTGTGGAAATATTTCAAAATTATTGATGACTTTTTTCCTTTTTTATTATGCCCTTGGTTATTCAGCTCTCTGGAGGTTATTGCTGTCCTATATGCATTAGTCTCAATGGTTTGTGCTTGGAAAACTGCCAGATCACCAAAAATAAATAAATAAAATGCAGGTACAGGCATCAGTATTGGTATCAGCGAGTACCAGAAAAGAAAATACCGATACTCGAACTCGATCCTTAAAATCTGGTGTCAGTGAATCCATAATAAAAATATAAAGTATAACTATAGGCATATTTTATTGAAAAATGGTCATCCCATGGTAAATCACTATAATGTCCCTAACCCTAACCCTAACATACACGTCCATTCCTAATATTACGTTTACTTCTTTCTATCTTTTAAGAGGTGGAACCATGTGTAGGGAAAGCTAGCAAGTGACAGAGGGCACCACCGAAAGCTCAGCAGGCTTTCAGCTCAATGTAACTGACTGACTCCAAGGTTATTTTCTCAGCTCGAAAGAGAGTAAAAAAAAAATTAAGATACCAGGACAGTCTCGGCGCAAATTCCCCCCAATGCCCATACACGGTAGTAAGATGTTTCTGATCATCATTGGCCCATTGCACTCCCTCCCTGTCTCTCTCTCTCTTGTCTGGGACGATGGCCAAGTGCCACCGAGGACACCCTGTCTAATAAATCATCCCTATTTCAACATCTGCAAGGCCCAAAAGCTCAACCCTTCACTAAGATGGGTCCTTCTCTCTCCCACCGGGAGAGCCCTCAGGGACGACAAAACCCGCTATTGTCTCAGCTCCAGTGAAGAGGAGTCTCTCTTCTCTTCCACTCTTTTTTGACAAAAGGCGTCTGAAGGCCAGCTTTAGTCTGCCAGCAGAGATGGCCTGCTCTCGGCAGGGAAGCCACTCTCCCTTACTTGCCATCTCATTCTCTCCATCCTCTACCCTCTCTAGCCCATCTTTTAATACTCTCCTCCCGTGGAGGTCACTCGCCAGGCCTGGCTCCTTTCATTCCCACTGCACTCTCAGGAGAATATAAAGACATCAAGTGCGGAGGAGGGGGCAAAAAAGCCAAAATTGCCAAAAAGAGATATTAGGCATGGCTGTCAGCTATTCTTTGGCCACTTTTCATCGGAAGTGTAATAGAGCAAAAGAAGGGAAAGGAAAGAAATAGATAAATAAACAGCACGGCTAAAAGCTTGGAACAGGAGCTTGTTGCGTTATTCTTGTAAAGAGCGAATATAAAAGGTTGGCAATTACATAAAAAGAGGGGGGGAAATCAATCCTGAGCATTTAGATGTATAGCTGGGATTGGAACTAAGCCATTCATTTGGTTTTACTGCATTGTGTGGAAGACAGCGTGGCGCACTTGTGTGTTGGTGAGTGTAAAGCTGTGTGTACTTATCGGGTCCTGAATGAAAGGTGTTTTAGGGGGTTGTACCCGCATGAATAGCTGAATCAGTTCCCATCCCGATTCCTACCGTATCCTGTTTTTGTCAGTGGTTTCTTTTGCACTGGCGTAGGCGGAAATAAAATGCTTGGTGATGCTTACCAAGACTACACACCACAAACAGGAACCACACCAGGACTAAGAACATGAGATGTGCTGTGATTATGCTGTCCGGTCACAACGCTGCCTGGAACTTTGAAGATACAAGCATCGTGGCTCACTCTGATCTCTTCGAGACTGCTGATTATGACGCTTATGACCTTGGTGCTTGCAGATCAAAAGCTCCTAACTGGGTTTATTTCTCTTACTATCCCATTCGGACAAATCAGGTGGTGGTTCTGTTAACCAATATCATTTCCTCTTTTAAAAGTCCGGTTTTGATGGCTCAATCTGCTGCACAACAGCGCCATGAAATGAGATGTTTGACCCTGTTTCCCAGCGTCCAGCAAAGCCCAGCAAAAGCCAAACATCGCTGAAGAGGTTCAGGGCAGCGAGCCCAACTGTCTGTCCTGCATTAAGCGGCAGATAGCAACAATGCATACATTGTCTATCCAGACCTGCCACAGTGCTTTGGAGTGGGAACTGGCGAGCAGAACAGATTACTATTACTTGTTGGCCTTGGCTGGTATAGACAGTGTGTAGTACTTGGATGCAATGGCGAGTAAAAACATTTAACACTGCTTTTGCCAGGCATTCTGTAGCATGCATGATTTGACCTGCTCTTTAAATGGATTTGTTTTTTCTTGTTAACAAGACCTGAGTGTGTGACCTGGATGATTCTCATAAGTAAATGCCTTGTTTTAGAGGTACATGTCACAGAGGAAAGATAACCAACCCAAAGTACACTTGGATTCCTTAAACACATATGATTTTTGTTGGCTGCGAGCAGATCCTGACTAAGAGAGAAAGAGACCAAGTGTCACTCATCATCTAGAGGCCACTTCCATGGGAAACACTGAGCTCATACCCTATCGGCCCTGTAATGGACACTTTAGAGGGGATGGACTGCCCTGATAGGTCCCCAAGCTCTGATAAAGCAGAATTCCTGTCTGGACTCAAACCCAAACAACATTAACAGCAACCCTGTTACCTCAAACCCCCCTATTTTGCCGCACTCCTTTGCCTACTGGCATAAAACAGAGGCAGATTCCTCTGTCTGACTTTGGCAGGGCTGGATGGTCTCTCCCTTCAGCACCACGCCACTTATCTCCAGCTACAGGGTCATGATAACACTGTTAACAGTGATAATGTGTGGCTGGTGCACACAATGCCATCATGACAAGTCAAAGTGGTTAAGAGCTTTGGCATATCATGTCCAATAAGCTCTGTCCTCATTGGCCTCTTCTGTAGCTTGACACACATTCGTCTTCATGCCATCTTCTCTTTTGTCACTAACGCAAACAACAAATTGAACTAACAAGAAAAGAATGGCTCAAGGCTCTGTACATATTTTGCTTTTTCACTCCTTTCCTGCTGCCTTGGGGGAAAAAGTTTCAAAAGTGTGCTCTAAAGATGAATGATGGTCAGAGGAGCATGTCATCATTGCTTAACCTACAGCTGCAGGGTGGACGAAGCCAGTTTTGTGTTTTTTTCCCCCACCAAAGTACGGATGAGTTCTCACTCAGCGCCACTACCGCTTTGCGTCTCAGCGCCCGGCCTCATCCATTAAAGCGCCACGACACTGAAGAAACACGAGGTGAAAGCCATGCAAAACTTTAGCCTTTTCCTTCTCGTTTCTCTCGTTTGCACTTCTCACTCTTTCGAGCGATCAGACGTGTACGTCAATGTAAAAACAGCACCATGAAAAACACGTTTTGAGTTCCTTTTCGAAACGTGTTCCCTAATGATTGCTCTTTTTTGCACAGCTGTCGGAAAGTTCAAGTCAAGATATTTAGCATCCACCAGAAGACCGTCTACTTACCTAGACCATAGCAGTAGTACTAATAACTTCGACAGTGATAATGACCTTTATCTGGATGGCCAGCAAGCTGTCTTAGGATCTGTCTGATGGTTCGTTATGATAGTGGATAAAAATGCGCCACATCAAACGACCCGCCTGGTGCGTTTGGGGCCCTGACAGCTAACACTGCTGTAAAGCGTTATCTGCTGGCTAATAAAGTCATTTGTGATGAGCCGAAGTTCAGCCGCAGAAGCGTTTGCAGACAGCATCTGTCAACCAGGACTTATTTATAAAGTAATTTACAGCAGCTTTGCTGACGTCCTCCAACGACCTGTTGATCAAAAGTCAACGTCAACAATGATCCAAAGTCACCGAGATACCGCCGACTCTCTTCCTATCTGTACACATTTCCTCACGGCTGTCTTGCCGAAGCCCACCTCCAAAGTCCAGGCTGATATGACTGACTCCCTTCTGTCTGGCTTGTGATTACTGTGATTTAGGGCTTATGCGCCAGACACCTTGGGCCATGTGTGTCACGTTCATGACATCCGTAATTACTGAAATACCTGGGCACGAGGTACAAATCATTGTGGTACGACTAATTATGTGAAGGGATATGAGCAAATGTCGCGAAAATCCTGGAACCGTACTCTTGGCTGGCGTCATTAGTGTAAAAAATAGTAATAAAGGTCGATCATAAACAGTGTCCAGAGATGTTCCCCTTGAGCCAACGCTAGGCCTTGAACAACTCATCTTTCACCTAATCTTTGTAGTTCAAGTAAACAGAGAGCTGTGAATCATGGGAGTGCAATGCAATTCTGGGACGGGCTAATCAATTTCATTAGCCTGCATCAATCATCGCTAGCTGACGTTTATTGTGGTGGTGATGGGTTGATCTTGTGGACTTGAGGACAGCCGGCTTCGGTGATAAATGCTGCTATCTCCAGAGAGGAGAAATAAAGAGAGGCCTCTTGTCTTCTGTGGGAGAGTTGGGCAGAAAATATGGCATGCAAAGAGGAACAATACCGGAGATCAATCCCATTGTAGCGTCGCTACATTTCCACGCAGTCGTATAGGGAAAAATCAATGCGTGTACATGTCTGGTGTAATGAATTGAGTGCGGCGTCATTGCTGACATTGTGTGTCATGGTGCGATGGCAGGGAATCAATTATGTCACGGCGGTGAAGAACTTTAAAGGTAAACGGATGAATCAGCATTTCTGTGGCAAGAAGGCATTTTCCTATCATGTCATGACCGTCAGGTCCAGGCCGAGTCTCGGTCTCATTTTACTATGGACATATGCCGATTCTTTTCTCTCGCTTTCTCTCTTTAACACACTCCCATAGCATGAAAGTCTGCAACTGCAAATTAACAGAGATCTATTTTCCCCCAGTGTCCTGTGCTGTTCTACAATGTTATGAACAGCAAGACCATCCGTCATTTGACTTAATCCAGGAGCATCTGTGTTTGCTTGAATGTTCGCATAGAAAAAGTTCATTCTTCCTCAAAAAGCTTGTGAGTTGCCAGAAACGGTCCTTTATGCATTGAGCCCAGCAGTAGTTAACAGGGTTGGCGAAAGAGTTTCGAGAGGAACTAAACTAACAACAACACCAACATGGACAGCAACATCATGTTTTTTTTTCAGGCATCTTTAAACATGGTTGTACCGTGAACATGTAGCATTTAGCAAACTCTCTTTAATCATTAATAACTGAAACATTTCCCGTCACCAAAATCACTGGCTGCGGATAAATAAAACATAAAACATCATGAACTTTGGCCCTCATCAGCCTTCCAAGCGGAGGAAATATCCGGTTTGTGATCCGTACTTTGTATCACCCCGTGGTATCTCTTGGCTACAGCTTTCAATTTCACTCTTTGAATTTTTTAGTGGTCAACGTGGGAACTAATCTGATCTGGACGCGTCTCAAGTCAGGAGGGTAAACGCTTTTCTAGCTACAGTTCATTTCACGCACACAAGTGTGTTTTCTGTCGAGCGCAGAGCTGAAACGACGTGAATTCTTATCCGGCCATTAGGACCATTACAGATGTTATTATTTGTGGATTTACACAACGAAGCCTTGTTCCAGTTATCATCAGCGCTGATTGTTTTCCATTCAGCTTAAACTGATGGGCGCATGAATAGTTTACAACTGGAGCCTTTTTCATTGCTGATTTTCCCTTTTTTTGGGTCCCTCTGACATAACTCACTCAGTGATGAGCCTCATGTGTGTTCGAGTCTCTGTGTGTGTGTGTGTGTGTGTGTGTGTGT